>JAAWXA010000037.1:653695-706288 GCA_038090715.1 Florisuga fusca
GGGGCCGCGTGTGCGGGGGCGGCTGAGGAAAGCCCCGCGGGCCGGGCCGGAACCGCCGGGCCGGGAGGGTTCGGGCGGGTTCGGGAACGCGTGTCCAGCACCGGGGCCGGGGGGAGGCGGCCTGTGCGGTGGTGACACGGGGGAATCCCGATGCCGGGGGGATACCGAGCCCGGCTCTGCCCCTGGGAGCGGGGGCTCTGCCCGAGGCCCCTTCCCGCTGCGCTGGGACCCCGGGAGCACCCAGACCCCTTTCCAGCTGAGGAAACGCCTCCTGCTCCCAGGGGATCTGCTCCCAGGGGATCCCCCTCCTGCCCTCAGGGGATCCCCCTCCTGCTCCCCAGCTGCTCCCCAGCTCTCTGGGTGCTTTGCCGTGGCCGGCGGGGTCCCCTGTGCTCCCAGTGCTGAGCGTGTTGTGCCGGGGGGATCGAGGGGGGTCTGATGGGAGCAGAGGGGAGGTCGTGCTCCTGCTCTTCACCCCAACCCTCTGCCTCCCAGCAGTGTGCCTTCCCCCCCTTTCCCTGACTGTCAGAGGCTCCCAGGCCCCAGCTGGGCAGAGCAGCAGCCTGGCTGGGCACACACAGACCTTTCCTGTGCTTCCCAGTGGTGTCTGCCTGCAGTCTGCTCAGGCGTGGGGCTCCTCACTCCTGGCACACCTGAGCAGATCTCCCTTCAAGGTTTTGCTCCTGCACCACCCCAGCTGTGCCTGAGCAGTGGGAGCTGCAAACCTGGGTTTGTGCCAGCCTGGTGTGGAGAGCAAAGCCAAGCAGTGCTGAGAGCAGGGAGGGGATGGGCCTGAGGGGAAATGGGTCAGCTGGAAAAGCTTCTGGTTTTCAAATCCAGCTGCTGAGGTGCTGTAAGGGGCAGTGTCAGAGGTGACCTGGTCACCTGTGTGACACTGTCTGAAGCAGTGTTGCTGCTGGCTGAGCAAGCACGTGGGGTTGGTACTTAGGATTGGTACCAGAATCTCTGAAAGGCACCAACATGGTTGTTCTGGGAGCTTAGGCTGGGTGTTGTTTTTATAAATAGTTGGAAAAACATAGATCCCCTTCTCTTACAAAAATCTGATAGTTGTGTGGGGATTTTTAAAGTTACAGACTGTCCCTTTTCCTTCTTAGACCTCAGCAGTGCCCACACCCTGTGGTGACATCAGTGTCCCCTCTCAGCAGGCACAGGAGGTGTCTCTGCAGACACATGGTCTCTGTGAGGCTTCTCCAAGTGAGAAACTTCCCTGCCCCAGGAGCCTGGCCCCCTGAGCATTGCTCCCCTGGAGCCTCCTCTGCTCCCTGTGCCTGTTACAGGGGAACAAGAAGGTTCCTCCAGGTGCTAAGGCTGCAAATCCCCCTTCCTGAGGGATTATGATCTTAGTGCTGCAGCTGCACTCAGAGGGAAGGACTGGTCCAGAGAGGAGCTGCTGGACTTTCCCTGGAGTTGTTGTGCCTGGGTGAGCACCAGGGATGACAGAGCTGAGCTTGGGAGGTGGTTGCTTTGGCTGGAGATGCCACCCTGGGGAAGTCCCCCCAGCAGGAGGGTGACTGGTGTGAAACAAGCACAGGAAGATTTCTGGAGATCAGCCTGGAGGCTGAGACCTCACGTTGCAATGTGCTTTCTCTGGTCAGGCCCAGTGCTTTTATTTGGAAGATTTTTATTTTTTTTTAGTAACAAAGGAACTGTTAAGGTAGGAAACTGACTTCCCCAGGTTTAAAATTAGCATCTGGATCAGCAACAAAGCTCCTCTGCAGTGTTGCCAGAACAGCAGTTTCCCAGCAGAGGGGCCTCCTGCCAGGGAGTTCTCATCTGACTCCTGGGCAGTTCTGTGCTGCACAAAACCCAAACCTGGGAGCTGGTACCCCTGGCCTGTGCAGCCTTTTCTCTGTGAAGGAGAGGCTCAGCTTTACCTGGAGGGAATGCTCTCATTCCCAGTCATGTCCTCTGGTTTTTAGGGGGAATAATGTGAATTATCCTGTGGTTAGGGCACATGTCAGGAAGTGTGTGCAGCTGGCAGAGAGCTGCTCCCACCAGGGGTGCATTTACCTGAAGTGGAAGGTGCTCTCAGCAGCCTTGTGTCAGTTAGGTGTGCATAGCCAAGTGCTGCTGGAATGCTTGGGAACAAGGAATACTCTTGGAATGACTGAGGATCAGTGCAAAGACACAGCACTAAGGCCTTTTCCTCCAAGGGAGTTCACTGGAATTGCCAAACACAGCAATAGGTGTGCATTTGGATGCAGCTCCTGGCCTTCTAGTAGGAAAAAAAAACCCCAAAACAAACCCCAAACCCTCTCAGTGTATTAATATTTTTCTATTGATTTTTTTAAACCCCAGAGCTTGGGGAAAGGTGAGGGTGGGAGACCCCCCCCCAGGCTGAGGAGGTGAAGTCTCCTGGGCTGGTTGTCACCAGCTGAGCTCACACTGCCTGTCCCTGTCCCAGCCCCCTGTTCTGCTGGCAGGGCTGTGGGTGGCTCTGACAATCCCTTCCAGATCTTAAAATTCCCCCTGGGAGCTCGGGGGGAGCCTCCCCCTGCCCCCGAAGGGCTCAGCTGCAGCCTGCCAGGGGCTTGGGCTGCTCTGGGGAAGGACTCTGTCTGCCCTGGCCAGGAAATCCCTGCCCACCCACCCTCTCCAGAGTCTCCCAGATGTTCCAGTGATTCCCAGGAGCTCCCAGCATCCTGGTGGGTGCCTTCACCTCCTGCACAGGGTGCCCTTCCCTCAGAGCCCTGCAGGTCAGGGCAGGGGATGAGGCAGCAAGCTGTGCACAGCAGTAATGAAGAGGGCTATTTAAGAAGTGGGTGTGACACACTCTTAATTAGATAGGAGCTAAAATAATGCTGCTCCAGATCCAAGTCAGCTTCTTGGAATGTGGCAGGGAAGCTGGAGCCCTCCCAGGTGCCAGTTAATTGGGGTGAGGTGGTGGATGAGCTGGGGTGTCTGCCTGGCTTGGGTCAGCACGTGGCACTGCAGCTCTGAGCTCTGAGCTCCTCCCCAGGGTACCAGAGAGCTGGCAGGACACCTGCACTGCTCTGTGAGCTGGAGAGCACAAAATTCAGGATTTATGGTTTTCAGGCTTACCTGGAGTGAGGTGCTGCCAGGATCTGACTCTGGGTAAGTTGGGTCTTGTCCAATGTAATCTCCTAAGCCTGCAGATCAGTTGGAGCAGGTAACTAAGATTAGACTCCTCTGTGAGAGGTTTCCTGGCTGTGGCTCCTGGTGTGCAGGTGCTGAGTGCCACGTGGGTCACTTCCAGCCTCTCGCAGAGTGGGGGGATCCCACCTGGAGCCTGCCCACCCGTGTGGAGTGGCAGGAGGACAGGAACACTGCAGGGATTTGTTTGAGTGTCTGACAGCTGCTTTGCTTGTAAAAAAGGAGTAGTGGTTGGTCAGAGCCATGGCCCTGGGCTGTGAGGAGCTGCTCCTGCCCTGGGCTGGCACTGCCTTCTGTGCCACACACATCCAGGGACATCCCAGCACCCTGTGACCTGGGGCACAGGGAGGCCACGTGGAAGCCACCATCCTGTCACCTGAGCAAGCAGAAAAGTGTCTGTCAAAGGATCTTAATTGAAGCCTATTTTGCAGGATAACTGGGATGATGAGGAGGAAGAGGAGGAGGTAAAGGAGACAGAGGTAAAACAAGGTAAGGCTGAGAAGGAACACGTGGCTCTGTCTGCAGCATCAGGACAGACACTGGGCTTGTCTTGGCTCTGTCTAAAGGATCAAACCCACTTCCCAAGGAGGGCTGGGGTTGGGGTTGGCAGAGTGTGTCTTTTAACTCTGCTGTGTTCAGATCCTAGTAACTGAGCTCCATGGCTCACTGGTTCATGTTTTTTCAGAGCTGCTGAAAAAAAAAAACAACCCATGAGTAGATCTACTGAGTGCTGATTGTTCAATGTTTTGCAGAACCCAAAGTTTCAGAAAAAAAGAAAATAGCAGAAAAAATAAAAGAAAAAGAAAAGCTACAGAAGAAAAAGCAAGAGGAGCTTAAGAAAAGGGTAATTCTTTTTTTTGTTTCTTCCAGGTCTCATACAATGGGTGGGTCAATTTATTTTTTTTTTATTTTTTTTTTAATGGCTGAACAAGACCTGTAAAGATCTTGACTAATCTGATCAAACAAACAAGCAAGCTCAGTTCTTGTGCTTCAGTGTCTGTGTAACTCAGCCAGGTGCTGCAGTAATGTTTATTGCTGTTCCTGCTGCATGGGCTGTGTGGGAAAAATGTGCAGCTGGAGAAGGCAGAACTGGGGTGGTTTTCCCACTTCTTGTGCAATGCATGAAGCAGGGGGGGCTCTCAGGGGAATACTGACTGACTGCAGGCAGAAATGAGCCATGCAGTGGCACTGCTCTTGTACTGCCTCTGCTCAGGGGTAAGAGATGTAACCTTCTCCCAATATACATCTTTTCAAATTCAGTTAGAGGCACCAGAGGAACAGAAGGAACTTACACCAGAAGAACAGTTAGCAGATAAACTACGACTAAAAAAATTACAAGAGGAGTCAGACCTTGAGTTAGCAAAAGAAACATTTGGTAAGTGTGTGCTGGGCCTGGGTCAGGAGTAAAACTTGTGTGGGGATACTCTGCAGAGAGAGCTGAGCAGGGTTTGGCTGCTGGAGCAGGTTGTGTTGCTGAGGATCAAGAGGGGGTTGAATTCCAGAAGCTGGAGGCATCTCGTGTGGTACTAACAGCAAGAACCACAAAAACACCTTCAGCATCAATAGGAGGTGCTTTTTCTGAATGTGTCATGGTAAGAGGTGGTAGGGAAAAGATTGCTGATGAAACTGGATGTTCTGAGGTGCTTCAGACATGGGTTTAAAGAGCTTTGGAGGAGGGTGGTGGCACAGCACAGCTCAGTCACTCTTCCCTTCAGGCAGTCAGTGTCCTGGGCTGGATTTGAGCAAGCCAGTTGGGTGAGTGAGGAGGTGGCTTCCTGGTGCAGACCAAGGAGATCATTCTGGGTTTGGGCTCTGCCAGAGCCAGCACAGATCCTGATTCACAGCAGCATTCCTCCAACATGAAAGCGTGGTTCCTTGATGACAGAGAATTAATTACACAGCTTCTTACTCAGGGAAAACTGCTCTGCAAGTCTTCAGAAAGAGTGCAGTGCCTCAGGGGAGATGCTGAGTATTTTTGTAAAGAACCAACTAAATTTTACACTCACAAGCTCAAGGAGTTCTTTATTTGAGGGGAGAGGGGCTCCATGTGGTGCACGTTGTTGCTCCAGAGAACAGGAATAGCTGGTTGAAATGATGAAGCTTTGCAGCAGAATCCCTTTCTGTACAGCTTCCTGGCTCAGGCTTTTGTGTGGCAGCAGCCAGGGGCAGGTGAGTGAGGAAACCTCCTCAGCTTTGGTTTCCTGGAGCCTTTGCTGTGTCGAGGTGAAGAGCTGCACAGGAGGGAGGTTACTTGGTTCCTCTGGTACCACCTTCTAGGCATCACCTCCTGCTGCCTGTAAAGCCTCTCCTCTTCCTCTGCAGGTGTAAATAACACTTGTGGAATAGATGCCATGAATCCCTCTTCAAAAGATGACTTCACGGAATTTGGCAAACTGCTGAAAGAGAAGATCACACAGTATGAGAAGTCCCTGCACTACGGGAGCTTCTTGGAGGCCTTAGTGAGAGATGTCTGCATCTCATGTGAGTGGCACCCAGAGCTCACTGCTCCCCAGGGCAGCTGCAGGTGGAAACCTCCTGCTGCAGGGAGGGCTGAATGGGGACTGGTTGTGTGCTGAATGAAACACTCATGTTTGTCTCACTGGCAGCAGAGTCCATTCCCACAAACGTGGGTACAGAGTGTGTGCTGGAACAAGAGTTACTCTTCTGGCATGGCAGTTCAAGACAGTCACTTTAAGAGCCTGAATTTTTATGCTGGTCTAATCTTGCATGTTTTTCTTGAAGCCATTTTAAAAATAATTATTTTAAAATTCTCTGAGACAGAGAAATTGTGTAGCTCATTTGGAAGGAAACTGTTAGAAAAGTGAGTTCATGTAATTTGGGGATTACAAAATAAACTGCTCTGGAATTTAACATGTACCTGCACAGAGGTAAAATGAATTTAAACTCACTTTTTCCACTGCTCTGGGAGGCTGCAGTCCCTGGTGAGTTCATTGCTTGAGATCTTCCCTGTCCTGCAGACATGTTGTCCTTCACTGGTAACTTGATCTGCTTCAGTGCTGTATAAATACCCTGGCTGCTGGAGCTGGCAACTTACATTGCAAATGGGCTCCAGATCTTCTCAAGTGAGGGACTCACAAACTCTGGGACCCAATTATGGATATTCATAATTGATTATCAATCCACTGCTCCTTTTGGTATGTTTTACTGTATTTTACTGTATCCACATTTTACTGTTCAGATGCTGCCTCTCTGAGGCTTCTGTGTTCACTGACTCTTCACTGGCAAATTTTACCTCCTGCAACATTTGAGCAGCTTACCAGGGACCATCTGAAATGGTGACTGTGGGGATAGGGACCAGAATTACCCAGTCTGTCTTTTGCTGATTTAAATCAAGTAATTACCCCTACTTACTGCACACCCTTATTTCTGGTTTTTAGAGAATGCTGCTGCTGATTATTAACTGTCTGCTAAGAACAATACTGATGGGAAATATTTTTTCTTTCCTTGATGCAGTGGAAGTTGATGATTTGAAAAAGATCACAAATACTTTGACAGTACTATGCAGTGAAAAGCAAAAACAAGAAAAGGTAAGAGCTGTGTGTGCTTCTGTCCCTCTGTGGGCTGAGTGGGAAGGGGAACTGCTGGGTTTGCTTAGGTAGTAGCAGGAGATTAAATGATAACCTCAAATACTGATTTAGAGTTAAGTCCTCTTCCCTGTGTGAGGTAATCAGGAGGTGACTGAGTCTGGAGAGCACGGGCAAAACCTCAGTTACTGCACCAAACTGGTACCTACCTGCTGCTCTCTGCTGTCTGGGAGTTCACCTGTCTCATGCCCCTCTCCTGAAGGCAGCCTCACTGAGATCACAATGCAACAAATTGCTGTGGATTTTAAAGTGAAGGTGTTCTTCCTATTTAAGCAGAATAAAGCCAAAAAGAAGAAAAAAGGTGTTGTTCCTGGAGGTGGCTTAAAGGCTACGATGAAAGATGACCTGGCTGATTATGGAGGATATGATGGAGAATATGTACAAGACTTTGAAGACTTCATGTGACATTTATCTCCCCTTCTGTTGTCTTTCTGTTGCCCATTATCCCTTAAACATGTAGCACAACTTTTCTTCCTTTAAATTCTGCCAAATGCTACAATCAAAATTGCAGTCACTGTGCTGGTGGTTTAACTCCTGAGGGGCCGTGCTAAAGCCTCCCTGCTCTGTGGGCAGGGGTTAGAATGAAGACATTTAAAAGCTATGGAAATTGCAGTTAAAACCCCCAAAATTCTGATAATGGGAGCTGTTGCTACTTGATTTTATAGTAACAGACACTAAATTGTAAATGAATTCCAACACAGCAAAGTACTCTTACCAGCACAGTTCAGTAACATGGCCTTAACTGTACCTCCCAGAGTGAGATGTTTGAGGAGCAAAAGCAGTTTGCAGCAAGGGCATGGTGTGCACTTAGTATTACAGTTGCTTTGTCTTAAGTTTTAGAGCTTGAGGTTTTCAGTATATTGTGGAAGGGAACAGTGAACTGCAGGAGACTGCCCCTGGGAATGGGTCCTGGGGAGCACCCACTGCTGCAGAGCTTTCCCTCAGAGCAGCACCCGTGGTGGGCAGGGACAGGGGAGAGTTGCTTGTTTGGAAAAAAAAACCACAAACCCTATTTGTGTCTTGAGTATAAAGTTTAGTTTCCATTCATCTGAATTTCTACTAATGCAGCTGTATGGGTTGGGTATTCTTTAACAGTAATTGCCTGGTTTAAGTGTAAGAAAACAAGACTTCCTTTTGGTCTCATGGGTTGTGGCAGATCTTTCACAACTCAGCCATTTTCTTTCATTTTAAAAAAAAAGAATCAACAACAAACTTGCTTAGCAAACTGCAACAGTTAATACAGTTGGGCAAATTGTTATGTTAACAATTACAACATCTGCAATGTTTTATAAAGCAACTAATTTAATAAAAATCACTATTGAGGACTTCAGTACAGCTGTCCTTGGACCAGTTCTTTGAGTACCTTCCAGTGACAATGCCTGAGGTGGTGGAGCTGCAGCAGAGCTGTGTGCTGGGGGCACTACAGGTCTGGGCTTTGCTCTGCTTTGCAGCTCAGATGGGGCTAAAGAAGCAAAATTGTGCTGTGTAAAATGGCTGTTCCTTACAATAAGACTCAAGAGATGCTGATGGTAAACAGAATCCTGGTAGGACTGCCAGAAGAGAAGCATTTCCATGACAAACTTAATCTTCCCTGGTGCTGGAACTGCTGAGCTCAGTGGCTCATTCTTACCTTAGGAGTATTTCAGGGCAGCCCTGAGGCTGTGTTTGCTCAGGTGTCTGTTCCCAGGAGAGCTCTGTGCTTCCACCAGGCAGCTGTTCTTCTGGAGCTCTCCCATTTGCAGTGGTCCCAGGGGTGGTGAATCCTGGGAGGGCACCTCCAGGTTCTTCAAAGTTGAAGCTAAAAGCTTGCTAGAAGTTATTTAACTCAGACTCATCACAGCCAACTCAGACTAATTGGTTCTTACAAGACTGAATGAAGGAATTATAAATTGGGTTCTGCTCAGGGATACCCCTCCCTCTGTGAAATGTGTATTTATGGAAGGAGCTGTGACTGGTGCCACGTGGATGTTTGCCTGGGTACAACCTCTCCTGCTGCTGCTGCAGAGCTGAGGTAAATACTGTGCAGGTATCAATGCCTGTTTGATGCAGCAGTTGCTGGCATGGAAATGTTCAGCAACCCAAAGGGGATTGTCAGCTCATGTCTTTTACTCCAAGGCAGTAGCAAGTTAAGTATTTGTTCTGTCAGAGTTGTGCAGGAGTACTGCACCAAGCTATTAGACAAGCCCATGCTGACCAGGCTGGAATCAAGGAACAGATGAACCTGGTGTGTATCTGGAACCTTCCCCACCTCATTCCATTGTCACTGCACTGGGTGTTCTGCACCTTCTGCTTCAGCCTTTTGTGGGTTTAGATACAGTTCCTGTGGTGATCCATCACCCCCACTCCTGGCTAAGGGACTGCTGGATCTCTGTGGTTCACCATCAGCTCTGCCAGGCTGAGTATTTTGTAAACAGATTTATTATACAAAACACAATTTTAGGTTAACAGAGTCTCAGTGTTTTAAATATTTACAACCACCACCAGTCTTCTGGAGTAACTGTCACATAGCAGTGTCTCCCTGTAAGCAAGTAATTGCTAAAAATACCTGTTAAAGGCTCAGCACCAGCCCTGCAGGATGCTGTGGCACTGGAACGTGTCAGAGCCAGTCTCCACTTCCCAGAGGGTGGGTTCTAGTTTGCTAACATGTCCTTGAGGCAGCAGCCAGTCTGGGCATCCTTCAGAAGTGTATTTACCACATCGTAGAACTTGTTATCATAAGCCAGCCTGTAGTATGTGTAGACATCTTCACAGTAACTCAGCAATTTCTTCAGGTTTTTCAGAGCAGCATCAGTAGGTGGGTGTTGCTTAACTCTGAAAAGAAGTGCAGGTGTCACTGAAACAGCCCCACAGACAGGGGCTCTAGGACTCTCTCACTATTGACCTGCAAGAACTGCATTTCTTAAACAGAGGTTGTGCTCCACATGTACATTGGATTCTCTTGGTTATTTTCATTTTAAAAACGTTTGACCTGACCAGCCCCCAGGCAGCCTGGTTCTGTGGCTCAGGACCCAGTGCTAGCAGACCCAGTGCTATTTCCACAATCTGCTTCAGAAGCTGAACACAGACACACACTGCACTTCCTCACAGGAAAGGTCTGAGCAGCACTAAGACCTGCATGCCAGGAAACACACAATTGCTCTTCTAAAGCAGCCTGTGGAAAAGAAAGTTCCAGTTTGCCCACCCAACATTGACTTACTTCTTAGCAATCTCCTCAAACATGAGGGGCTTCAGTGGCTGCTGCTGTTTGAACTCTTCCAAGTAAGTGAAGTCCCCCTTGGTGATCACTTGTTGATACAGAACTTCAGCCCAGTCTGGAACAAACTCGTAAGCCTCAGCCACAATTGCTGCCTGCAGGGAGAAGAGATGCTGGAATTTCTGATCATCTTGCATGGAAACATCCCTGTGCAATGTCAGAGTGTAAGTATTCCAGGCTGTCTCTCTGGACCATCCCCTGGTGCTCTTCTTGAGAGCAGCCACGTCCCAGGGAAATGCAGGGGTGACAAAACACTGCAAATACTTTCTTGCCAGAGGGGAGTTGTTCTCAAAAGTTCTTTCGTATTTTCAAGCTTACAAGATGATGGTAGATCAGGGCTCCAGTGTAGATTCACAGCTCACTCAAGGACTGCCCAGAGATCCCACCAGGACCTGCAGCAGGACCAGGGGCTAACAGTCTCAGTGGTCTGGGTGGCCACCTGAAGAGCTGAGCATTATGCTCCCAGGGGCAGAGTGATTCCGTCCTGCTCCTGTTAAACAATCATTTTCAGAAAAAACATCTGAGGAGGCAGCAGAGCTCACCTGGTAGAATCTAGGCAAGGCCAGGATGGAGTCCATCAGGTTCTGGTGGTTCAGGTTGATCAGCATGGTGCTCTGGCCAGTGCTGAGGAAATGCAGCTGCAGGGTGATGAGCTTGGTCAGGCGGCTGCAGCGCAGGGCCTGCCGGACACAGGAGTCCTGGAGGTAAAGCACAGACAGAGGCAAAGCCTCCGAGTCCAGAGGGAAGTGATAAATACTCCTCAGAGCAACAAGGAGTCCTCAGTTGTCTCGTGTTTCATCTTGATCACTGCAGTTTCATTGTTGATCGTATTCCATTAGTTTTAGGTGAAGCTTCACTCACCCCAAGTACTGCTTTCCCCACAACCACACCAGGTTTTAAACACTTTTTAAATATTTTTCTTGCTAGTTAAGCTCATGGTCACTCCTCTAAAACTGGGGAACCTGACTGTAAACCTAAATGTCAAAGCCTGAGCAGCGATCTGACACTGCTGAGCTGACAGAGCTGGAGATTCCTCTGCTCCTCTTCTCCTGGGACAGGACCCACACCCCCTCCCTACAGCAGCTTTGTTCTCCCAGTTCAGCTCACCCCTGACCTGCTGCACAGAGCTCCCACAGTTCCATCTCATTTTACCTTAGAATAACTTTCTGCAGCATCAATGAAGAGAGTCAGAGCTTTCAGCAGCAGCTTCTTTAAATTTGCAACATCCCGAAGAGACTCCTCTGAAATGGGGAAAACCAGGAACCAATTACTTATAAAGGTGACTAAGTTACAAAAATTGCTCTCGGTAGCCTGTCTGTGCCTACTATTGTTTCAGAAAGCAGCAGAAGGCCTTTTGTTCAAAAAAAAGGCTCTGAAAAAGGGCAAAGACACACTCGTGCCTGTTCTGTTATGGACCAAAGCTATTGCTGGAACCTAATCAAGTGATGGAGGAACTGGAAAGAAACCAGAATCAGACATCTATGGCAGACAGAAGCACTGACTGTTACCAGACTCCTCCAGGAAACCACTTGGCATAGCTGCTGGTGTGGCTGCTGCTGGTATCAGCTGCTGCTCCACAGAACTCACTGGGTTCAGAGCACGTCCATAAAACCCCAACACTTCATATGAAACCCCAGCGTGTCACAGCCCACTGAGGTGAGGAAAACACACCTCTGTCCTTCCCTCCTCCCACGGGTGGTGCTGCAGAATGTAAGAGCCAAACATCTCAACTCCTTGAACAACACCAGAGCAGCCAGAACAAATGTAAAGCACAAAACCAGGAGCCTGGAGGCAGAGAGGCCCCTCCCCAGCCAGTGGATGTTACCGGACAGCAGAGGCAATCACAGCCCCACCTGTCAGGGCCTCCTGCTCCAGCAAACTGCCTCCTCTGGCTGGGCTCTGCAGCTCCCACTCACCCCAGGGCTGAGACTCGATGAGTTTCAGCTGCGTGGCAGCAGCAGCCTGGTGGTTCTCCCCGATCTCCCGACACATGCTGAAGCAGAGCGCGATCATGTTGTGCTTCTCGCTGTCCCCGGGCCGGCAGCGCTTGATGTAGTCCAGCAGAGCTCTCTTCAGTGTCCCACTCTGGGCAGGTAAAGGAATACTCAGATTTGGAGAGCTTTTCTTTTCTATCACCTTTTGGTACCCACAACCAAATCTGTTCTGGTACAATTTCCCAAGATTTCCACTCAGGTTTTCCACACTATTAATGGTGATATTATGCTGTCTGTAACTCCACAGGGCAGGTCAGAAACCCCAGTGCCCATGCACTCATCTGCTCACATGCAAATGTCAAAACTGACATTTCTTTATGGCTTCATTTCTGTTACAAGAAAGCTGTCATTATTTGTGATTTTTACAAAGCCATGAAACCTGAACTGGAATTAAAACCAAAGCAAGACATGCAAACTCAAAGTGATATTCCTAAGCTTGAAGTTTCAGTGCTGCTCTTGTGGCAGCATGAACTATACTACAACAAACTTCTTAACCTAAAAATAATACCCAGAATGACCTTATTACTATAAAACTTGACTAAAACTTTGTGCACTCCAATAATTAAAACCCCCAGATAATTCTACCTGATTATTTAAATAGCTGTTTCCAATGTAACCACACAGTTTCCTAGAAGGTTTCTCCCCATTTTCCCCTTCCACCTACTGGGTCTAATTTCTTTCTCATGAGCACTTCAAAGTAGTGTTTCTCATGCAGCAGTTCAAATATGTAGGTCATCTCCTTGTATCTGCCAATCCCAGTGAGCAGACGGACCTGCAGACACAACAGTGGATGTGTGAAGCTCCAAGCAAAGCAGAAAAAACCCTCTCCCAGCACTCAGGGGCTGCATCTATTTTCTGTGAGGTCAAAGGACATCATTTTGCCAAATAAAAATATATGCAGTGAACCCTTCAGCAATGACACTTACACTGGGCATGTCTCAGCCTCCTGGAGTCCCTTCAAGGCAGGACTTGGAGATGCCTGACAGCCTGGTAACAAAACCACCACACTGCACCACGAGCTGAATGACTTTGACATTCTGATTTACGACACTATTTCCACCTCTGTTTTTCCAGAGAAGCCTCCTAAGAGCTTCTGCAACTTGAAAAATCATCACCTGACAACATCAGACCATACCCACACCTTCAGCTGTGTGCCACAGGCAGGACAAGACCAGTCAACCAGAGGTGAAAGGCTGTATGTACCCCATTCCATCACCCCTGCTCTGCTCATGAGGAAAGTTCTGTACATGGAAACCTTCAGGCAGCCCCTGGATAAAGACGTTTGGC
Source organism: Florisuga fusca (assembly GCA_038090715.1). Classification (NCBI taxonomy): domain Eukaryota; kingdom Metazoa; phylum Chordata; class Aves; order Apodiformes; family Trochilidae; genus Florisuga; species Florisuga fusca. The sequence continues at coordinate 666,970 of JAAWXA010000037.1, forward strand.
ACTGGAGACACATACCACAAGTCCATACTCTTCATTAGGTGCCAAGTGTTCCTCTGTGAGAAGCCGTGCTGCTTGGAGGACTCTGGTGATTCCTTCCATGTGGCAAGTCAAGGTAAAGCAGCTGTGGGCCAAGATCAGCAGTTCTGTAACTGGAGCACAGGAGAAGTCAGGGGATTCAGCCCCGAGCTGAGGAAGCTGCTGAGCCTCTCTCCAGAAGCAGAGCACATGCAGCCTCTGCAGTTAGTAGCAGCAGGCCAGGATCATCAAGCTGAGCTGTCAGAGGTCTGCCCTGTGCCCCTGGAGGCAGTGACAGTTCCTGTCACACTGTGCACTCACTCTGACCCCACTCTGAGGGGTTTGGGGCGTTCTCTAAAGCGCTATTTTATACCACACCAAAAACTCCCAACCTCCTCCACCAAAAGCTGACTGGCAGCATCAGGGGTAAGGTTTATTCCTTGGGATGGAATGCTAAAGGGAGCAGTGCCACGAGGAGCAGAGGAGCCACTGCTCCTGGCAGGATGTGCCACTGACTTACTGCAGGCCCGTTCCCCGGGCGGCACGGCAGCGATCTTCTCCAGCAGCTTCATGCCAACCAAGGTGTGATCCTGGCACAGCTGGGCAAGCTGCAGCAATGCCTGACCCTCAGCTGCAGGGGTCAGAACATGTTTCTGTCCTGTGTCCACAGAGAGAGAGAGCCATGTCACCCCTGTGAACTGCCCAGGAGATAAGCTTCATTGATAAAAAATAAAAAACCCCAAACAAACCAACGTAACTTCACCCTGACTGACCCAGGACTTGGAGTTCCACTTCCACAGACACTTTTGATCTTACTGCTTAAATTTAAGCATCAGATACCACTTCATGACAGTTAAGTCCAATGAAATCCTACCAAGCAACTGCACTGATACTGTAATTACACCTGTAACTCCACAAATCCAGCAGGCTTCTACAAAAAAATAACATTTTCCTCTTCCTTATGCAATTCTAACCCATGCCTTGCAGTGGCTCCCACTCACACTCTTCCATGAACCAGTTCAGCTCATGAACTCAACAGAAAACTCTTCTGGTTTTATTTTCTGGTGACATAATAAGTTGATACCTCTGAAGGATGTTCACCAAATCATCTGAGCTAATGAAGGGATGGGGTACAGGGGGAGCAACAGGAGTGAGAAGCAGCAGAGAGGAGAAGCAGAGGAGAGCACACCTGGACCCCAAAATCTCCATCTGATGGCTCACTGGTTTTCATGGAACTTTGTTGTGAGGAATTTAACTGAGGAGTTTAGTCAGAAGTGACTGAAAGAGCAAAGTCCCCCAGACAAACTCCTGCCCTCATTTCACAAAACTGAAAGAATAAAAAAAAAAGGGGATAACTTTCAGCTATGCTTTCCACAGAGAAATGAGCATGACTCTTCCCAAGTCAGAAGAAGTGGGAGTGCAAAGATCATGACTCAAAACCCAAATAACCCCTTTTTTTTAAAAAAAAACCACACACACATTAAAATTACATCCATAAAAAATAAAACCACAACACCAGATGGCCACAGATGTAAGTAAAAATAGACATTTGTATAGAACCTTACACCAAGGCTGCCCCAACACCACTGACCATATTAACACTCAAAGGTTTAGAGAGCAAGGACTGTCTCTCAGATACCCAAATAACCACACTTACCAACCAAAACCCCTCAAGACCAAGCCTCTTCCCTACCTTTCCCTTCTGAAGATGCCAATAGTTCCTGCAGGATCTCTTCAGCCACCAGCTCTGCCACTGTCTGGGGCTGCAGCCCCTGGGTGGAGATGAAGGCCTGAGCTTTCCTGCACCTGGCTGCCTGCTGGGAGGACAGGATCACCCCAAGCACTTTCTCAGGGTCCTGGGCTGACATTTCACTGTAGGAGCAGTTCAGTTCCTAGAGAAACACACACACACAACACTTCTCTGAGCCTACACAGCAAAAGTCCCAGTCCAGGACCTGCAGTGCATTGTTTCAGTGATGAGCAAAGGGGAGAAGCAGCCACAGCTCCATCTGAAAGCAATGCAAACATGAGCTGTCCTCAGGCTGCTGATGTGGTCACCAGTGCCTCCACCTGTGGGTCTGCAGTGTCACTGATCTCCAGAGCAGCATGGCAGGCAGGAGCTTTGTATTTGAGGTTTAATACTCACAGACCATGCACAGAGATGCCTTTCTGAAGCAAATATAAACCTTAACTCTTAAAATACCTAAAAGACAAAGAGGAGTATTTCCTCCCAGACAAAGAATGGTATTTTACCACTAAGTTTTACTTAGGAGGTTCCTTTTCCTCTTCTCTACAAACTCTCAGTGGAAAAGATAAAGCAATATGTAAAAACCAGTGTATTTGGAAGAGGAGCTGGTGAGGCTCTGCAAATACTCTGCTCTCTCTAATTCCAGCTTTGCAAATTAAACACAATGATCAAACCTTAGTGCAAAACTATGGACAGGCAGCTGCAAGCAAGAAATATGTAGAGGGTATAAAAAGGAACAAGCCAGACATACCACTGCTTCTTAGTAGCTCAACCTACAGCACTCACTGAATATTTGAGGCATGAAAAACTCTGCAGGAAAATCTAAGAACCTCTGTGATAAAAACTATACTAATGCTGTCAGCACAGAGGCTGCTCTTTTTATTCAGAAATAAAAAAAAACAATGCTACATTCCAGAAACATAGACCAAATAATATGGGAAGGGGTTCTGCACCCTGAAGGAAGAGTTCAGCACCCCCCTGGAGACCTGGCAGTCATGAAGGTCCAAGAGCAGAAAGAGCCAGCAAAGAACAACTGTCTGCTTCTCCTGTCACTGTCTGGGTTGAACCACTTGGAACTTGTTATCTGCTCCTCTGAGCAGCCTCTGGGGAAAGAGCTGCAGCTGCATGGAGCCTGCAGAGCACTTCTCTGCTACAGCTTCTAAGGCTGCTGCTATCTCCCTGTCTAGGTCTGGGTTGGTGTTGATTATGAAGGCATCCCACAACAAAGGCCCAAAGCAAAGTGCTGGATGAACAACATATGCTTCTAGAGATTATTTAAAAAGCACATCAAAGAGACAGGCTGGACTCTGGCTCAGTGGAGTCAGAGGCAGGGGTCTGCAGAGTCTGGAGTTGAGTTCATTTCATCACTTCAAGCCTAGGAAGCATCTGGCCATATTTCTACACCAGAACTTGGTAACTTCACCCTCTGAAGTTTGTTTCAGGCACCCAATGAGTACCTTTCACCACTCTTTATCCTTTCCCCTCTACAAACTTCCACAGCACAGCTTGACACAAACCACTCATTTCTTTAATAACCTTACTAGACACATACCTTAGAAAGCTCATACAAAGAGAGAACCTGTCTGCAGTAGTTCCTTCCATGGACACACTCATCTATGAGAGCCTTCAGACTGGTAACAACCTGATCATCTGGAGAGGGAGCCACAAGGTGTGTCCAGTCTTCTAAACTCGATGCTGGAAGCAAAAATACTATAAATTCCTTTCCCATACATACAGATAACACCTGTGAGCCCTATACGTGGAGCAAGACCCCAGAAATCTGTAGCAAATACTTGCTCAGGCTTTGAATTGATACCTGTGATGATAATTTTTAAAAAAGTTTTAGGATATAAACCATATGACAGAACAGAAATGAGCCAAAATATCCACAACAATATATCAGATGCAGAATTCCTGAGTGTCAGAGAGTGTGAGGGTTCAGCACTCTCTCTGATGGCACAGGGCTTCATTTATTCTTTTCTACTCCTATGAAAGCTTTATACAGATCAGTATTAGGAAGTAAGGTTCCAGCTGGCAGCTTTCTCAGTCAGGCTTCACAGATATGCACAGAATACTTTGTACATAAACATTACCAGCCGCAGCCTTGCTATTGGAAAGAAAAACTAAACCCTTTACAATGTACAATGAATTCAGAGAAATACATTAATTAATGCATTTCCATGCTTCAGCTCCAGAAACAGACAAGATTTACTAGAGTGTGTGTTTCAAAAGCAGAAACATAGATTAAGTTCAGTGCTCCTTCACTGGAACAGAATTGCTACAAGTGAACAGCGAAGGGACTACAGCAGCTGCAGAGGAGCAGACTGCCTGAAGCACATTCCAGCAATGTGTATTACAAGGCCTCAGATTCCTTTCACCAGAGGGTTTATGAACCAAGGAGAGAGCCCACTGCCATGAAGCCCTTATTCCCTGCAGAAATTTGGGTGTAAGAACCCCAGCACGGGTATGAACTGGTGGGTGTTACTTACTGCCCGGGACCCCGCTCTGCGGCGCGGCGCTGCTTTCAGATGTCTTTGCTCTTGCTGCAAGGAGAGTCTGGATATCTGTCTGTAATCTGTCTGGATCAGCTTCCCCTGAAGCCAGAGCTCTGCAGTGCAACACCAGTGAAACATCTCTGTGGTAGAAGTGGAAATACTGACAAACACGGCTGGCCTCATGCACACTGCCTTCATCGAGAAGGCACCCAACGAGAAGCCCGAGGGATTCCTCCTCCTCCTGAGTCAAGCTCTGCTGAGGCTCCCTGAATGCAAGCCCCTCAAGTTTTAAGTACTTTGGTGTGTTCAGAGCAGGGAGCTTTGAGAAAGAAAACTCCTTGGATAAGCTGTCAAAGGTAAGATCCCTGTTCACTGCACCGTGGGAGGAAATTCTCGCCCTGCCCGAGCCCTGCTCCGTGGGGACCGTTTGCTGCGCGATGCGGCAGACCCAGATCTGCTTCTCTAGTTCTTCCAACCTCTGCAGGGACACTGAGGCATCCTTGGCCAGCCAGTGGCCAGCCAGGGTAAGCAGCAAATGTCTCTCCATCACACTGCTTATCTTCTCCTGAGCAGGAGATTCAGACATGATGTTAGCCTGATGATAAAAGAAGTCAGAGGCAGCCGTGCTGGAGACTGAATTTTTCACAAAGTTGTCATTACATTTTTTCCAGAATTCCATTCTTGTCTGCTTTTGATGCCACTGCCCAATGTCTCTTAAATGACGTAGATCTCTTAGAACCTGCAAAATTCACAGAGGTTTCAAACAACTATCTTTCCAAATATAAAAAGAAAAATCACACTGGATGGCTAGAATACTGAAAACCTGAATTTAGGTTAACTGTCCCGATTTGCAACAAATTCATCTATTTTTCTCACCAAATAAAACTGACTGTACAGCAAGTAAAAACAGTAAGAGAATAAGGGAAATTACACTGTCCTTTTCAGTTCAGTACTGACAATCCATTTCTTCAGTGCACTTCCATTTGCAATAAAAAGGGACTTGAAGAAAAAAAATGTATTGGGAAGACTTAGAAGTAACATTCTCAATATTGACACAAGAGGAGCATTAAGGGGTGAATATCATCTTTTATCATTTACCTCTTGGATAACTACATTGTCCATGGGCAATTCAGCCAGTGCTGCTACCTCCCGAGCCAGGGAGAACATTCCTTCCTCTTGGAGCTGCTCCAGGATGGATCTGCACTCACCCTGGAATGTCTCCGCATCGTAACTGGTCAGGATGGAGCGATGAATTGAGATGGGGGAATCCTTCAGGGTCTCACTGAGTGCACACAGTTTCTTCAGGTAGGAGCCTGTTGTAAAAGAGTATCAACAGATACAGGCAGATGGGTTTTAAACCTGAGGGAATTCTGCTACTTCTTCCAGCATGCAACCCTGCCAGAGAAGGAGCACAGACTTTACACTCTGAAACTTTCATGGGGCTGAAAATAAGATCTGAATATTAATGAGTAAAATACTTCTTCAGACAATCTGTGCACTTCTCATCAAGAGTAATCATTCTGCCAAACAGATCTGCCACTGCAATTCACCCCAAGGACCAACTCTGCTTATACAAATTCTTATAACAAAAATAAAGCAGTAGGCATACATGTAAACACTTTCAGCCACTCCAAAAACATTGTCTGTAGGCTTTAGATTAATCCATGTACCACAGGATGCTGTATTTACCATCGAGCAGAGGATTATCTGCTGCAGCAAACAGCTGTAAGAGCTTGCCTAATTCATATTCTGTTCCACACTGCTGCATCATCAATTCAAGAAGAAACAGTGCTTGTGATTCTAACCACTGCACAGGTAATTCAGAAGCTGCTGGTTCATCTTCAGTTTTAAGCTGTGGAAATAAAGGTTTTTACATGTTGCTTTGCTTTTGGGGTGATTTTTTTGCAAATATATTCTGCATTTTGGTGGGAATCACACTGGAAATGGAAGAAAAGTCTGTGCAACTACTAAAACTAAAGCATACCACAGGCCTTGAAACATACTCTAAAACATCTCTCTTTCTTAAACAGATATTCCCCATAAGTCACTGGTTTATCAGCTCAATATTGACATGTCCTGGTCAATACAGAATGGAGAATATCCCACACTTCCCACAGATAATTCAGTTTACTAACAGTGGCCCTACTTGAGTCAACAGAACCTCTCAAACAGTAAACTGCTTGTGCAAAGATGGGGACACTGTATTTCAGTCTGCCCACATCAACTGGAAACAAAATTATTTAGAAAAATGCATCGTGGGTTTTGAATAATAAAAAGAATCAGCTGAAATCTTCTGCTTCAGAAATCAACTAGACCATCCTAAGCATGTTTTCCATTCTTTTCACATATGGAATTAGGTGCCTATCACATTCTAATATGGACAGACCTAGCAAAGCCATTGAGAGAAAATGAATGTACTTACTTTTGTGAGACTTTCCTGAAACTTGTCTAGCTTGGTTTTAGCTTCATTGTATTTTTTACAGTTCATACACAGTTCATACATTTCCAGTATATGCAGCAAAGGGGAATCCTTTAAGACACAAAAACAGGGCATAATTCTTTCCTAAAAGTACCTCAATAAATGTAGAATTTGTCTCCTGTACCAGAACAATACAGTTCTGATGTAATAAAGTTGCATGCAAGGTTCATGCATGACCTGCAAATTTGTAATAGTTGGAAGAACTTCCATCCCAAGATGTTCTGAGTTGCCTGGGATTTTTAGTGGGTTACAGCTGAGTTACCTGGGTACAAGATAACCTGCATCCTACAGATTCCCCTCTGGCTCCTTTCCAAGATGATCTGAGATACAGTAATACCACTAAAAAGCCATCATCTTACCTTTAAAAAGAGCTGGAAGCCATTTAGAAGCACTTTACTTTTTTGCTTCCTTAAAAGGACTTTCCAGATAACTGACAGGTCATGAAGATCCCATTTGTGATTTTCTGCTGAGCTTTGAATATGGTTTGTTGCTTCAGCTCTGGTGACATCATCCACAGTAGTAATTATCCAAACACAGAGACAATGGATAATGTTTGCATCCTGTCAAAGGACAAAATCCATGGGTTTATGGTAACCAAACATCCCCTCGTTATATACCACTTGATCAAATGTGTCATGCTACTCATAATTACCCAAAGAAACATATAAATTGATGAATGCAATCTCCCTATTTACCATTTAACATCATTTTGCACAGACATTGCTTTTTCATTACTTATCTCTCTCCAAGGCAAGAAACTTCACCAACTCACTTGGAAACATGCTGCTAAAACACTCAGAATGGGAGCGTGCTGACTCAGTCCTTCAGCCAACAGGTAACACCAAGGGCTGGAGTTCCCCTGACACTGGAGGAGGATTTGGAAGAGACTATCTGCATCTTTGCTCTTGAACACACTGGCAGCAGTGTTTTCAGCACTTTCTGCATCAGGATGTAAAAATGGTAACTTCCCCACCACCAGCATCAGGTGATCCTGGAGAACGGGGCTGAAGTCTTGAAGGAGAGACATGACCTGGGGAAAGAGAACCAACAGCACCTCTAGACCCTGAGATCCAAAGAGCATCAGGGGGAAGAAGGACTGAAGGGTTACAGAGAAGACAAACTGAACATTCTTCAAATTTGACTTCTTAGAATGTTGAGACCTAGAGAAGAAAAAGTGGTCAGTAGGTGCAAATTATTCTCAGAAAATATTGAAGCTCATCCTTTTACACAGACAGATAGCTCACCTCAGCTGGCTGGTAGCTGTACAACTGGGTCTGGATAATGAACTGCAGCCAGTCATTGGATTTGGCACATTCCTTCAGGTAAGAGGTGCTCAGCCCAATGTTATGGAGTTTGCAGAACTGCATTACCAGAGACCACTGCCTTCTAGAGTCACCAGATGTCCTGCACAGAGTTTAAAGAGCTTCAGCTGTAATAAACTGATTTACTAATAACAGTTTAACACAGATGGATCTCTTTAGTATTATCTAAACATACAGGTGGTAAAACTCAGCATTCAATCTGCCACCACCATCCTTTATATCATGCTTCACTCACCTCTTTATTCCTTGATGCTCAACTGCATCCCAAAAAGCTTCTTCTAAAGAGTTAAGAACTTCTGCTGCTGCTGTTTTTTCACCCTCAGCTAGTTTTGTTAACTTGACAGCTGTTTAAAAGAACATATTAATATTCCTGAGATGCTATTTGGGATTAGAGTAAGGGTAATATTTTCCAAGTGTCAACAGTTTCCTAGTTGGGATGAAAAGACACCTGTAGACCCACAGTTCAACTTTTGCAAGTCATTCCTAGGATGAATTTAATTTCCTTACAGCTTTGAACATCTGATTTCCCTGCAGCTGTAAGACAGTTTTAGAGTACAAAAGAGAAAAAGGATTTGATAGTTTTGTTTAATCCTCTACCTACATTATTCCAACAGTAGGCTAAACCTACTGTTGATTACAGAGAGCCTTGGGCAGCTGTCTGACAGCATCTATCAGCTGTCCTGTAACTCTGGCTGCATGTGATACTGATGCCTTCCTGCCTCAGTTGCCACGCCAGGTTCAAGGGCCACCTTCAAAATCAGTAATAAGCAGGAATAAAAGAAGACCAAAAGCTCTGCAAAGGAGAGGATGCTTTTACTGCATTCCTGAGAAGTTGGGACCCATCTTTCAACTTATTTCTGCTCTTCCCAGTAAGCACACAGTACCCTATAACAAAAAGAAACCCTTACCCAAAGATTCTCGTATTTGACTGTGCCGAGATTCTTCCTTTCTGGTTCTGTAGCTGAAAATCAGGTTTGCAACTTTAATATCAACTCTGAGCTGGAGGCTGTTGAGACCCAGCAACTCCAGAAAGCACACGCAGGCTGCTGACACTGAAGGTACAGTGAAGGAAGAGAGAGCCAAAGCACAGGCTTCCTTCCCTGCCTGCTGGATCCTGAAAGAAAAACACCTCCAGTTAACACTTTTTAAACAAATTTTCAAATGCTAATATCCCCCATGTAAACAAGTACCCACAAGGTTTAGCAAACAGACAGGCTTCATAAGCTACTTTACAAACTGAAAGTTTCAACTTGATGAAAAAAATGTCAGTATGAGAATAAAGCCTCACACATGATGGGCACGGGGTTTGCAAATTAATAAACTAACAAAAACTAAAGCCAAAGCATTGGAGATAAGTATTAAAACCTCCTTCCAGTAGTTTCAGTGCAAAAAAATCCCATTGCAGGATTGACAAGCCAAGCACTGCAGCATCAAGAACCTGAAGCTGCTCTGCAGATAACACCTGGGTGCCCTTGGAGGCTTCTGCAGGGGCTGCCTCCCTGGCTAGCTGGGAGTTTTCCAGAGCAGTAACTGAAAACCAAGATGCATGCTTGAGTGTCTTCTGAACTACCAAGTACTTCAGTCTACACTCAAGTAAGTTTTCCTTTTTCCCAAATCCTGGCTGTTTACACAAGAGAAGCTGGTTTGTATGAGAAATGATGAAAAGAAACATATAGTATAATACACCACAGGTCCTGTTCTTTCAGGTGCTATTTTATTTCTATCCCACTTGATGCTGGACTGAACAGGCTCCTAAGGCACCTGATGCTTGAAGGGCTGCAAGGCACACCACCTGCTTGCTGCTGGGTAGGATTAATATTATTCCACATGCTAGATTTTAACTTCAAAAGAACTATTCCACTGTCATTTTTGAGAGAAGACTTACAAGAGTTTGGGGGATTTGCTCTTCACTAACTGCTGGACCAAAAATGTCCCAAAAGCAAAGGATGGACGTCCATGGTGCAAATAGTACAAAAAGTCCAGTTGTTCTATCACAGCATATTTGTTCACCAGTTCAGGGGATGAAAAATGAGGAAAGTCACTTGATGCATCTAGAAAGAACATAATAATCATTTTTATGAGCTGACAGACAGTTGTCTTGAACACAGAAGATGGTTTTCAGCTACAAAACATGAGATGACTATCCAATCCCTCTCCTCTTGTTCCAGTTCAAATCTCAGCTTCCAGTTCAAATCAGAAGTCTTGGTCACATTTTAGGCCCTCAACTTGCTTAAAAAAAAAAAAATTACTGGTTTTCTATCCCATAATACATACTGAAAGAATTCTGCTCATGAAGAGCTTAATGGAAAAAGGCAACTTATCCAGGATTTAACTTCAAAACAAAATTTTAGTAAATTACACTGGATTTTTTGTAAAAGAAAAAGCCTTTTGAATAAGTTTATATGCCAAATCATTCCAGTGGAAGGTGTTTTATCCTAGGCTAAAGGAAGGTGTTTTATCCTAGGTGTTTTATTCAGGCTAAAAAAAACCAAAACCAAAACCAAAAGCATATAAAACTTGAAAGCAACAAACCTGATGCAGCAAGAGTATTTGTTGACTGCCAGCCAAATAGTTTAGTGGGATCAAAGGGCACTAAGGACTGAAAGATAAGAAACAAAATATATTGAGACAGCTGAAGATTTTGACATAAGACCTGACCAAAGAGTATTTTGGAGAGCTGTAGCAGCACACAGGCAGGAATTGCATCTTGTGCAGTTCTCTCAAGGGTAAATATCTATCAGAATGCAAACAAGGGCAAGGAAAGGCTCAGACATTGGCCTAAGGAAACAGGGAAAGAACATGCTTAAGTAATATGCTGAAGTTAAGAATGCTGGAGAAGTCTTTACATGTTGGGAGGTGTCAGGGGGAAGCCAAACTCACAATATCTAGATACAATTTTAACATTTTTTTAGCTGAAAGCAAGCTTCTCTTGTTCTGCCAAAACCCACCACCAATAAGCATTCTGTGTACCTGAACAAGATGGTAGAGAGAGATGTCAGATGGCAATATTCCATGAGGAGTATATGAGGGAAAGAGAGCAGCTTTGAGTTTGGGATAAGGAGTCAATGCCATTTTTAAAAGCTGTGGATCAACTTTCTTCAGAGGTTTTTCCACATCTTCATTCTGAAGAACCTACATGGCAAGGAAGCAAAATAATTTCATTAGGAAAAAGAAACTGCATTTAGGTAATAATAAAAAACCTTGGAATGCACCAAGCAAAAATGGGAAAATGACAAAGGGCAACAACACAGGAAGTATAATTTTTTTCCTGCAAAATCCCTTTAAGTTTTATTATGTGTATCTTCAACACATCACAGTACCTGATGATTTAGGTCACTGTGCCATGCATAAAAAGCTATCTGTATTACTCAGCTCTGTTCCAACATGCTTCACTGAGCATTCCTCTTCCAAAAGAACAAAGGAAGCTGAGCTGACACCTCTACAGATCCATGGAGAAGAGCAGTCCAGCTACTCACTGCCTCACTTACTTAAAAACTACAAAGTACTACAGAAGGGGACAGTTGTAGGTAAAGCATTTTAGTGGTTTACTGAGAATATTTTTCCAAACTAAGACTATTTGAGGAGCACAAGCACCTGTGAACACCCAGCTCCAACTGCTACAAATGAGTTAAACTCCAGCTCATGGCCACTGCCTTGCTATTTCCAAACCATGGAACCTCAAATCACTCCCTTCATTTGGTCAGCTAGCTCTGAAACACAGCACAGCAGACCCAGAGCTTTCCATGAGAAGAAACTGCATGATGGCATTAGTGTGTTTATTTCTATTAACATGTTCCCTTGGGTTTTCAGCTCCATGTGAGAACTTCTCCCAAAGCTTACCACTGACCTGCTGCAGACACATACCTGATCCACACCTCCAGGGGCATACATGGTAGTAGCCAGTGCCAAGAGTGTATGGCCCTCCAGCAGCATGCTGCTCACACTGGCTTGATTACTGGGAATCAAGATCTGAGCATTTGCTAGACTTGCCTGAAAAATCATCTTTGGATCTTAAAAGCAAAAAAGTAAGATTTAATTTCAGGCACAACCTGTATTAAGTTACTCAATCATGCACTAAAACTGTCCTACAACCATGAAAAAAGCTGAATTTTCTGCTTTTCATTGTTAATACTGAGTTTTCTCAATTTACTTATAAATACACATAAACTGTTCAACATTTTACCAAGCTTTTCCTCCCTCTTTCAAACCACTCCTTTACCCACAGATTCCTCTAAATCCTCCTGTACAGTTCAAGTGGCAATTACAATCCACATTTTATAGGTGAGGAATGACACACACATAGAATTATTTGCCATGGTCAAAAAAAAAAGTCTGCAGCAGAGCATTAAATGTAGCTGAGCCACAGACCCAGCCAGCAGCATGAACACTGGAGCATCTCCAGAGCAAGGCCAGGCTCCTACCTTGGGGATTGCTGGCAACCCCTCTGCACTGCACCAGGAACTCAAACCAGGGGTGTGCTTCATGCAACTCCTTGTTACCCAAAACAGGACAATTTGAAGGAGTTAAACTGGAAATAAGTAGAAGTAGTCTAAATATTTCATGCAAGCTTAAACTGATCATATAAACAACTAAAGATTTGTTGTCTTTCTTTCTGGTCCACTTTTACCTTCTTAATAATCAGCTGTAACTCCAGTCTAAAATTTTAATTGCAAAGTATTCATTAAGTGGAAAGTATTTGTAGAATTCCATTACTTAATAACCCAGTATTTCTCTTTCAAATCCCAACTAAACCTAACCTAGATGGAAACCAGCAACTTCTGTATTTGTGAATGTATCAAGTATGAACTCATACTTGTGCTCAAGTGAGAGTTCCTGAAGAACAAGCTGTCTTGGCTCATTAAGACTGTGACACTTACAACAACTGTAATTGTTCCCTCTGACTACTGACACACCAATGAATACTGACAAGACAAAATGAACAGAGCTTCAGCACACAGCAGGAGGCCTAACACACTGCCCCAGTTTTTCACTGACTCTGCTGTGACCCAATTATTGCTGAACAGGCTGAGGAGAACTCTTACTGCCATTTCCTGAGATTGTGTAACATCATTTTAATCTGCCCAAGATCTGAGGGAAAGAGAGCACTCATACCTGTAATAGTCTAAGTAAGTGTATAACAGATACTGCAAATTATGTTCTAAGCAGTGATGGACAAAACAAGTGTGGAAGTCCAAACCACTTGCAGATTTGTATTTGGGAACAGGGTGAGGATTCTGCAGCACTCCCCCAAGGTAAGACAGTCTTTGGAGCAGAAGTTCAAAATCTTCCAGTTCAGAAGGGACAAAAATTCCATTCCTATCAGAGAAGAGAAAAAGCATACATGGTGATTAGACAGGTCTCTCTTTAACCAGTTCTGAAAGGTGCTTTCTGCTCAAAATTATGAAGCAAACCTTTATTTCTAGGGGATTACTTCACTCCTGAGGCAAACACATGGGAATATACACCTGACACTGCTCAAACAACATTGTAGTCACTACAGTTCACAGCAGAGAACGAGGTGGTAGGAGTGAATCACTGTGTACTCAGAATTGTGTCTCCCCTGCATTAAAATGGGCAACAGGAATACAATCACTATGGAAGATCAAAGGGCTGAGAGAGGATTTCTGTTCCTCTCATCTTTCTCCCTCTTTTCAGATAACAGAAAGCAAAAGTACAAGACTAATATTCAATTTACTAATGGATTAGTGCTGTTTCTAAAAAGGGCACTAAATACAACATAAAAATCAATATGTACCTAAGATTTTATTGACATGTATTTCTGTAACAATCTGGTTTTGGCTTCACATTAGGCAGAAAGTTAGCACAGTGCATGAGGGGCACATACCCAGCCAGCTTGTTCAAGATGTCATTTCTCATATAGCTGCTGCACAACATATTCCTGTCAATAACATCTGGAGTAAGAGGGGGCCAGTTAGCTTGTCCACACACAGTCTGGTTGGACTCAGATTCTTCAATCCATGAGCAAATATTGAGCCAATCATGCTGGGCTGTCAAGTGCATCCAAAGAACCTCAGGATTACACATCTTGAGTTCTGTTTCAAAAAGGCAAATGGATGAAACTGGCAGAAGCAAACACTGCTGAGGGAAATACTGACATCTCTTTATACCTGTGCAGACTTTTACTGAACAGCTGCAAATATCATGCTGTGAAGAAGTGTATTGTAACAGCTCCTTAGTGCTTTATGGTGGAAAAACTAAATGTAATCCTACAGTGTAAAAAGCTTTACAGCATGTAGCAGAGCATGACATTGACAAGTGGCCATGCATTAGACAAGCCCATTCAGCTAGTTCCAAGTTTTATTCTATAGAAAAAAACTAACACAGATCCCTGCCAGAGAGCAAGGGATGACTACACATTCTTTACTTATTTCCACTGACAAAAAAAAAAAAAAATCAGTGACCTACGGTGGCAGCACCCAGCTTGGGCTGCAGCAATGCCACTGCTACACAACTGCAAAAACCACATCAACAACGTATTTTTAATTCAGAACCTCTTTTAAGAATACTGGCCTTGGCGTGGTCTCCTGGGGAGGAGAATCATTTCCTGAGTGAGCTCATCCCACCACTGAGCCCAGCTGAACATCACTCGGACCCTCCTGGAGTGAGCCCGATGGCGACTCAGCGCGTCCAGCACTGCCACGTGTCTGGAGAAGGACTCTTCCTTTTTCCAGCTCCTGAAACTGCAACTATTGCATTAGGACATTTTCTGGGACTCTTTTAAAGAGCAGTCCACAATCTAACAAATAGAAGATGATGAACGAGGCAACAAGTTTTGCTGCTCCATTTTGAAGAGGGTTCTGCAGGCTGCAGAGGGATTTATGTCAGTTTGAGTGCACACAGGAGCAGTGGGCAAGGAATTACCTCATTTTTCCAAAACCAATATAGTAAAGGGTAAGTACTGTAACACTTTCACACTTGTTTAACTGTAAAATGACTCCTCCAGGTTACTTTAGCTTGCTGCATTATGCATATCATAAATCAAAAATAGAGTGTTCTATCTGAACATATTTTGTTTGATTAAGAACTCTAATAATGTCCTTTATCATTAAAAGGACAATTTATGGTGATGATGAGACAGGAACAGAAAATATTGGCAACAGCAAGTCATGACTTAGTCTGGGAAGAACATGACAGAAGTTGTAATGTTAACAAGGGAAGTGATCAGCTCCCACACTGACCCCTATTTCTGCAAAGGAAGACCAGCATGAAACCAGTCAAACTGCAGAAAACTGTGTTTGTTACTGCAGGAAAGCACATGGAATGTAGAAGCCAGCATATTCTAAATCCTGCTAACATTAATTAACAATTAAAACTGATGAGCCCCATTACCTGGAAACAGACGGAATCTCTTTTTTTTCTTGGAAGGATTCCGAGTAAAAGCTTTCAACCTGATGCACAAAGTCTATCACTTTCTTCTCTTTTTCAGACAAATAATTTTCTTCTCGTAAAAGTTTCACCTTTAATTCAAATTAAAGTATTACCTCCAATTGCAATTTTTATCTACTTATACTGTATTAAAGTTGTAAATGATCCTGCAAGTGTAAAGAGTAAACCAACTGTGGGAAAAAATGCTAGGAGCACTGAGGTCAATACACACTTGAATTTTCAGAGGGCCAGGACTTCATGGAGTGTGGAAGCAGAGGAGAGCTAGAGCAGAGACAGAACAAAAAACAAAAAACTCCAAAAGACCCTGTAACCAATTTCCACTTTCCCTGCACATACAAAAGGGGGAAGGCAACGTATCTCAGCACCTACATTGCAGGGTGCAGGGAAGAACAAGAACTATGTTCCCATTCTGGAAGTCTGCTCAATACAATGCTTTCTCTCTGCATAAATACACAGACTTGGGAACACCAGCTAGACAAAAAAAAAAAAAAAAAAAAAAAGCCTTTTCTGCACTTACCAGCAGATCTCGCACGTGTTTATCAGCTGTGTAGAAACAGATCTTACGGAATTCCTCCTTCACATCAAAGCCCTGACAAACAGACAGAGATGCTCAGTGGATGCAGAATCAACACAGCCACATGGAACACTCCCCATACTCTCAGCATTCATTTCTTCTGCCAGTCCTGAAGCAGTGCTGAGAACCGTGAGCATGCCAGTGAACCCCCCTCACCATATTCCTCAGAAGTTCTGAGGCCTCCCTGGTGTTGTCCTTCAGCAGACGGTCATAGACCAGCTGCAAACCCATCTGCATGAACTCCTGCAGCCCTTCAGCTGGGTGCTGCTGCATGCCAAAGAACATCTGGGCCTTGGGCACTTTGTTGCTTAAGATGGCCTCAGCAATGACCTCCTAAAAAGGGAAGAAAAAAAAAAAACTGGAACAAACTGATCCCATTAATTTTCAGCATTATTCTCTTTGTGATCCCTACATAGATTTAGTCTCAACAGTGTAGACCAATTTCCACCTTAATAACTTCCTTAAATCTATTTAAGAAGATTACTTAAAAAAGGATTGTTGATTTTTACCTCTGCTGTCAGTTTTTCCCACATTTGGGTTTCTTCTAACACAGGCAGGTCCTCATCAAGGCCCCTCCCTGTCTGTACTGTACTTATTGGTGGTTGAGGATATTTTCTCATGAATTTTCTAAGTTTAATAATGTAATCAGTTAAAATATCTGCCCCCTTCTGCAAGAATCCATCAGGTTCTGTCAAGAGAACACAGGATAGCAGTCAGACAGAAATGCACAATGCAGTGTTTTCAATGCTTAGCAGTATCAAGTCACTCTCTGCCTAACAAACATTTAAATCCATTCTGCCACTCTTGTGCACCCCAAAATGATCCCATTGACAATACCCTGTCTGAGCTGAGAGCCTGAGAACAGCTCCTTGGGCTAACACAGGTTCAGCATTAGGATTAATTTCTCCTGTTTCCCCTTACACCTCACTTAACTGCAGCACATTTTTATTCCAGGCCAATTTTTAATTTAAACCACCAAGCCACAGCTTACTTACCTAAACAACAACCCACCCTCTTACTAGCTATGATTCAAAATGATCTTACCCTCTGTGCACACAAAAATTTCTTCAAGTTGCTTGGTAAGGAAAGCCAAGGTGAGGTTTAGCAGCTGCTCAGAAAAGTCTTTACTCTGAGGGTCCATGTCATTTTCTTTGATTGCTGAGCAAAGCAAGTCCAGAGCTGGCCTCAGCTCCTCCAGATCTGCAGTATTGACATAACAGGGGAAAACATCTGCATTCTACTGCATGACTGACTGCATTAACTTAAATTTTAACTTAAAAGTCAGAGGCATTCTACAAAAATCTTTTAAAATGTGTCAAACAATGTGTAACCTGCTCTGCTTTCACATCAAAACCCTTCCTGTAACACCTCTGCCAGCACCAGATCATAACAAAACACTCTGCATTTTCCAGAGGAGAAGCTGCAATACAGCATCATCCAAACTTCCAAGAGCAAATCAGTCTGCTTGTTAAATTTAAGCCTCCCTGGGGATGAGAGTATTTGACTTACTTTTCAGGTAAGACTGGGATGGGCTATCAGCAGACTGTTCAGGTCCAGAGCACGATGCAGACAAACTGAAAAGACTTTCTTTGCTTTTTAAAAACAATTCTACTGTGTCCAGCTGATGGTTTCCCAAACCTGCCTAGACAAACATGCAATAACACAATTAGGCATTTATTTTGATGTGTGACATTTTGCAAGAGGACAAAAGCAGCTGCAGAAATTGGCAAAAAATGTTTTGGGGCCCAATTAAGAGGGAGTTTTGAGCACTGCTTAGTTTAATTTTCTCTGAATATCTGTTGACTTTGCTGTGGTAATTTCTCTTTTGGCTTACTCACCTGGGTTACTTGGGGTTTTTTTGTTTATTTAATCCAAAACCACTACTTTTTCCCCTAGGTTGCTGAGGCATACCCTTAACTGTGTGTCAAAACACCTTTACCATTGCTAAACTGCATTCACTGCTTTGAAGAAGTGGATTTTTTATCTGTCAGCCATGCAACAATTTGTTTGGGTTTGTTTTGTTTTACCTCCAGTGCATGTAGAGGAATTGAACATCGTTCCCACCCATTGAGATGACAAAGAGAATCAACAACTCCAGCACTGCCATGGATCACCAACCTATTCAGAAACTCTTCTTCAGTTAAACCAAAGAGAATTAAGGAGAGACCACGCTCTAAATAAAAGAAACAAACCATCATTAAAAAGGTAGAAGGGAGCTGCTACACAGCAACCTTCCTATCTACTGCCCCTCCTCCAAAATAATGACACAAAGCTGCAGTGGGATTCCCCTCAGCAAGAATGCACCAGGAATCAGCCAACAGCACACAGGAGAGAACTACAAAAAAACAAACACCAAAAAAAGCTTTTATCTGAAGGCTACATCAGAGGAATCCCATCCAGAAGCCCTCACCTGTCAGCAGCAGACACAGTGGCACCTCTCTGCAGCAATCCACATAGACACTGCTTTGGCCAAAGCTGTAATGTGTCACCTCTTGGGACTCAAAATCCCAGAGAGCCAGAGCCAATCCTTTGTCCCTCCTTAACACCACAAACAGGGCTTTAGCTCCAGTTACTGATTTACACTCCAGTGTCACCACTTCCTCTGGTGCTTCAAGGGGGATTTGTCTCCACTGCTGCCTGACACTGCTGGGGTCAGTCACTCCGTGTTGTGCTGGTTTGGAAGGGGCCCAGGTGACAGCTGGTGGAACAAGAGCCACCACCTGCTCTGAATTTCCAGGGGGTTCAGGATCACGCTCTTCAAGGTGGGTGAAAAAATGATACCAAGGTAAATTCAAGTCGTTCACCACATGTGGAGAGCCTGGTCTTCTTCTCCTGACTGCATCCCAGAGTGAGGAGAGGTGTGCCTTCCAGGACCTGGCGTGGAGAAAGCAGTTACCTATTACCAGGTGTTACTGCAAGAGCAATGCAGATAAATAAATTCTTAAAGCTTCCTCAGTTAAAAAATACACATTTAAAGCATATAGACTCCATCCAGCATCTTGTACTTTACTCTTAAGATGTCCCACTTATTTCTATTTAAGCACTATTTGCACCAAGCTGAACAGCTCCAGCTACATGAGATGGCAGTGCCCAGGAAGCTCAGCATTTGCAGCAGAAAAGTTTCTTTTCCTCACAGAAAACGCCCCCATTGTTTAATAAAAAAGTAGGATGAAATTAATTCCAGAATAAAATATTTATTACATATACATCAAGTTGTAATTACTGCAAGTTGTTAGTATTAATGCCTCTCATACCAAGAGTCACAACACAGTTAAAATAGCTCACGTGAAAACAAAGTGTTTTCAAGTCCACATGCACTCATCTCTGCTAAAAACACAACAAGCTGTAAAGTACTTGGAATACAAAAAACTGCCAATATTGTGCCAAACTAAAACTAACAGCAGCTAGCATTCAAAAGCTGTTTGATGACTCATGTAAAGCTGTCCTGGCCCAAGGATGATTCTTCACTAGGATCATCTTAACACTCAAAAGACTTAAAGCAGAATGAGCTGATTTTACTTGCCCTTAAGTGCTACAGTTAAAAAATGAAAACTAAAAAAAAAATTAACTCATCAGTATAAACATCATCAGTTTATTCATCACTGACCTAAAGGAGGCAAGAGGCAGCCTGATTTGTGAAGCATTTTCACCACGTACCTGTCTGTGCGGAAGGGCAGTGACAAAAGCTCCATGCTGTGGTCAGAACTGGCAAGCTCATCCTCATCCAGTCCTTCAGGAGGCTTCACTGGAAGGTTTTCAGAATCTCTCTTACAAAACAAATGCTCAGGGAACTGCCTGTAAAGAAATAAATATTGAATTTCACCTCCCTCAGATGATTTAAGTTTATTTGGGTTTCTTTTTTTACCCCTGTATGTCTAGCTCTCCAGCAGCTATCAGCACAGCAGTTTTCTCAGAAAATCCACAGAAGTGTATCCAAGTGAGCCATCAAAACCTGATGCTAGTTCCTTCCAGGTGGACACCACTTCTACATGACAACCTAGTCCCAATTCATCAAGCAAAACCAATAAACCTGTGTCAGATCAGTCCAACAACCCCATACCCTGCAGTATGTCTAAAAGGTGCCACCAGTCACACCTGGCACTAACTGACAGCAGGTATCCTCATCTTCAGAGAAAAATACAAAGTCCAGGACAAAGTTTTTCTCTGTGTTGAAGTGACAGAGCATAAACTGGAGCAAACAAGGTGGGGCAGTATCCAAACGTGAAGCTGCTGCTCCACCAGAGCCCTCCCCAAAACAGAAATGCTGGCAGTGCCTCAGCTGCTACAGAACCCTGTGGGCTGCTCTCCAAACTTTCCTTTGGGAACTCAGCTGTGCACATACCTGAAGTAGGTGTCCAGATCCACGGGGAGGGCCTGGTTGGAGGAGCTGATGACCACAGCAACACGGAGATCAGGGGAGAGCACCAGGGCAGTGAGTGGTGAGGGGGGGGCTGAGCTGCTGCCCCCCTCTGCCACAGCTCCCACCCTGACATCTGCTAGGTGGGCACCATCAGAGGAGTCAAATATGTCTTCACAGAGGGTCAAAGAAAACAGCAGGCCTCAGCCTCTCCAGCCAACAGGAACTGACACAGAGGGGGGGGGTGGTGAGTTCCAAGGCAGTCTGTGCACATCCCAACCTCCTGGGCCCCGTGTTTCACAGGAGCTGAGCCATGAGCTGTGCCTCTGCCACCCCACAGGGTTAACCTGCACTTACAAGTCAGCAGGGACAAGTATCCATTGGCATTTATATGATGGGAAGGAAAAGCAACATGACTTCATTGCCTTTTTTACCTGTGTCAGAAAATCTGACAAGGAACAGGAGAAAGCTGAACACCTGGAGCAGCCCAGCAGGGCTGAGCTCCTGCTCCTCAGAGCCCCAGGACAGCTCCCTGCTTCCAGGCTGGCATTCCCTGTGGATCTGTGAGGAATTTCTCAAGGATGTAAATAAGAGCAGCAGGTGTAAGCTGCCACACACCCAACCAGTGCAAACCATCACTGGGGTAGAGCTGGTTCCTGGGGCAGGTGAGGCTGGCAGGGTGCACCACAGCACCTGCCACTTCCCCACACACCCTCCTCCTGAAAACACCTCCACAAGAGGTGCCTGCACACCCTTCAGGGAACTGCTGCTTCACCCTGACAGAAGACAACAACAGCTTTGTTCTGTCAGCTTCCTTTAGACCCAGAGCAAAGGATACAAATCCAGCCAGAGCTGTCTAAGAGGAAGAGGATGCCCCTGCAGAAGTGTGTGTCTGCCAGCCTTGCCAGGGCTCCTGGAGGCACACCAAGGGAAAAGCAGCCACCTGCCTCCAGGGGTGAGTCCTTCCCAGGGAAGCTGAGATGCACAACAACAACTTTATTGAGCAGGAGTCTGCACTTGTTGTTTGCAAAAGACAGCACCCTCACAGAGGAGACTGCAGGCAGGCCTGTAAATTCAAAGACATGTGAGGATTACAGCAAGCTGGTACTTTGGATTGTGAGGATACCTCAAGAGAACCACAGCTGAAATCCACTGCCTCTGCCACCCAAGCTGGGACTGGGGATCATCTTGTTTTAAATCTATATTACTGACTTTTTAACAGCTTCCTACAACAGTGTGGGCTTTTTGAAGTGGACACACCATGAAGAGCATCAAAACCCCATCACAAAGCAGTTTCAGTCAGCACTGGAAATAAAAACTACAGTCTTTGGAAATACAAATAGTTCAGCAAGGGGGACTGTCTGAGAACATGTAAGACAGCAAAGGCCTGGGTCCTGCAGACTGCATCCTGGCTGTCCATGACCAACCAGAGCACAGCTTAAACACACCACTGGTTGCTGCAGGGCTCGTGAGGAACCATCTCTGATTTCCTGATTTCAATCCCAATACTAAAGGGAAAGTGTGAGATAGCAGGGCTGCACAAATACATTTTATTAAAGTTTTTTTTTTTGTACTTTGTATCACCCAGACACCCTACAGTAGTTTTAATTCTAACAATGTCATCTCTGAACACAGGGATGTCACTGCTGTTGTTAAAGTTCATTAACACTGCTGCTGGTGGCTTTAGATCAGTGAGAAAGTGACAGACCCCTGATGCCTCCATTTCTCTCCCCATTAGCCCCATGATTCCAATAAGGAACACAGATTGAAATTTACTCACTGATGTTTTTAACTTCAAGGAGCTTTTTAAGTGTGTCTTCCTTACAGCTGTGCAGGGCAACCAGGTTGTATTTTCCATCCTCTATGGTGCATTCATACACAAACAGCTCATGGCTTTTACTAAGAGCCAGTATTCTGGTCTTGTCTGCTTGCAGATCACCACAACCTTCTGTATTCTCCCACAGGAAGCTGAAGATACAGCATTCAGTGTGTTTATTGACCTTGTTCTCTTTCCACATTTCACACACTGAAGAGTTCTGGAAATGTGCTGATGATGGGACACTGAAATTTTGATCTTTTGCAGTCAAGACTCTGCCCCCACACCCCCTCCCCAGTACCAGAGCATGTTTCATCCCTAGCTGAGACTGCCATGCAAGGGAGCACTTGAGAAATCCCTCCTCCTCCTCCTCCTCCTCCAGAACACAGGGTGGCTTTTTATCCCTGTGTGTTCCTTTCCTTTCCTCACCCAAGCCACACGAGCTCTGCTCTGCTTCAGGAGGTGAGGAGGAGGAACACCAGCACTGCCAGCCAGGGGGAACCACTCCACATTGCCCATTGTCATCTCTTTTGCCTCCCTGTCACTCGGGCTGGGAAACATTCCAGGTGTCTGTCTCCCAGCAGCTCTGTAAGGCACTGAAGGCCACGTCGGGGGGTGTGGAGGGAACAGAGTGCTGGCCCTGCTGGACACTGCAGACATCTGGAGCTGCTGTGGGACTCTGGGTTTGACTCAGCATTAGAAGCTGCTAAATCAGATTAAAATAATCTCGTGACCACTTCATGTCACACACCAGGGCCTGGCCCTGAGCAGCTGACAAGGAAGTCGAGCAGCCACGACATAATGAAATCTAAAGCAGGCAACTCCACAAAACCTCCTGAATTTTTTGGTTTTTTTGATCTACGGTAACAACCACACCCCCACCTAAACAGAGAAGCAGATATAAATGAAGTTCCCTCCGGCCATGGGATTCGCCGTGGGAAGCACGCCATCCCCTCAGCGGCCAGCCTGCTCCCCATTCCGTCCCACAGAACCCAACCGCACCGGGGGACCCCTCCCGACCTCCCCTCCCCCTGCTCGCCCCCTGCCACTTACTCAGCCCAGGCTCCCGGGAGGAGGCTGCCCCGGGCCCGGCCCACTCCTCTCGGCACCAGGGACTCCAGGTAGATCCCCCCAGAGCCCCGCAGGATGCCCAGAGCCTCCTGGCCCCTGCTCAGCCGGGCCGAGGCTGCGTCCCGCAGGGAGCCCTGCGCTTGTCCCGAGAGGGCCGCCAGCAAGACGCTCAGCTCCCGCCTCTCGCCCTCCATCCTCCTCAGAGGGGGCCGAGACCCCCGGCCCGGCGCACACCCCCGCCCGCCGCCATCTCTGGCGGAGGCAGCCACANNCCCGCCCGGGATGCGGGGTGGGAAGGGGTCACCCTGGGGCTGCTGGAGAGCCCGGGAAGAGGGCAGGGCCGGGGCAGGGCCTGGACGGGGCTTCTCCCATCCCCCGGGCTGGGGCTGGAGGGGCCGGGGGTGCCGTGGCCGTGGGTGCAGCGTGTGCCGGGGGTCCTGGCTGGGGGGTACTGGGGGGTGCTGGTGTTGCTCCCCAGCTCCAGAGCCTGGGGTGCTGCTGGGCGCCCTCAGCCCCAGTCCTGGGGGGAGTTACCCCAAACTTCCATCACCTGAGGCGGGAGAGGAGTCGGGAAAGGCCAGAAATTCCAGACAGAGGGGCAAAATGGAGATTTCTGTTACTGGATGAGGGTTTTTTGTAAAATATGGAAAATTAAGTGCTCAGCTGGACAATGAATGCCTCAGTTTGCTCAGTTCTGAAGCAGTTTGTGAGGTAAAGTATCAGTGGTATCTACAGCTCTGCCTTTTCTGAAGAGGAGCACAATAACCAGAGGCTGTTTGTGAGGGAAGCACTTGTTACTCAGTTGAGGAAAGTGGCTTCATGGTGGGTTGCTTGTTCCCTGCTCTAGATATAATCCGTACCATCCGGGACCCTGAGAAGCCCAATACTTTAGAAGAACTGGAAGTGGTAACAGAAAGCTGTGTTGAAGTGCAAGAAATAGGTGAAGATGAGTATCTGGTCATCATCAGGTTTACACCAACAGTACCTCATTGCTCTCTAGCTACTCTCATTGGTAAGATTTCTGCCTCATTCAGTCTGTAACAACGAGCATGAAGTCAGGTTTGTGTTGTCTGAGTAACAGTGTCAGAATTCAGGAATCCTTTGCCAGCAGTCTGAGCAGGAATTTCACACTCAGAACTTACTAACAGGGCAACCAAACAAAAAACCAGAAGACATGTGGGGACATCCATCTGTTTTTGTCAGGTTAGGGAAACTCTTCAGAGAAAAGCTCTCAAAAAGCTCCTTGGGAAGTGGTACAGAATTCCTGATTTATGTTCTCTAAATTATTTTAGAAAATTTTAAATTGTCAGCTCTTAATTTATTTTAAAAAAACCACCTAAAACTGTGTAATTATTTCTCCCTGTATTGTCTGGTCTCTGTCCCCACCCCTACAAAAAACCCCACGTGCAATCCAAGAACACACAAAAAATGCAGAACTTTTAGAATGCTGAAAGCAATTACATTGCCCAGGACTCTACACTGACTTTTGGGGGTTTTTTTTCTTCCTTATTGTTTATGGTGAGAGCACATCTGAAAATCACACCTGAGGTCACTGAAATGATTTGTTTATAAACACCCCAGGTTAGCAGCTCTTAGCCTGGGATGTCAATACTGTGCCTTCTCAGTCTGTTTTAAAGATTTAAAGGAAAGTAAGTCTTGAATTCAATTAAGTAAATGTATTTATGCCCCAATAAACCTCTGCAGCTGAGGAATTTGTCTGTA
This sequence comes from Florisuga fusca, assembly GCA_038090715.1. Classification (NCBI taxonomy): domain Eukaryota; kingdom Metazoa; phylum Chordata; class Aves; order Apodiformes; family Trochilidae; genus Florisuga; species Florisuga fusca. The sequence continues at coordinate 691,975 of JAAWXA010000037.1, forward strand.
TTTAGTTTTTCTAGGAGGTGTTTAGAGACAAAAGACTTCCTAAGCTTTTAAGTCAGGTATGAACTTAAGTGAGAGGCCACATCCAAAGAGTCAGAGCAGGAGTTGTTTTGTCTCCTCTGTGTTCTGAGCTGCTCAGACCCCAAAAGGAGGAGGCTGCCAATTATACTGGTGGTATATACAACATATATACTATATATTTTTGATTTTTAACCATAGATTCTCTGACAATGGACCCCCAACCTCTATTTTACAGTGAAATCTCTTACCTGCTTTGTTTGAACAGGCCTTTGTTTAAGAATAAAACTTCAGAGATGTTTGCCTTTTAGACATAAGGTAAAGTACCTCTTCTGGAGCTTGCTTTAAGCTCTGTGTGTGTGTGTGTGTGTGTGCTGAGTTCTCTTCCCAAGAGTGTGTACTGCAGGAGGAAGTAGCCTGTAAGTGGTGAGTAGGGATGGGGTGTTCCTGAGCCCTCTCACTTGCCTGGGGGTGAGTGGGTGTTGCAGGACAGGGTGGCTCTGGGAGGGGTCTGTGGTTAGCTGGGGTTCTCCTGTTCCTCCACAAAAGACTGCTGACTGCTGCACTTCTGTAACACCCCCCAGCTCCCCTGGGGTTTCCCCAGCTCCTGCCCCTTGGGCTCTTGCTTGGAGGGAGGGTGTCTTGTGAGGGTGTTGTGATGAAGTCCCAGGTCAGCTCTTGGCATCAGTCCCTTTTCTCTGTGAACATTTTTGAAGTGTGAACTGTGTTCAGCTGTTGCTGTGTGCATCTAACAGGAATGATCTCTCCTCTAGCTGGAAATCTACATATCTGAGGGTACACATTCCACTGAAGAAGACAGTAAGTACCACTCAGCAGTGAGTCTAGCTTCAGGATGTGTTTGTGTTCCTTTGAGGAGTCCTTCTCTTCCCCTGCCCCCTTCTCCTCTTCCCCTGCCCCTGAACTGAACCTGGAGAACAAATTTCACACTTGATTTTTAAGACACATTACCAGTGCACCTTACATCCTTTTCCCAAGCTAGAAAAGCAACAAGAATGTTTGGTTTCTGAGGGCTGGTTTCTTGTGACTGAGTTTTCATTGGGTTCTTTTCCCAGTTTGGCTCCTGAGCACCCTCATACTCTCCCTGTCTCCTCACCCTTCCATTGTGCCTGGCACAACCTCCCTGCTCCAGGCTCTGCACATTAACTGCCTGCCTCTCCAGAGCTTCAGCAGCTTTGGAGCTGTTTGGGGGATATAAAGCACATAACACCTTCCACATGGAGAGGAACTCACTGGGGCAGTTGCCACACTGCTGGTTCTGCCCCTTCCTCAGTCCCTGCCCCACCACTGCAGCTGGGTCCCTTTGGCAGGGTGTGCTGGTGTGTGTGTGTGTGTGTCCCAAGTGCCACTGAAAGCTGCTGCTGATGTGACTTTTCCTGTGGTGTTTTGCAGTCAACAAGCAAATCAATGACAAGGAGAGGGTGCAGGCAGCAAGGAGCAGCAGGGATGCTCCTCACCCAGCAGCTTCTGGCTGTGTTGTCACTCTGCAGCTTGCTGGTGCCCTCTGCAGTTGTTTGCCCTTGTTGTAAATGAGATGTTAATAATAGGAAGNCCCTGCCCCTTTTCTCCCCCTCCCTTCCTGCCCTTTTCAGAGGTCAATACACAGCTGGAGCTCTCACATCAGGTGTGTGGCTGTGGCACTGTGAGCACCTGCTTGCTGCTGTTTGGGTTTTTAAAGGAACAAACCCCACAGTTGTTGCAGGGGTTGAGCTGTGTTTATAACCAAAGAGATTGCTGCTGTGTTGTGGAATAATTACCACAAACCTCCTGGCTGGTTGGTCTCCCCATCCTGACACATAACACAAGTCCTGTGTCTCTGCCAGTGCTGACAGTGAAACTCACAAGCCACTGAGTTTCTGTGGAAGCTGTAGCCAGGCACTGACTCTGCAGCCATCAGAGCCTTTGTCCAGGCAGTGTCCCAGACTTCTGTTCTGAGGCCTGGACACACCTTTGTGTGGGGAAAATGAGTTGTTGTGACTAGAAACTGAACCTGGAGAGCCTGAACCAGTGATTTGTCACAAATTTCACACTTGATTTTTAAGACACATTACCAGTGCACCTTACATCCTTTTCCTAAGCTAGAAAAGTAACAAGAATGGTTGGTTTCTGAGGGCTGGTTTCTTGTGACTGAGTTTTCATTGGGTTCTTTTCCCAGTTTGGCTCCTGAGCACCCTCATACTCTCCTTGTCTCCTCACCCTTCCATTGTGCCTGGCACAACCTCCCTGCTCCAGGCTCTGCACATTAACTGCCTGCCTCTCCAGAGCTTCAGCAGCTTTAGAGCTGTTTGGGGGATATAAAGCACATAACACCTTCCACATGGAGAGGAACTCACTGGGGCAGTTGCCACACTGCTGGTTCTGCCCCTTCCTCAGTCCCTGCCCCACCACTGCAGCTGGGTCCCTTTGGCAGGGTGTGCTGGTGTGTGTGTGTGTGTGTCCCAAGTGCCACTGAAAGCTGCTGCTGATGTGACTTTTCCTGTGGTGTTTTGCAGTCAACAAGCAAATCAATGACAAGGAGAGGGTGGCAGCTGCCATGGAGAACCCAAACCTGCGTGAAATCGTGGAGCAGTGTGTCACAGAGCCTGACTGGTAGCTCTGGCACACAGAGTTACCCTTTTGATACATTTCTTACAATAGCTTTGTTTTTAAAAAAGGGGAAAATACTAGTAATCAAGGCCTTGAGTTTAATACTTGAGTTCTTTTTATCTTCCATATGTTTTTTAAGAGAAATTGTTTATAAGATAGAATTAAATTATGATTAATTAGTCTCTAAAATAAAGTGTACAGTGTTGAGAGTTTGTAATTTCTGGTGTCCAGAGAAATATTTTATGATTAAAACCAACACATACATATTGCCTTCTGACAGACAGTGTGATATTATAAATTCAGTTTTGCAAGTTAAATTTCTATATTGTTTCAATCAATGCACTGTAAAAATAAAACAGATTCTTGTACTGAAATGCTGCTTTCTGAATTCAGAAACTTTTTTTTTCTTTAAGCTTAGGTCTGTCTCTCTGTTAGAGAAGGAAACATTTAGTTCAAATGGGAACCTTGCAAACTGCAGTTTCAGGAATTATCAGCATTTCAGGTCAGTGTGGAGGATTTGTGCTCTGAGTCCCTTACCATCAGCCTGGCACTTCTAATGCAACTTTTCTTGCAAAAAGTTTTGAATTGCTAAACCACGATCTGTGGTGACACTTGTGCTGCCCCTTGCAACTTCTGGGTTTGTCTCTTGCTCTGTAGAACTTGCTGTCAGGCATCCCATCCAAAATGCCTACAGGGCAGTGGCTGTGACTCTGCACAAAGTCAGTTTAAAAGGGAACAATACTATAGCAGAGTCCCTAACATTTTAAAATTCAATCTAAACTGACTTTTTTTAATAAGCAGCAGCAATCTGGGTTGGGGGGGGTTTGTTTGGTTTTGTTAGTTTGGTTTTTCTGTTGGTTTTTCCGTTCCAAAGGGAGGGAAACAAAAGCAAAGGATTTTTAAATTATTGTTTCTGGAGAGCAGGAAGGGAGCAGAGCTGGGAAGTGTTTTGGGAGTGTTCTCCCGCGAGGGGGAGCGTTGGGAAAAGCTGAGAGAGTCCCAGGCTGGCTGGGGTTGGAAGGGACCTGCAAGGATCCAGCCCACAGGGTCACCTCCTGCTGGACCAGGTTGCTCCAAGCCCTGTCTCATCTAAATCTGTCCTCTTTTAGATTCAAACTGAGCCCTGATCCTTTCACCTCAGGCCCTGGTAAAACAAAAAGTCTCTTTCCATCCTGTTTTTCAGCCCTTTTTAAGTGCTGAATGTCTCCCTGCAGCCAGGCTGAACAACTGCTGGAGAGGTGCTCCAGCCCTTGGGTTGTTTCCTTCTGGACTAACTGTGTTCAGGAGCTTTCAAAAAACCTGTGCTCATGTTCCTCCTCCTCCTCCTCCTTTTTTTTACTTTTTTCATTCCTTAAAATCAATTCCTTGCACCTTGAGGGCAAACCAAACCCAGGGCTGCAGCCCAGGTCCTGGCTCAGCATCAGCACAGGGGGTGGCTGGGAGCACAGAGGCTCCTGGGGTGAGGGAAACCACAGGAATTATTTGTGTTTGTCTCTGCTTCTCCTGGGCTGTTTCATAATGGTCCAAGATGTAAATATATGGGGGCAAAGATAATTTCTTTATCAGCATTCCAGGTTCCAGAGGTTTAAAGCTGCCATTGGAGGCTGGGGAGTTAGTTGTCCCTCAGAGCCAGCTCTTTATCTTCTAATTCCACCTTTTACATTTTTTGCCTTCAAGCAGAAACTCTCTCAGAAAACTTTCATCCCTTGAGAAAGATTATTTGTTACCAGCAGACATCCCAGAATAGCACTCAAATGCCTTTTTTTTTTTTCCTTTGTCTCCTCCTGTACCAAACTCCCCGGTTGGATCTTTTCATGACAATGCTCCAGGAGCTCCACGGAGGAGGAGGTCAGTTTCCAGGTGGGAGAGCTCTGCCTGCACCCCTGTGGTTGGGGCTGTGGAGCTGCTCCTGCCTGCTGTGTGCTTAGAGCCCAAGGACCACGAGCAAATCCTCCTGCAAAATGCAGCAGCTCTGGGAGGGTAATTCCTGCTCAAATTACACGAGTTCCCTTCCAGTTGCAGTGTAAGTGTATCCTTCAAAACACCATGAGAAAGACCCGAGAGACCCTGGGAAAAGGAAAAAGGCTTTTCTGGGGGAGGGAAATGGCAATGATTCACTTTATTCCTCTAGAAATTCAGTCCCGAGAGGCTTATCTTATTCCATTTCCTGATGCAAAGCAGCAGTGCTCCAAGCTGTGCTTTCAGAGACTCAGCCTGGTTCAAATAATCTGTAATTTAAATAACCAGCTTCTGAGTTGTAAGGAGAGGGGTGAGTGTGAGGTTTGCAGGTGAAAGGCTGGGGCAGAAGGTGACTTTGCTGTTCTCTATCTCCCTGCACCTGAGCACTTGGAGCCCATTTTATCCCCCTGGGGTCTGGGGCCAGAGATGGCTAAAGCATTTTAAAATTGCCACTTCAGAGTGTGCTTTCTCCAGCAGCTGTGCTGGTTTCAGCTGCTTTGGAGCTTGGGAGATAGTTGTTTTTTTTTTTAAAACAACTTTATGTTGTAGGAGGACAAAGCTCCTGGCTGGAGGAGGGCTTCAGCTCCCAGTGGCTTTCAGAGGAGTTTGTTGATGTGACACCCAGATAAGGGAAGAAGGGAAGTCTGCAGCTCACCTGGCTTTTTGGGAAGCCATTAGGGTTGGGGTTTTGTTTGTTTGTTTGTTTTTTCAAATTACTAAAATGGATTTTCCCACACATTTTGCTTGACAGATGATCTGAAGTTGCAGTTCTCTAGAAACACCCTCCAGCTGAGCTCTAGCCAGGCATAGCTGTGTCCAACCATCATTCCAAAGCTCTGCTTGTCCCTGTGCCCATCACACCTGGAAGGACTTGATCCAAACCCCAACCTGGGACAGCAAAAAGCAGCAGCCTCAGGGTGTCACTGCTTTGCAGGGGTTGCTACAACCAGAAAAATCCCCCATGGGGGTGAGTGTGAGCTGGCATTACCTGTCAGCTCTTTCCCTGGAACTTGGTGGTTGAGGTTTTTTCCACTTTCCAGCGGGGGAGTTGCTGTTTTCTTTTTAGAATGAAGATACCTGCTGGGAGCAGTGAGGGGCTGTGGAACTGTGGCCATGAGATAGCTGGCTCCTCTTCCTGGGTGAGATGCCTGGAAAGCTGCTGGGTTGTGGTTGTTTGTGCAGTGGGAGGTGATGGGGGTTGTGCTGTTCTTCTGAGGTGTCTGCTTTAGAGCCCCAACAGACAGCTTTTAGTCTAGATTTGATTCTTCTTACAAGTAAATACCCAAGGTACCTGCGGACCAGGTGATGTTTCTCCAAACCCAGGCAGGCAGGCAGCTGTCACCAGTCCTCCCTGGCTATCACTGATTCATTAAATTGTCCCTTCCTATTATTAACATCTCATTTACAACAAGGGCAAACAACTGCAGAGGGCACCAGCAAGCTGCAGAGTGACAACACAGCCAGAAGCTGCTGGGTGAGGAGCATCCCTGCTGCTCCTTGCTGCCTGCACCCTCTCCTGGGCAGCACGCTGGCATCTCGGGTGCTGGGGGAGCAGTCCCGGGGCTGTTGGAGATGTTTCCAACCCCAGAACACCGGGCTGCAGGCCCTTGGAAGTGAGGGGCAAGCCCTGAGCTGAGGGGACTCTGCTTACACCGGGGAGGTCTCATCCTGCCCTTGCCCGGGGCTGTTGTGCAGATCCCAGGGGCTGTTTGCAAAACCTTTACACGGGGGTGGAACTGGTGGTCACTCCAGATGGCAGTGGAGTGGTTGCATATTGAGAGAGGGCTGTTTTTAGCATATAAATAGCTCTAAATATTTCCAGGCAGTGGTGCTGAGCTTCCCACACAGCCCAGAGGCAGGTGGGCAGCTGGGGATGCACTGACCCACTGCCACAGGAAAGCCAAACAAAGAAGTAACCAAGTGACCAGCTAAACTCATAGAACCAACCCCAGCCTGGTTTGGGTTGGAAGGGACCTTAAAGCTCATCCAGTCCCAACCCCCTGCATGGGCAGGGACACCTCCCACCAGCCCAGGGGGCTCCAAGCCCCATCCAGTTCTTCCCACCCTTTTCTGACTCTCCTGCCTTTGCCTTTCTGCCCCTCAGGCTGTGCTTGGGGAACCTTTCTGTGCAGCACAAGGCCCAGGGGTTTGAGGAAGCAGAGGAAATGAACCCATCTCTTATCCTCAGCTGAAGAGGTGTGGGTGGGTGCTGTGAGGGTTAGTAACCCAACCCTTTGCTGCCTCTCCTTGTGCCCAGGTCACATCCCTCCCCAGTGGCTGCAGCTGATGGAGGACTGGTGACTTCTCTGCCTCTCTGGGGATTCAAATAAACTCTTCAGCTGAGGGCCAGACACAGGAGCTGGGTAAGATGTGAGGGTCTGCAGAGCACAGGTGCTGCCTGGGCTGGGGAAGTGTTTGAAGTGTTACTGAGACACAACCACCTCCTCACAGCCTCCTCCAGAAACCCTGCTGCTTCCCCTTGCCCAGCTCCTGGCTCCTGCCTGGCTCCAGCTCTGGAAATGTCTGGAGGTGGCCAGGGGAGGCACAAAACCTCAGTTCTCATTTGAAGCCAGAAGCCTCTGGCTCCTCTCGGAGAGGCTTTCCGGAGATCCCCAGGGATAATCTGAAGCAGTTCCCTGGTGGGGCTGACTGAGCTCAGCACAGGTTGCCACAGATGAACATCTGCCAGCTGCTTCCTTCAGCTGAGCTGTGCTGATGGGTAAGACCTCGGGCTCAGCAGCTTTTAGAGTCCTCATTATTTTAGGGACATCCAATAGTTCTGCTTGGCTCTTGCCTTTCCAGACCTCTCCTCTCCCACCGTCACCACACGGGGACAACTCCTGCCCAAACAGCCCAAAAGACTGGGACAAGTGATGGAGCCAACTTCACAGCTGTGGGGCAGGGTGGGGAGTCCCAGCACCCTCCTCTCTTCTCCTGCCTTAGCACCACCACCTGCCATCTCCCTTCCCAGGCACAATCCTTCCTCACAAAGTGTCTGCTGGATTTGTGCCCTGTTCTTCCCCTCGTTCCCTGTTGCCCCCTGAACAGGAGCTCTCACTTCCTGCAAAACCTTTCCTTCAATCACACCCAACATCTCCAGAAGCTGGGCTGGATCCAGCTCTCCTGACAGGCTGATTTAATCCCACCTCTGAGAAGGAGGAGGGTGGGAAGGGGCTGTTAAAAACTCCCTGGATGGAGGTGGGAGAAGAGGTGGGGATGCTGGGCATAGGTCAGTGGTTTGCGTGGCTGACCTGCAGCAAAATTGGATGTTTATAAATAAATTGCAAGCTGAAAGCCTAGGGGGGAAATAGCAAATATTTTGAGGAGGTTTTATATTTACAGTTGGTTCTGAGAAAAACCATGCAACGCCCTTTGGAAAGTCAGTTCTGTGGATGGACTCAATGGGAGCTGCAGCTGCAGGCTGGAAAACAGCAGAATTTGGGAGGAAAGGTCTGTCTATTTCTGTAATGAAAATTGTCAAGTCACCAGGTTTAGACATGACTCTGGAGGAGCAAGGGCTAAGGGATTAGTTCACCCTTTATTGGCACTCAAATTAAATTGCTTTCTGGTTTGGTCTGAGCTGCCCCTGGGCACCATGAGCTGCTCCAACAGCCCCCAGCTACCAAACCACACAGGAGCAGAGCACTGGAAACCTGCACTTCAGGGCTGATGGGCTCCAGAATCCAATTATTTTCTAAATTAACTTCACCAACAGTTTCTTGAGAACAAAGCCTGCACAACGTGAGGGTTTTCCCTTGTTCCAAACCCGCCTCCTGTGCATGTATCATCTGTTAGTCCAAGAGCAGCAAGGGAAGCCTCTGAGCAATTCTTTCCTGCTTGGGTAATTACCAGCTGGAGATTACAACAGCTTGCAGGAAACTTAGCTGAAATCTTCTTTTAAAAACATATTGTGTGTTCTATTTCCTCTGTGGAAAATGTAGGAAAAAAAACTACTTGGGAGTGTCTGCCAGAGCTTGGGGCTGGGGACATGGGGGAGCTGGGGGCCAGGACGGTGCCCTGGGGTGAGGGAGGCTCTGATGGACCCTGGCTGCTCTGATTTACTGCAGCACAGCTTCCAGGGGATAAATCTGAAATCTAGAAGCTGAGTGCAGCCCCTCAGGAATTTTTTGGAAAGGTGGTTTCCAGTCATTGTGAAGCTTTATTTTTGTTAGCCTTCCTCTATTGGATTGTGTTAGGGTTTATCCTTCTTCCATTACTCAGAATTTTGTCTTCTCCTTCCTCTCAGCTCCTCACTCCCTCACAAGCTGCAGAAACCTCTGGTTTTTGGTTCTGGAATCTGCAGACTCACTTTGTGAAACGTGACACGTGCTTTCCCCCTGTCCTAGCAGTGGGAGAGGAAGGGCTCTAGCTGAAGGTACAGCTATAGAAGTGTATACATGTATTTTTTGCTCTGTGTGTGTGGCAGGTCTCTGCCAGCCTGAGCAGCCCACTGAGGAAGGCACAGGCTGTGCCACACAGCCCAAAAAAATCTTCAGTGGCACAAAACTTTAAGAATAACTCATTTGAAACTCCAGTATTGATTCCTGTTGCATTTAAGCTTGCCCAGATTGGTTTAAAGGTACATTCCTGCCTCAAAGACCAACCCTCAGCTCCAGTTAACCCAGTGCAAACGTCCAGCCAGTGCTGGGAGGTGACCAGGCTGCAAGAACAAAATTCCCTGAAGCCTCTGACAGCTTAGCAGGGAAACCAAATGTTTTTCCATGGGGTCAAGTAAAAGTGAGTGGCCAAAGCTGGCAGAGACTCTGTCCCCCCAGTGCTGCAGGTGACAGGGGGTGGGAGTCCCCAGGAAAAGATGATTGAGGGCTTTTCTCTTTTCTTTTTCCTGCTCTCAGCCTCGTGGGGAGGCTGGGAGGGGAAGGCCCTGCTGGGGTCTGTGTTCAGATGTCCCCATGTCCTCGGTGTGACCGCTGTGTCCCTGGCAGGGAGGTGATGGGCTGGGGGAGTCACCAGCCCTGGGCTGGCTGACACAGCCTTGGCTTCCTGTTCATACTCTGCCCTGATCAACCCAGCAAAAAGGATAATGTGGCTTTCATGGCAAACCAGCCTTAGATACCCCAGGGAAAGGCATCTTTCTATTTCAAACATCTTTGGATCCATAATTAGTTCCCTGCTTTCTTCTGAATAACGCCCTTGTGTCAACACATTAATAAAAGCATCTTTAAAAGAAGAAGAAAAAAAAGGCATTTCTGGTTAGTTCCTTGGTGACGAGGAGCAAGTGAAAACACAGACACTAACAAAGCTGAGTAAGAAAATATCCAGACCTGCTGGTGGGAAGGGTCTGGCTTTGCTGCCAGGGCAGCCAGGGGCTCTGCACCCCTGGGCTCCAGCAGCTGATCCTGCTGCAAGGCATCTCAGAGCTCAGGGGACTGGGTGTCAGAACCACCCCAGTTCTGCAGAGCTGTTCATTTGCTGTCTGAGTCCATTTTCCAAGCGGTGTGTGTCTCACTGAGAGGATATATTGCAAGTATTGAAGCAAGATGTGTGTGATTATTACTTAGAAAGCAATTTATCTGCTTGCGGGAGGCCTGGCTTATTATGTGGCTAAAAACTAGATGAAATGTCCTTCTAGTAATGATTCCCACACTGTGATACAAACTTCCAGCCAGGAATCTCTGCAGTTTGGGAGCTGCTGGGCGTGGGGGCTGGACACACTTTTGGTTTACATTAATCCCTGCTGGTCCCGGTGCGAGTCCTTGGGAACGGGCTCCGCTCAGCCCTCCCCAGGGGGACACCCAGGCCCCTGTTGTGACAGCTGAAAGTCATCCTGGAACCAGGGCACTCACCTCTGCTCTGCAAACCCCCGGTGGCACTGGGACACGAAGGTGCTGGTGGCACCACGCCGGGCTGGGGATGCTCAGAGACTGAAACTCTGCGGGGCTGACAGAAACCTGCTTGCCAGGCAGCAGCTCAGAGCCTTGGGTTTTAGGGCTGTTTTAATTAGCCCATTCCCAAAGGTTGAGGTCTGGCCAGGCTGAGGCAGTGGTGGAACAGGAGCTGCTGCCAGGGGCTTCCCCTCAGCTGCCATCACCTCACGGGTGTTCCTGGCACTGGTGTCTGGGTGGTGCAGTGGGTTTGGCTGGGTCTCCCGTGGGTTCTATCCTGTGCCCTGGTCCTGGCCATGGCTGTGCCCCTGAGCACGGGCAGGTACTGCAGGAGAGGCACAGGGGGAGGGAGCAGCCCTGACATCCATTGGTTTGTACCACTGGAGAGGGCAGCAACACAGCCCGGGGGTGAAGCCTTCCCACCCAGGAGTCCCCAGCAGGCTGCCAGCACTGACCCAGCTCACCTTTTAATCACACACACCCCGGCTGCAAGCTTAGCAGGGAAATGGTTTTCAGATGCCAAGTGATTGTCCCTTTCTGCTGCAGCTAAGGGAGCAATCACACCCCCGCTGCTCCCGGTACCCAAACTGTCTCCACTTCACTGCTTTTCACTGAAAAGTCTCTCAAAATTCCCCGAGGGGAAGAGAAAATATGAAACCCTCCCACTTCCTTCAGTAACTGTTTAATTTAGCACACTCGTGAGCCATTAAACCCCAACCCATTTAGCAGCTGTCCCTGAGCAGCACCTGGGAGTGTGGAGGAAGCGTGGGACGGATGGTGCCGGGGAGAAGGAAAAACAGGACTGAACAGGCTTTGAAACGTAAAAAAATGACACCATGTTGGACAGGTACAAAACACAAATGGTGAAATCAGGGCTTGTGTTTTACATAGAAATTACACAGAGCGATTTCCCCTTGTGGGACCCAACGTGGTTCCCCACAGCAGAGAAGGAGAGACGCAGGCGGTGGGACTGTCAGCTCCAGCCTCTCTCCTTCCATGCAGCTTGGATTGCCTTTGGGTGCCCTCCACAGCCTGAAGAATCACACAGAAAGGAATTCCTACTGAAATGCTCCTGACCCTCCTCAGGGGACCAACCTAACAGCAAATCCTCCCTAAGACAGGGCGGGATTAACACACCACACCCCTGGCTGGGCAGCGAGGGCTGTGCCAGCCAAGTGCTGCTCCTCATACAATACTGGATACTCTAGTTAAAAAAATCAGCTAACCTTAACACAGGTGAATCTATATAAGCAGGTAAAAACAACAACAAAAAAGGGTTTTAGCTTGTAAGAACACAGATAAAACACCTTAACCAACCATTAAACTGCTACACCATAACCACCTACAGAAATCCAGGGGTGCCTTGGGGGGCACTTGGGGGGATGCAGAGCTCAGCGTGGGCTGGAGCAGCTGCTCTCCCCCTCCCAAACACAGGTAAGGGCAGGAGCTGTTGGACCCCAACACCAACGAATCGTTTCACTGGTGCCTTGGTGTCCCTGAGCATCTCCCTGCCCCAGAGTGCCCTGGGCAATGGCTCTGGCAGTGGGGAGAGGAGGGAATGGAGCCTCTGCCCATGCCAGGAGACCTGGACACGTGGGGTAACTGAAGCCCATGCTTTATCCCCATCCTCTCTTGATTTCTGAAGTTACAGATATCTAGCTTCAGTGCGTAAACATTTTAATGGAAATTACAGAACTGGGTTGCCAGCTTCAAGTCCCTTATGGAAAAAAAGAACCAACCCTAACCCAAACGCTTGGCTGTGCTGGGGGAAGGCTGGATGCTCAGTTCAGGGATATAAAAATAACAATAAAAGTCAAAGAGTTTCGTGCTGGCCTGCCAACACCATCAGGAGGCTGAAAGTAACAAACGATAGCACCATGTAAGCATTTCTGAGAGGTCTCCCTCTGAATTATCGCTGCTTTTGGATTCCCTTCCCCAAAACCTTTCCCTGCTGGTCACCCAGTGGGAGGAGGGTCCCGGCACCTCCCGTGGGACCATCTGCACACCCAGCCCCCCCCAGACCTTGTGTTCAGATGGTTGGAGCACCGTGATGAGTGTAGCACAAACAAAAAGGGCCAGAGCCATCCCCAGGTTTGGGGGGTCGCGGGTGGCACCATCCGGCGCTGCCAGGCACAGGGCAGAGCCCCAGCTCCTGGCCGAGCCCTGGCCGTGCCCCAGCCCCGCAGCCCCCCCGGGGTCCCGGCCCTGCCTGGGGGACGGTGCTGTCACCTCCGGGAAACCCGCTCGTCCCCGCGGTGCCCGTGGCGGCAGCTCCGGCAGCACTGGAGATGGACGGTGGGGAGGTGGCACCGGCCCAGCAGCCGCAGGGTCTGGCAGAAGGCGAAGGTCAGGCGGTCCCGCTCGCAGGAGGAGGCTGGAGGGAGGGGAGAGGGCAGGGACAGCGTTAGTGCCGGTGTCACCGGGGCTGCGAGCAAGGTGTTTGATGTGGGAATCACAGAATCGATCACAGAAGCATCCGGGTTGGGAAAGACCTCTGAGATCATCAGCTCCAACCCCTGATCCACTCCCCCCGTGGCTCCCAGCCCATGGCACTCAGTGCCACATCCAGTCTCTTCTTAAAAACCTCCAGGGATGGAGAATCCACCCCCTCCCTGGGCAGCCCATCCCAATGCCTGATCACCCTCTCTGGGAAGAATTTTTTCCTTAAGCCCATGGCCTCTTGTCCTACTGAGAGCTGCCTGGGAGCAGAGCCCAACCCCCCCCTGGCTCCAACCTCCTTTCAGGGAGTTGTAGAGAGTGATGAGGTCTCCCCTGAGCCTCCTCTTCTCCAGACTGAACACCCCCAGATCCCTCAGCCCTCTCNTGAAAGGCTGGGGCAGAAGGTGACTTTGCTGTTCTCTATCTCCCTGCACCTGAGCACTTGGAGCCCATTTTATCCCCCTGGGGTCTGGGGCCAGAGATGGCTAAAGCATTTTAAAATTGCCACTTCAGAGTGTGCTTTCTCCAGCAGCTGTGCTGGTTTCAGCTGCTTTGGAGCTTGGGAGATAGTTGTTTTTTTTTTTTAAAACAACTTTATGTTGTAGGAGGACAAAGCTCCTGGCTGGAGGAGGGCTTCAGCTCCCAGTGGCTTTCAGAGGAGTTTGTTGATGTGACACCCAGATAAGGGAAGAAGGGAAGTCTGCAGCTCACCTGGCTTTTTGGGAAGCCATTAGGGTTGGGGTTTTGTTTGTTTGTTTGTTTTTTCAAATTACTAAAATGGATTTTCCCACACATTTTGCTTGACAGATGATCTGAAGTTGCAGTTCTCTAGAAACACCCTCCAGCTGAGCTCTAGCCAGGCATAGCTGTGTCCAACCATCATTCCAAAGCTCTGCTGTGTGCCTGTGGGGTTTCCCTGTGCCACAGCACAGATTTCTGTCACCAAAAGTGCCCAGGAGCAGGCAGCTGCCTGCAGGGACTCTGCACCCTGGTGCCAGCTGGGGAGGAGGCAGGGGTTGTTCTAACCAAGGCTCTGGGAAACATTTACTTAAGTAATGAATGTGCAGTGACCCAAAATTGGGAACACCCCATAGAGAGGCAGAAAGGCTACAGGGATTGTCCCTGTGCCCATCACACCTGGAAGGACTTGATCCAAACCCCAACCTGGGACAGAAGAAAGCAGCAGCCTCAGGGTGTCACTGCTTTGCAGGGGTTGCTACAACCAGAAAAATCCCCCATGGGGGTGAGTGTGAGCTGGCATTACCTGTCAGCTCTTTCCCTGGAACTTGGTGGTTGAGGTTTTTTCCACTTTCCAGCGGGGGGGTTGCTGTTTTCTTTTTAGAATGAAGATATCTGCTGGGAGCAGTGAGGGGCTGTGGAACTGTGGCCATGAGATAGCTGGCTCCTCTTCCTGGGTGAGATGCCTGGAAAGCTGCTGGGTCTGTCTCTTATAC
>JAAWXA010000037.1:715717-739990 GCA_038090715.1 Florisuga fusca
GGTGGGTGATGGGGGGGCCATGCCCCTGCCCCTCCCCGCTGCTCCCCACCAAGATTCAGGCAGTGGCTGATCTCAGTCACCTTAAAAATCTTTTCCAAGCAGAAGGATTTGATGATTTTATGATACCAAAGCGTCTGCTCCACCACCCCACACACCACGAAGGTTTGGGCACGGGGCTCCCACCACCCACCTGGGTCCTGAGAGGTCTCCAGTGCCCCTGGGGGGCAGGGTCCCCTGGACCAGGAGTGGGGGGCAGAGGGCACTGGTGACAGCAGTGAGCAGTGTCACTGCCAGCCAAAGCCACCTCTGGGGCCACCTCCCTCCCCACTGCAGACCAGCCCAGGGGACTTTGCTCAGGGTGGTCCTTGACCTTCACTCCAACCAGGAATTATTTTTGTGGGCGATGGCCATTGTGAAGGGCAGTGGGTAAGATGATCTAATGGCTCTTTCCCATGCCCTGTCCCCATGAATTGCATCCCTTCTTCCAGAAGAGAATCTTTTGAAGCAGGGGATAATAACATGGGTGTTGTCCTAGCAGGGAAAAAGCAAAGGTCAATAGGCAGCTTTGTTGAGGACACCCCCTCCTCCACCATAATGGTCTCTTTGAGATTCTTTGGTATAAAAAGAAACCCACAAGCTGGGAAGAAGGACAGCAACTTTTTCTGCTGGATAAGCAAATCGTAGCCCTGCCACCATCAGATGTGGCTGCACAGGCCCCTGCCTGCTGCAGTTGGCAGTGACAGACACACAGAGTGTTTGTCACACAAATCAAAGTGCCTTGGACAGCCCAGCCAAGGAGAACAAACTGCCAAGGAGGCAAAGGAGCCCAGCAGAGGGGAAATCTGCTGAAATCCCTGCTCCTTGGCTGAGCGTTTGCTGCCCAGCACCCAGCATGTGGAAATCCAGGTGTTAAGGAGACATCCCTGCACATCAACACCTGCAGGAGGGGGGACAAGCAAACTCTGCTCCCTGCTGGGGTGGCCAAAGGGAAAACACAGGGAAACACCCCCAGTGTGCACCTCGGGCTGAAATTTCTCAGCAAATGCCTCCAGCTCCATCCAGGAGATAAACTGCAGGTACTGCAGCTCTTGCAGAGGGATGAGGGTGTGTATGGCAAGGCTTGGCTACCAGGAAAGCCTCCAGGACTCAGTTAAGAAATGATGGGAGCCTCGTGGAGGAAGACCCAGAGCTTGCAGGAGGGTTGAGCACCAAGCACCCAAGTGCTGGAGGCACCCAGGCTGCAGGGAGGGATGTGCTCACGTGGTGAAGGACATCACATAGTGCTGACCCCACTGACTCCTTGGAAAGCCCATGAAGCTGGATCTACATTGCTTCAGGCTCCTTCTGAAGGCACCAAGTCCTGGTGCTGAGGGACTTTGCTGAGCTACCAAACTGCAGAGAAATCCCTCGGGCTGCCCGGGTGCTGCTGGTGCCACAGAGTCAGCAAATCCACAGAAAAAGCAACAGTCCCCTCTAATTTCAGTGGCCAGAAGGGACACGTTCCTGGGAAGCTCCCAAGCCCATCATATTTCTCTGCTTACTTGTGGTGGGGAAAAGGGGAAGGAGGTGGTCTTCTCGGTTTCAATTAAAGGACAGGAAGATGACAAAGCATCTCAAACTCCTGAGCACACTTCCCCTGGGCTCACAGAGCTGCTGCTGTCCCCACAGCTGGCTCCAGGCTCAGCACCCAGACCAGGAGCTCCCCTTTGGACCCTGCAGCCCTGCCCCTCAGCCCTGCACTTGTGGCTTTTGTGGGCCCCTGGAAAAATATTTCTAAATAGCTCTCATTTAGCCTTCAAATTTTCTCTTGGCATTTTATTCTGCTTGTTTCTTAGCAACAAGCTCAGTTCCCAGGCTCTCTCATTGCTCTCCCAGTGCTTGTCTTCACACTGAACACTTTTGGAGACCACAGCTTTGCTTAGGAGTTAGAACTTTTGGTTAAAACCCTCAGCCTGAGGTTATGCTGATCCACAGAACCACAAGAAGAAACAAAGCAGCAGCACAGGGTGTCTGCAGCCCCTGGCATTTTATACAGGGGTTGGTGTTTTGCCTCTCCCTTGCTTTCTAAATAAATTACTGAAACTTCTGTGATGGCTCCTCCATTCCCTGGGATCATCTCTGTCTCTGCCCCCCCCACAGCTGAGATGGGGCAGATTCAGAGGGAAAAAGCTCTTGGTGCTGGAAAATCCACCAAAGAGTTGGAAACCTCTTGTTTCTGCCCCCCTGGATCAAGCACAGAGCGAGGCCATCACCCTGCCTCTGACACCTCCTGGGGCCATGAAGTTGCCATCAGAGCTGGTGCCAGGATTCCCCAGGATTCCTCCCTGTGTGCCCATGGCCCTCGGGCAGGCTGGGGACATCCTGCAGCCACCATGTCCCCACCTCCCACCCGCTCTGCACCACCCCGGGACCTCCCCAGGGCTCCTCCTCACCTCTGACCAGTTCCCCACAGCCCACTGGGAGGGGCAGGGGACCTCCTGGTGACAAGGCATGGTGGCATCTGGCTTGGGGAGGTGTTGGCAGTCTGCTTGCTGCAGGGCCCTCTGCTCGTCCAGCCCCACGCTCTGGATGCACAGCACCGTCCTCTTCATCAGCCCCGACCGCCCGCAGGTGGCTGAGCACCCCTGCCACTCACTGACCCACCACCTGGGGACACGGGGGGACAGGGGCTCAGCACCCAGACAGGCTCTGTCCCGTGCCCCACACCACCCACCGAGAGGAGTTTGGGGTTTGGAGATGTCCAGGAGATGCACAGGGGCCCCAGCAGCCTGCGAGGGGCAGGGGGACCACAGGTCCTGGGGAAGGAGCATCCCAACTGTGACTCTGCTCCTGCTCCAGGGCACCTGACAGCATCTGCAGGGGGGGAAAACCCTGGGATGTGCTCCCAGGGACCAACACAGGGTCTGGGAGCACCCTGGGGAAGAGCAAGGAGGCTGTGAAGGGATCCAGCACAAGTCCTGTGAGGAAGGGCTGAGGGAGCTGGGGGTGTTCAGTCTGGAGAAGAGGAGGCTCAGGGGAGACCTCATCACTCTCTACAACTCCCTGAAAGGAGGTTGGAGCCAGGGGGGGGTTGGGCTCTGCTCCCAGGCAGATATCAGTCAGACAAGAGGCCATGGGCTTAAGCTCTGCCAGGGGAGGGTTAGGTTGGATATTAGGGAGAAATTCTTTCCAGAGAGGGTGATCAGGCACTGGAATGGGCTGCCCAGGGAGGGGGTGGATTCTCCATCCCTGGAGGTTTTTAAGAAGAGACTGAATGTGGCACTGAGTGCCATGGGCTGGGAACCACGGGGGGAGTGGATCAAGGGTTGGAGCTGATGATCTCAGAGGTCCTTCCCAACCCAAATGATTCTGTGATCCTCAGAGGAGAGGTGCAAACCCAGGGTGCAAAGAGCTGCACACGTCCTGGTGCACCACAGGGACCGGGGTCCCCCTGACCTCGGTCACCCTCTCAGAGCAGCTTGGACACCATGGCCCTGGTGATCAGGGGAAGGTGCAGGACCTGGCTGGGGTCACCCTCTCAAGAGCAGCTTGGACACCATGGCCCTGGTGATCAGGGGAAGGTGTAGGACCTGGCTGGGCAGGGCTCCTCACTGCACGTCCTCTGCTGGTCCTCGGGGCGGGTGAGTGCGTCGCAGAGCCGCTCCTCCACGATGCCCATCAGCTTCTCCACACAGTGCACCATCTGCCTCTGCACCCCTGGGGACACAGCAGGGGCTGGCCTGAGGGGGGACCCAAACCCAACCCCCCAGCACAGGAGGCCCCGAGGTCAGCCTGAGCCACCAAAACCAGGGGAAGGAAAAGGGAAGCACCGCTGGAGCTGGAAGCTGAGAGGCACCGCTGTCCTCATGGACACGACAGCACCAGGGTGCTCCCAGCTGGGAAAAGCAGAGCTGGACACCTGGACTCAACCTGAAATGGGTGAGATGAGACCTACAGAGCTCAGCTGGGCTGCAGAATAACCCTGACATGCAGGGACACCTGGGACAGGATGAGATGATGGATGGATGGATGGATACATATGGAAGGAGGTAAGCAACAGCAGTCCAGCCCAGAAACAGGCTCCGGGGCACCCCAAGCAGCAGAGCACAACCAAACCCCCCCTGGTGCTGGTGGGATAGGATCTGTCTGCCCAGCATGAGACCAACCTCAGCTCCTGCCCCAAGAGCAAGTCCAGGGCTGCTCAGGCAGAAAGCTAAAACTGAGGGCAGAAAGAGTCAGCAAAACTGGACAAAAAGCTGCTGGGTTCTGCCTGGTCTGTCAGCATGTCAGCAAATACTGAAGGAAGAGCAAGAGTTTCTGCAGAAGGCGAGGACAACCCTGTCCAGAACCATCAGCAGACCCCAAACTTGGACAGATGCAGCCAGAAAACACCCTCCTGCCAGAGGGACCTCTTGGGCACAGGGAAAAGCCTTTCCCCTCCTCTCCCCTCGCAGAAAAACCTCTGCAGCCAGGCTGCAGGATGCCCCGAGGAGCTTGGGGCAGGAGGGGGAATGGCAGAGATGCTGCAGCCATCCTGGTACCAGCACCCTGAGCTCCCTGATGGGTGTGCAGAGCCACAGCATCCCTGGAGCACCCGTCTGCACACAGACACACACACAGACACACAGACACACCCAGAGGCTCTGCAGGGAGCAGCTGGCGGCAGCACAGCTCTCTCCTGGCACCCTTCTGCTGCAGCTGATGGATAAATGACCCTCCCTGCAGTGCTCTGGGGTGACACCTCTGAGGACGCCCTCCCCTCACACGCTGCCTGCTCCTTGCTCCTTGCTCCTTGCTCCCTGCTCCCTGCTCCCTGCTCCCTGCTCCCTGATCCCTGATCCCTGATCCCTGATCCCTGATCCCTGATCCCTGCTTTTGTCCTCCCTCTTGCAACACGTACTTGACCCCTGCCTTGGGCGAGCTGTAAATATCAACTGCTGCCATCAGCTGAGACTGATCCAGCCCAGCTGAAGCTGCTGAGTTCTGCTCTGTACTGGGGAGCTTTGGGGGATGCTGGGGCTGTGGTCCTGGGGCTGGGACCCACAGGAGAGGCTCAGCCTGATCCCTCCCAGATCCAGGGCTCAGCCCAGCAAGAGGCTCAGCCCTCCCCCACCATTCACCTTCCCCTGCACCTCCCTCCTGTATCTCCCCTCTGTTCTGGGCTGCAGCACTATGGGTGACCCACAGCAAAGAGCTCCCAGAGCACCCCAGAGCCCTGCCAGCTGCCCTCCTGCCCCAGCAGCATCCACTCCCAGGGAGGAGCAGGAAACATCTCCTGGCTCCCTGTGCTGCCCAGAGGGGTGAGTGTCCTTGAATTCCCTCTTTCCAGTGGCTGATGCTCTCGAGGAAGCTCTCCCTGGTCCCAGCCTCCCTCTTGCAGCGTGCCCAGAGCATTCCCCTCCACCAGCCACCCCAAAAGCTGCCCTGGGGTGCCTGCCCAGAGGTGCAGTGGGGCAGGAGGGGGAACAAGTGTCCATGGGGCAGCACGGGACCCTGGAGCTCAGCCCACACCAGGAACCTCTCCATAAAAACCTGGAATCCATCCCCCCTGGAGAGCCCCAGCCAGACTCCTCAGCACACCCTGGGGTTCTCCAAAGCTCTTTTGTCTCCATGGCCCTGACATGAGTGCAGTAACAGGACACCCGGTGAGGAGCAAAGCTGGTGAAGGGGGGTCTGGTGGGTGAGTGCCATGGACCCAGAGCCTGGTGAGACCCAGAGCCTGGTGAGACCCAGAGCCTGGTGACCTCAGAAGTTGTTGCTTTTTTTTCTTCTTCTTCTTTTTTTTTCCTTTTTTTTTTCTCCCCACCCCAAGACCTCCTGAGCCCCATCCCCCAGGAATTTCTCCAGCATCCCCGTGGGCTGGGTCTGGCTCTGCAGCCGGGCTCACCGGTGCCACAGGTGGCAGTGCAGGAGGTCCAGGAGCCGAGGCGCCAGAGGAACCGGTCCTGCTGGATCTGGTTCTGGCTGTCAGTCGGGCGCTGGATCGTGTACTGGTACCGCACGCCCGGGTTGGTCTCCTGGAACAGCAGCTGTGGGGGGGACAACGGGGAGGTCAGGGGGGGAGCAGCACCCCAGGGGCTTTTCAGGAGGTACCAGCCTGGCACAGAGACACCACCCTGGGTCCAGCTCTGTACCCGGGCTGAGTTTGTCCCCTCGTCCCAGGGGCTGACACAAACCCTCCCCAAAGCCCCTGCCACCCCAGTGCCAGGCACAGGCTGGGAGCTCAGCCTTGTTTTCCTAAGCCTAAGTGCTCCCATTATGGCCAAAGCTCTGTTGTTCTTGGAGCAGAGTTGGGCTGCTGGGGGTGCTGGGCTCCACGCTGAGCTGCTGGAACAGGGAGAGACCGTGGGACTCTCAGGGGGTCCTGGGGGTCCCTGGTGGTCACCACCTCCTCACCAGATGGAATTTCAGCCCGGTGCCCTCTGTGCCATCACCCATGGGGCAATTCCCAACTTCTCCAGGGGAAAGCTCAGTCTCCCTGGCATCTTGTTGGCTCCTGACAGCTTCACTTTAACAGGCAGATCCCTCAGCAGTGACCCCTGTGCACAGCTCACCAAAATAAAAACGTTCCTGGAAACATTCCTTGGGCCAGCAGCTCGTGGGTGGCTGCTCCTGATGCTGAGACACGTGTCCCCATCCCTCGGGTGGCACTGGGGTGCCGTGATGGACCCCCAGCCCAGGAAGGCAGGAGGGACCTGCACGGTACCTGGATCCAAACTGGCTCCACGGTGGGCCCCGGGGAGGTGAGGTTCTCCCAGTTCCCCGTCCTCTTGTAGGTGAAGGTGGTCCCGGCCACCCTGTAGTCCCCGTTCCACTGGATGGTCCATCCCCCATTCAGGAAATACTTCTCCGGGTCCTCACTCCGCAGCGCCAGGAAATTCCCGGCCTCGGCCACCTCCTCGATCCGGATCTCCCGGGCTCCCACAGGGATAATCCCAATGTCCACGTACCCTGGGAATGGAAATGAGCAGCACTCTGGAGCCTCAAAGGGGGGAGCTGGTATCCCTGGGATGGGTGCTGGTGTCCCTGGGATGGGTGCTGGTGTCCCTCAGGGGGGTGCTGGTGTCCCCCAGGTGGTGCCAGCACCATGCCAACCCTTAGACCTCTGTCAGGCCCCAGCAGGCACCAAACCCCACCCTGCAGAGAGCCCATGTCCGAGGTATTTCCTGCAGGGAGCTGGCAAGGTGTTCACCACACGTTCAACGTGTCCTTGTCAACCCACAAACCCCCCCTGCCCCTCTCCAAACCAGCTCCAGCATGCACAGCTTCCTTTCCAGACCTTTAGGCACAAGAAGCACATGGGAACACCTGAATTCCAAGGAACAAGAAGAGGAGCAGCAGCAGCACATCTCCCCACGCTGCTCCGCTCCTGTCCCATCAGAACCCAGTGAGCTGGGCTGAAAACCACCCTGGAGGACAGCAGCGAGCCCGGCTCAGTGTGGAACAGGCTCCTGGTGTTTTGGGGATGGAGCTGAGCACCCTTACCCAGCCCCTCGCTGTCCTCAAAGGTCTTCTGGATGGTGTGGCAGGTGGAGCCATCCCCGTGGCAGACCCCGCACCGATCCTCCACCGCGCTGGAGCCGATCTCGTAGTCACAGCCCACGGTCTGCAAGGCACCCCTGTCAGACCCCCACATCCCAACACCTCCCCCTGCCCCGGGATCAGCTCCGGAGCCCGGGTCCTAAATGGTGGGAGATGAGGAAGGTGTGTGGAGAGAGGGGTGAGCTGGAGTCCTCCTGCAGGATGGGCAGCAGGATGGGTTCCTCACTCCAGTGCATCCTCCTGGTCCCGTCCACACAGTGGGAAGCACAGCCCACATCTCCTCTTTGCCTTTTCCTACCCAGGTTCCCAGGCAGCAGAGCCTGTTATGAGCCAACCTGAGCTGGGAAATCTCCTTGGTGCTGCTAGTTCTGTTTCATAGATTCGTGGAATTGGTGGGAAAAGGCCTTTAGGATCATCCAGTCCAACCATTAACCCAGCACTGCCCAGGCCACCACTGCCCCGTGTCCCTCAGCACCACATCTCCACGGATTGGAAACCCCATCAGGGATGGGGACTCCCCCTGGGCCAGGCCCTGGCATCCCTTTCCATGGGGAAATTATCCCTGATGCCCAGGAACTATCTCCTTGAACTAACCATATGCTCTATTTCCTGGAAGCACATCCCCACCAGCTCTCCCATGGACCTGAGGAAAGGTTTTTGTGTGCTGAATGACACGAGGAGTCAGCTCAGCCCCTCGGTGTGGGCAGTGTGGTCACCCGAGGGGTGTCCCCAGGCACAGGGGGGTCCTTGGGGTCCCTCCCCGTGCAGGACCCACCTTGCAGATGCCATTGATGCAGATGTCCCTGCTGGTGTTCCCCTCGTCACAGGGGGTCCCGTCGATGACCGCGTCCCGCAGCTTTTCTGCAAAGAACTCATCCTCCGGCCGGCAGTGCAGCTCGCAGGGGTTAACTGGGGAACCCAACAGGCAGAAACTCAACCCCAGCAGCTGGAGGCCAGGCAACCATCTCCGAAAACATAAATTAACCCTGCAAGCCCAGTCATAATTTAAAACACGGCGTGAGCGCGCTGCGAGGCGGGTCCCACAGCCAGGCGGAGCCTCCGGGGCTGCCGGCAGAACCTGGCACTGGGTTTGCCCTCCACTCACTGTTGTTGGGCACTGGTGTCCACTTGTAGAGCTTCCCCTTGTAGAGCATGGGGTTGAACTGGCTGCACTGGAGCTGGCGGAAGGAGGGCTTGTCGGGGGGGCACGGTCTGACGTTGCAAATCCGGAACCGCTTCCGCTCCCCCAGGCAGTACCTCCCGCCGTACTTGGGCCTGGCCAGGGGGGAAAAAGGGAAAATCAGAGAATCCCAGAAAGCTTTGGGTCAGAAGAGACCTTGAAGACCATCTAGCCCAACCTCTCTGACAGGGACACCCCCCACCAGCCCCATCCAACCTTCAACACTGCCAGGGATGGGGCAGCCACAGCTTCTGGGGGCACCCTGGGGCTCAGCACCCTCATCATAAAAATATTCTTCCTTATATCTAATCTAAACCTTCCCTCTTTCAGTTTGAACTTGTTACCCTCTGTCCTATCACATAAACACCTGCCACACACAAGGAGAACCCCCCAGTTTATTCACAGCTGATTTTGTGCCTGCACTAAGGTTTGACCTCAGGAGGTTGGGTCAAGGCTGAGTCCCCCCAGGGTCCTCTCCCAGTTAAACCCCCACAGTGACTCTCCTGCACCATTCCTGTAATGAAGCTGCCCATGAAGCCACCATCCACTCCTGAAGTTCCCCCACTCCAAGCCTCTGAAACGTGTGGAAACCTCAGGAGAATGACTTTCCCCTGCGCAGTGAAGCCTGGGCACACTTTGCAGCAGAGAATGAAGTTAATTATTATTTTAGGGTTGTGTTTACATACCCTGCCCCAAGGAAATACCTGTGGGAGGAGGACTGCCCATATTCTCACTCCATCCAAAAGGCAAAGCTGAAGATTTACCTACGGTGGCCAAAGCAAACAACTGCCTGGGGAAATTCTGCTGCTTTCCCTGTGTTTGCTCTCCTGTCTGCCAGCAGCTGTGTTTAAAACACTCCAGAAACTACAACTGCACTTCTGCCACAAACTCATGTCAAACACAGACCCAGCTCTTGACCTGGGTCCCAGACTACATGGCTGGAGCCCCTCTGGGGACAGACTNGGGGCAGGGCACTGATCCAGCTCTGGGGTCCCCAGCACAAGGAGGAGCCAGTCCAGAGGAGGTTCTGGAGATGCTGGAGCAGCTCAGGAGCCAGGGGGAGAAATTTGGGGGTGTTCAGCCTGGAGAAGAGAAAGCTGCAATGGGGAGAGCTGAGAGCACCTTCCAGTGCCTGAAGGGATCCAGGAAAGCTGGGGAGGGACTGGGGACAAGGGATGGAGGGATGGGATGAGGGGGAAGGGTTTCCAGCTGCAAGAGGGGAGATGGAGAGGAGATTTTGGGAGGAAATTGTGTGGTGTGAGGGTGCTGAGCCCCCAGGGTGCCCCCAGAAGCTGTGGCTGCCCCATCCCTGGCAGTGTTGAAGGTTGGATGGGGCTGGGAGCACCCTGGGCTGGTGGGAGGGGTCCCTGCCCATGGCAGGGGGGGCACTGGGGGGGATTTAAGGTCCCTCCAACCCACCCCAGTCTGGTTCTCTAATCCTGTTCCCTCCAGAGGCTTCCACTGCCCTCCCGTCTGGACAACCCCGTGAAACAAACCCCCCCCGAGGGTTCCCCAGGGCACCTCCTCGGGGCAGGGGGCAGGACAGCTGATGGTGCCCAGATTTACAGGCCCATAATCTTGGTGTTGCTCCCTGGCTGGGGTCTGGCTTACGTGGGGCTGCTGCAGTGCCTCTCGGCGCTCTGCACGCCTGCCCCGCAGCTCCGCGAGCAGCTGGCCCAGGGGCTCCAGGAGCTCCAGCCACCCTCGATGGCCTCGGGACGGTAGCCCACGGGCACGCACTCGCCGTTGAAGCACCACTGCAGGGGGAGAGGCCAGAAGAAAAGAAAAGAGGGCTTAAGGATGAGGCTGGTGGTGAGGAGCAGCCAAGCACCCGCGCTGCCCCCGTGAAACCCCCGTGGTGTGAGCAGGGATGGGGGGGGGAGACACCCCCAGGGCACGGGAAGGGCAGGGATGTGGGGCTGCTGGAGGGATTGCACAGGGCAACTGCCTCAGACCCCCAGTGAGACCCCCCCAGCCTCAGCCCAGAGGGAAGAGCCATGGAGGCAGAGCCAGGGACAGGAGGACAGTGGGAGCAAAACCCGGGGTCACCCCTGATGCTCTGGGGCCAGGGGAGGGGACACCAAACCTAGCAAGGAGAGCCCTCCCCAGATGTCTGGATAACCATAGCATTACACCACCCTGAGCAGGAAAACCTTGCTCTGGTGTGTCACCCACACAGGGGTGACAGAGTGCCGGTCCCTCTGCCCATGCCCACCAGCCCCCTGATCCCTGCAGCCACACAGGAGGATGCTGCTCCCCTTACCTTGTTCTCCCCACAGGCCGTGCCATCCACGGCTGCATCCAGCTTGGAGTGACATGTGGTCCCCACGGTGCACCAGAGCGTGCTGCAGACACTCTGCAGGGAACAGGGATGCACAGGGCATGGTCACTGCACCAGCCCCCCCTGGCACAAAGGTAACTCAGAGGGAGAGGATAACCCCAGGAACAGCCCCTGAGGGCCAGACAAAGCCCTGTGACACCCGGGGAGCCCCTGGCTTACGTCCATGTCATCACAGAAGGTGGAGTAGGGGCTGTACTGCAGGCGGCACTGGTGGCTCACATCGTAGAGGACACCGGGGGGCACCAGGGGATAATCCAGCACATCCCGGGCTGGGGGGTCATCCAGGCACAGCCCCCAGCCCCGGCTGAAAGAGCAGAGAGGTCAGAGCAGTGTCACCCAGAGCCAGACAACGCTGCAGCAGCTGCTGAGGGGGGAACCAAGCAGCTCAGGATGATGCTGAGCTGAGTCCCACCCATCAGGATGATGCTGAGTCCCACCACGATGAGAAGCAATAAGCATCTCCAGCTAATCCCACCCGGCTCTCCTATCATCCCTGGAGCTGCTCCTGGGGGTGGATGGGTATGTGTGGCTATCTGCTTTTTGGGGGGGTGTCTGCTCCCTGTGTCACCCCACAGCCCTCGGCACGGCAGGTAATGGGGGAGACAAAGGGGCAAAGGCTTCTCCAGGGGCTGCTGGACCAGTGCCTGGCACTCTGCCCCTTCCCCCCTGATGGAAACCCAGAAATACCATTTTCCCTGGGAATGACCACCTGTTTGTTTTTTTTTTTGCCATGTGAGCAGGTCCCCAGCTCAGCCCTTGGGCAGGAACCTGAAGGTGAAGGCTTCCACCAAACAAACATTTCACTGCCCAGAGGCAGACGCTGTTCCTACATCACCCTGAGCCCAGGAACATCCCCACGGATGCTCTCACACAAACCAGGTGGATGTCACCAGCACCACGTTGCTCCCTCTCATATTTGCTGCTACAGAGAGTGCTCCAGCCGTGCTGTCCTGGAGGACTTCAGGAAAGAGATATTAAAAGCGAGGTGGCAGGTGGCCAGGCTGTGGGAGCCACCAGGGACATTCCTGGCCAAGCTCTCCCGGTGCTTTTGCTGCACTGCCTGACAAACACCCAGCAGAAGCTGTGGCTGCTTTGGCTTTCCGTGTTGATTTAAACAAACTTGTTTCCAAACTCTCCGCCGAGGGTTTCTCAGCAGATTAGATTACTCGGGGTGGCTGTGATTGGGAACTGGGCTCAGAGGCACTTGAAACAAGATTCCTTCTGCACCCCGAGCAGCAGCACAGAAACCAGGGCTGGCAGCACAGGAGAGCTCCTGCCCTGGGGTGCTGGCCATGCCACGGGGGGATGCCCAGCACCAGCAGAGGGATTTTCTTCACCTCCTGGTGGAAAACACCTTAAAAGAGAAATTTTCTTTAAGAACTGAAAGGACAACATCTCTACTGGGCAAAGCCCAGGTTTAAGCACGGGGCTCCTGCATGAGCTACATGTGTGATGCTGGTGCTCCTCTGGGTGAATTCATCAGCTCAGGTGCCAGCACACAGGGCCCCACACATCACCCCAAAACCACCCCAACCCTCCCTGCCCTCTGATCTGCTCGGGGCACTTTCTGTCTTGCCACAGTCTAGGGGACAGATCTCTGTCCCACTATGGAGGGTGATGTAGATTTTCTGCCAGCTTTCCAGTGCTATGTTCAAAATCTATTTCTCATCAAAATACTTCCTGATCGTCCTACTGGTCTCTTCAATTGGCCAAAACATGTTACCAAGCCAGCAAAAATTGGCACGAGTTTCCCTCTGGCTTTGCAGGGATGTGCAATAAACCACAATCTACAGTAAAAATGCACAAGGGTCTGTGCTGGCTCTGCCTGCTCCAGCCCCTTCCTTAATGAGCAGGATGATGGAGGAGATGGTAGGATGATTAAAACCCCACATGTGAACAGGCTGGGAGGATCTGCAGATTCATTTGAGGGCAGGATTAAAATTCCACAAAGCTCTCGGAGAACTGGAGGAAGGGTCCAAAAAAGCCAGGGTGGAATTTAATAAAAACAAAGGCAAGGATTGGAGCTGGGGAAGGATCAGCTGCAGAAAGAGGGGGGCTGTCAGGGCTGGGGGACCCCCAGGCTCTGGGATGGTGGGGTCAGCTGGAAGGAGCCCATGGGAGGAGGAAAAACGGGTTGTCTGATCTAGAGAAAAGAGTGAAGGGAGAGGAGACAAGGTGTGGACATGGAGGGAAGGAGGGAGGATGCTCCCTGGCACCACAGTCTCGTGGTGCTGGGTCCTGTTTCACAAGGGCATTCCCCCAGCAGGCTGGGAGGGGGCTCATGTCATGGGGAGGGGAGCAAAGGGCCTTACACCATCTTCTGACTCCTCTGAGGGGGAGAGGGGAAAACCAGGGGATGCCAAAAAGGGCTGGTCCAGGAGCATCACCTCCTGCCCTGTGGCAGCCTCCCTGAACCAGGATGCTGGTTCCTTGGGGGACGCCAGCATCACAGCAGGGAGGACACCTCTCCCATCACCTCTGGGTGTCTGAGCAGCCCCTGACCCTCAGCCCTGCCAAGAGGGTCTCCCAGCCCTGGCTGCACCCCGGGCCTGACCCGCAGCACCCGGGCTCTGATGCTGTTGATGATGGGAATTATTTTCAGCTGCTTCAACACTGGGCAGCACTCGTAAATAATAAAACTTCTGCAAAATACTAATCATCTGAGAGTGCTGCTGTTTTTTTTTGGTCGTTGTTCCTTCCCCCAGCGCAAAGCCAGTTGCAAGCACATCCAGCAACCCCAGGTCAGCAGGGTCTCATTTTCTGGCTCATTCCTTCCCGTTCTCCTGCCAACACCAACTGCAAGGCACTGATGTTGTGCTGGCCTCTCCCTCTCCGGGGGGGCTGGGAAGATGCCTGCCGGGCTCTGCTCTGCTCTTAAGGAAGAGCTGCCCCTTCTGGGGAGAGCAGAGACACCAAACCCCAACTGGAGAACCGTCCAGCTGCTCTGCCTCCTTCCCATCACAGCTCGTGGCAGCCCAAGGTCGTTGCAAGCAGGAAATTCTTAATCCCAGAGCGAAGGTTCAAAGCAGAGATGAGAAAGTTCTGCTCCTCCCCAAGCCCCAACATCCATGTGAATTCAGGCAGGGCCCCATGTCCCAGGCTGCAGGATGGGAGCTGAGCCCCCAGCAGCCTCCCCACCCAGCTGCCCCGGCACCGCGTCCTGACGATGCTCTCCCCCTTCTCCAACCTTCCCCTAGCAAGGAAGGGAAATGTTTCTCCAATCCCCAAGAAGCCCCTGGCTGACAAATGTAAACCTCTGGGCCCTGTTCCTAGGAACTTAATAACAACAGGCTGGAAAATGAGCCACGGGGTGCTAAAAATAAACAAACGCGGGAAGAATTTGGCGCGGTTTGGGTTCCTCACGTGATGCCTCCTGCCCACAGGCAAACATCAGCCAGGGAGAAAACTGCACTGAGCCTCCAAGAAATCTGCTCTGCCTTTACTTGCTGAAGACACGAGCCCCGTGCCACCTCCCAATGGCTCAGGCTGCTGCTTTGGTGTTCAAACCCCCAGTTGGAGAATCCCACCCGGTCCCTTCCAGACACTGCCCCAAGCACAGGTCACCACCACCCAACTGCACAGCCCAGCACCTGGCCTTGGTGAACCCCATTCCACTGGGTCCAGAGGTCCCTCTGCAGAGCTTCTGCCCTCCAGCAGCTCCCACCCAGCTTGGTGTCACCTGCAAACTGACTGAGGAGGCACTTGATCCCCCTCATCCAGACCATGGATAAAGAGATTGAACACAACCAGACTCAACACTGAGCCCTGGGGGACACCACTTGTGACAGGACACCAGCTGGATTTAACTCCATCCACCACAGCTCTTAGGGCTTGGCCAGCCAGCCAGTTTTTCACCTGGTGAAGCAGCCCAAGCCACGAGCAGCCAGTTTCTGCAGGAGGAGGCTGTGGGACATGGTGTCTAAGGCTTTCCTAAAGCCCAGGCAGACATCTACAGCCTCATCCACCTTCTCTGAGAAGATCAGGTTGGTGAAGCAGGACTTGCCTTGCATAAACCCATGCTGACTGGGCCTGACCAACTTGTTTCCCTGAATGTGCCATATGATGGCACCCAAGATGATCTGCTCCATACCCTTCCCTGGCACTGAGGACAGGCTGACAGTTCCTGTAGTTCCCTGGGTCCTCCTCCTGGCCCTGCTCATATGAGATGGGGGATGACATGTGCTGACCTCCCTTCAACTGGGAGCTCCCCAGCTAGCCAGGACTGCTGACAGATGATGGGAAGTGGCTTGGTCAGCACATCCACCAGCTCCCTCAGCACCCTTGGGTGAAGCCCATCCATCCCAAACCATCTGGGTCCATCCCTTGCTGTGGACCCCAGCCCTCCCATCCATCCCAAACCATCTGGGTCCATCCCTTGCTGTGGATCCCAGCCCCCTCATCCATCCCAAACCATCTGGGTCCATCCCTTGCTGTGGACCCCTCTGGGTCCATCCCTTGCTGTGGATCCCAGCACCCTCATCCATCCCAAACCATCTGGGTCCACCCCTTGCTGTGGACCCCAGCCCTGCCCAGTGAGGAAGAAGAGGAAGGGACTTACTCGAGGAATCGTGTGATGTACTCCCGGCTGCAGCGGGACCAGGTGAGTGGGGAGGTGTCATACAGGAGCTGTGGAGACATGATGAAAGGTCTTTTCCCAACTGGCTCACAGTCATTGCTGCTTCCATCATGCTGAATCCCAAAACTGTGTAAGAGCACAGTCCCACAAGGGAGAGGTGAGCCACACACTGCCACAACCACCCAGCTCTGCTCTGCTCTGCTCTGCAGCCCCACGCCACGCTTCACCCTACAAAGCTCTTTGTTAGGGGCCTTGACATTCAGGTCACCTGGTCAAAACGGACCCGAAATTCGGGCATGCAGAACTCTGCTTCTACACCCAGACCCTATTTGAAAACTTCCTGGTGGGCACCCCTCACCTCCAAACCCTCCAGCATCACTAACACGGGACCGTACACCAAAGCAACTTCTCCAGGCTGCCCTGGATGTGATTTTTTACTGAACCTGGGGCACCCTCTGCAATGAAATTCCCGGGGTGAGTGCCAGAGGGGGCAGGGGAAGGTTTGCCCCAGCCAGGAGCCACCTGGCAACCTCCTCCCCACTTCCACCCCCTGCCTGCCCGAGCCCTGCCCGAGCAGCACAGAGCAGAGAGGTCAGAGGAGAGGGGAAGGAGGTGGTACCTGTGTCCCAGCTCGTGGGCCACGGTGAAGGCCAAGGGCAGCCCCGTGTCCTCGTTGATGTTGCAGCTCCGGTGGGGCTGGCACATCCCTGCCACGTGGGACAGCCCCAGGGTCTCGCAGGGCCTGTTCATGGCTGCACAGATGTCCTTCCTGGGGCATGGAGGGAGACAAAGGACACAGAGAGCAGAGAGGGGGTTGGAAAGCAGCAGGACCCAACGTGGGAAGGAGCAGGGGAGGAAGACACCAGACACTGGCCAAACAGAAGCAAGAAGGGAGATGTCCAACATCTCTCCACAAGGGAATGATTTACAACCTTTTCTTTCCCCTTTGCTCTCCTGGTATCCCCGGATCATTACTGAGGCTGATGAATGGGAGCTGCTAGCCAGCCTGGCTGGGGTTCTTCCATTGTATAAATAAAGCTGATGCTGGGAATAATTAAGCAATTCCTCCCTTGCTGGGGGGAGTGCATCCCAGGGGTGCTGTGGTCTGGGGCAGAGGAGCTCCAGCCACCCAGGAAGAACAGTCCCACTGAAGTACACAGCCTCGAGTGCCTCATTTCTGCTACAAAGCAAACTTCCTTAAGAAGATGAAACTGTTGTGGGTTGTGAATCATCACAGATACTGCCAACAGCCAAGTGCCTGCAGCCTGGAACCATCAAACTATGTTTTTACTGCAAGGTATATAAACTTGGCCAGAGGCATGAATTCCTGGGAGCTTCATGGGAGGTCAGGAGCCTTCTCCAAGGCTCCTCTGCCAATCCCAGCACCAGCCTCCGAGGGAAAAAGGAGAGTTAATCCCTGTGTACATCTCCTGGGAGGATCCAGCCATTCTGGGGCTTGGCAACAGGGCCATGGTGAAAACCTGGTTTGGAAACCTCGACTGCTGGTCACCTGGGAGCTGCCTCCAGGTTTAGGGCTGAGGTCTGAGAGCACTTCCAGCCCTCAGGACCAGGTTATCTTCAGATTTCATGTGTGAAATCCATGTGCAAGGGGCTCAGGAGGGGCTCAGGCACTGAGAGGGAGATTCAGCAGATCCTGCTGAGCTGTAACCCTGGCTGCCTGATGCCCACAGAGAAGATTCCACCTGCCAGAGCTGCACCTCCAGCAGGAACCACCCCGTGGGCACGATACCTCGTGAGCAGGACCGCGACGTCGTGGTGCAGGGGGTGGGAATCTCCCTTAATGTTGATGCTCTTCTGCCACTTGCAAAAGCTTCTCAAGGTGTTGTCTGCGTGGTGGGAGATTTTCAGATCCTCCTGCCAACATAATGAGAGTTCTGCTGTCATACTGCTGATGGGTTTGGTTTTGAGGAGGCAGCAGGGAGGGTTCTGATCTCAAGGCACATCAGAGTGAAATGAGGAGTAACTTCCAGCCAGATGGAATTGCTCCATATTTACAGTTGTGGGCTGGGTGGGGACACAGCCCTTTTCTGCTTTGCTTTTCATCTGTGTTTCAACCCAAACACGGAATCATCTGGTACCGTCTGTGCGGCGCCAGGCTCCCCCAGAGCCACCTCTGGAGCTGCAGCAGGGACAGCCCTGGAGCTGCTGTGCTCCCCAGCCCAGCTCCCCCCCACCCATCCTGCCTGCCAGGAGGAAGCCCTGTCTCCCTTTTCACCTCTTCATTCTCCAGCAGGATGAGTCTGACGATGGCGATGTTGATGGGGTTCCCGATGCTGGCGTGGTGGAACAGCCCTGCCACCTGCAACACAGAGCCCAGGGCACAGCAACTCAGAGAAAGACCTTCTCCTGGGGCACCAGGGAGGGGAAGCTGCTGGAGGTTCCTGACAGCTTCTCAGGGAATTCCCCACAAGGAAAGACAGGAGCAGGAGCAGAGCTTGGGACATGGGGTGCAACGGGATCTGTGCAGCACAGGGACCCCCCAGCAGACCTGCCCAGGGAACACCCCTGATTTCACTCCTGGTCACCCCAGAGGAAGCCTGTGCTCCCTGGGTGCCTTCACCAAGCCCCAGAAACCCAGGAGCAACGGAGGAAAGGCAGAGAGGAGGTGGGAAGAGCCTGTCTGGTGAGAGGTTTGCTGAGGGGTGAGTCCTGCCAGGGCCAGAGGGTTTCATGTCACACAACTGTGTCCCCAGGGACCTGGCAGGGCCAGAGGGTTTCATGTCACACAACTGTGTCCCCAGAGACCTGGCAGGGCCAGAGGGTTTCGTGTCTCCCAGCTGTGTCCCCAGGGACCCGGCGGCTCTGCCACTGCAGGGACCAGGACTCACCATGTTCATCACAGTCAGCACATACTTCTCTATGTTCTCACTCCCGTGGTACTCCACCATCTTGGTGTCTGCCACCACCAGTGTTTCCACCCACTTCTCCTTGCTGATGGAGCGCTGCTTTATTCTTCTCTTCCTGTGCTGCTTCTGTTCCCATCTTTCCCTCCGCTTCTCAGACCTCTCCAGGCTTTCCTGAGTTTCTGAGGGATTAGGGGGGGGGGAAGAATTTAATTTCTATAAAACACCTGCAATTTTGTTAAAAGATCATCAAGGTCTCTTTTTTTAATGCACAGAAATAGCCTTTTGGCATAGAGAAGGAAGCACCACGCTTAGACCCACAACCTGTGTGTACTTTGCTGTGCTGTATGTGCCAAAAAATCAATGACAGTTGAAGTCTCTGACCTTGATCTCTTGCACAGCAGCATTAGCATGATAGAAAAAAATTAAAATAAAACATTTGAAGTAATTTCTTTGACTGGAAAAGGGTTTGTCAGATTCTATGAGGAACATGAAGCCTCCCAGAGCAGAGCACTCAGGGTTTGTATCAACATCTGAATTTACAGGCAACCCTGCAGAGATGCCTGAGCATGCACCACCAAGAAGCAGCCCCTGTGGCTCAACATTTCGGGTTATCATCCCAAATCTGTGTTTTGCAGGGACAGACAATTCCACAACACAATAACCTCTGCACCCACAAAGCTGGGCTCACGTCTCGAGCCAAATCCCAAATGTCATCAGAGTCCTGGGCAGGACCAAGATGTTGCAGAAACACAGAGATCTCCTCCCCGATGTGGAGAGTGGACTCTGCTCCTTCCCGGGGAGAAACAAGGGGAACATTCACTGGGCTGAAGGGAGCAGGAGGTGGAGGAGAGCTGGGGGACTCCTCACACACCCCAGCAAATGGGAATTCTCCTGTGGAGCCTTTTCCCGTGATGCTGCTCCAGGATCAAGGTCAGGGTCAGCCCCAAGCTGGGTAAAGGCTTTACAAACCACATCCCACACAGTGAGGATTGCTTTGAGGAGTGTTTGATAAGGGCTCAGCCCTGCTTCCCCAACAATGGACTTTCAGACTCCAGGGACCAGGCTGTGTGTTAGCTGTGAAAGGGTGTTTTATCCTCTGGCCTGAAAAATCCCAACTATCTGGGTAATTTGATGAGTTGCCAACACCACTGTGACACTTCAATCACAACAGCTTCCTTGGAGCTCCTTTCCATGTGTCCTTTGCTGCTCAGCTTCCAGCTGGGATGCTGCAGAGGGGATGGGTACAGGGGGCTCCCAGGGAGGGTTCTCCTGGCACCTTCACAGCATCACAGAAGCATCCAGGTTGGAAAGGACCTCTGAGATCACCAAGTCCAACCCTTGATCCACTCCCCCGTGGTTCCCAGCCCATGGCACTCAGTGCCACATTCAGTCTCTTCTTAAAAACCTCCAGGGATGGAGAATCCACCCCCTCCCTGCGCATCCCATTCCAATGCCTGATCACCCTCTCTGGAAAGAATTTTTTCCTAATCTCCAACCTAACCCTCCCCTGGCAGAGCTAAAGACCAAGATCCAATTCCCTTTGGATCCCTCTCCAGCAGTGGCCCAGCTGTACACCCAGCCTGCTGGAGGCATTGACAGGAGCTAACCACCACCTCCCAGCCTGGCTGCTGCTTGGCAGAGCCCCAGCAATACATCAGCACAGAATGAAAGGCTGGCAGCAATTAAAAGCCTACAGACTTCCCAGGGCAGGCACATCACCTCACATCACACCCACCCTGTGAGCCCAGGGACCCATCCACCTGCCTTACAGGGGATTTGCACCCCTACACCCAGGGGATTGCACTGACAGTCAGCAGACTTCAAAGTCTAGAGGAAGCCATCAGGATCACGACCACGGATTAAATAATTAAATTAGATTAACAGAAGGATGCCTGAAGATAACCTGGCGGTAGGAAAAGGAACCAGTTTCTGGAAGCAGAGAGCTCTAGGAAGCATGCAAACCAAGATGCACTGCCTGGAGGAACCAGCCCAGAGCTGCTGGGGATGTGCTGAGTTCCTCTGCACTCAAAATCTTGAGTTTGGGAGTTTATTGGGAGTTTATTCTGCTCTAGGCAGAGGAGAAGGATCCAGCATGCACTCTCTACCCTTCAGTACAGAGGCTCTGAGAGTCCAATGCCCCGGCAGGTCAGAACCCCATGTTTGCATGGAAATGAAAACAAATCCTCAGCCTCCACATCAGGGCTGCTTGCAGCAGGGCCAGGAGGAAAAGATGAGAGGGAGAGGCCTGAGGCTTGGCACGCACTGAGTCGTGTGTGTGGGAAACAAAAGCAAATACTGAAACATTGGCAGGAGGGAAAAAATCACTGCCCCGTGCTCTGCAGTGATCCCAGGACCTGCAGCCTCCTGTTAATGCCACAAAGCCACTGCCTGGTGCCCAGCAGGACAGCTCTCCTCACCTGCAGTTTGCACAAGCTTCCCCTGATAAAAATCCCAGTGGGAATGGTTGTGTGGGCACCCCAGGCACAGGGCTGTCCCCAGCCAGCAGCCCCAGGACACCAGGCACCCGCCCACCGGTGGCCCCACCAAATGTCACCCCACAGCAGGTGACACCACGCAGCCCACGACCTGTCCTGGGACGAGTTTATGGTCTGAGGGTTTCCCTTCTTGCCAGAGGGACCTTCCAGCCCAACTTGAGAGCCATCGGTGTCACTGATGGACACCAGGAGCTTCAGCTGGGAGCCACATGCTGGGATTTAGAGTCTGCAGAGGCAAGGCTGGGGGCTCATGATCCACACTGCTCCCCTCATCCTTCCACCCCAGGCTTCAAACTTCCAAATGCAGGAGAAAGGGACCCCTACCTTGCACACCACAGGTTTGCCGAGGAGCTGGTGGCCTCCTGCCTCTCTCTGCCTCG
The DNA here is from genome assembly GCA_038090715.1 of Florisuga fusca. Lineage (NCBI taxonomy): Eukaryota > Metazoa > Chordata > Aves > Apodiformes > Trochilidae > Florisuga > Florisuga fusca. Next base: position 737,078 of record JAAWXA010000037.1, read on the forward strand.
TGCTCGGGTGCCTGGCGCTTGTATATCCTGTGGGGCTGTGCTGCCCCATCCTCCTGGAAGCTGGGGGACACTGGTTCGATGAAATAGTCCTCGTTCATGAGCTGAAACACACCTTTCTGGCAGGGAGAGACAAAACTGTCAGCCTGAAGCCACCTGCATCTAGCACAGACTCACGCTGAAGGACTTGGGAATGGGTTTGCAAAATTCTCCAGTAAGGAGTGTTCTCTAGAATAACTCTTCTTATGGATATATTGAGCTCTAAACTCCTGGACCAAAGGGAACAAGCCAGCATGATCATTAAGAAAGTAAAAAGCTAGAGATGCCATCACAAAGCTCAGGTGGATGGTGAACCCAAGGAGTGTCTGACTCCCAGGAGCTCAGGGGCTGCAGGGATGCTGGAACAGGGAAATGCCAGAGAACCAGAGCACAGAGGGAACAGACGTGTAGAGTCTCAGGCTGTGCCCAGGCCACCTCTGACCCTCTGGGGATGCTCTGGACAGTCCAAGCAGATAGCCCAAAGGATGATGTTGACCATAATGCCATCCCTGGAGAACTCCCCAACACCCATCACCTCCAGGGAACCCCAGTGCCTCTGCCACCCCCAGCCCCAGCTCAGGAACGGGGTCTGAGCATCACGGGAACTACCAAATTCTTTGTGCAACCCCCCAAGAGGTTTTTAATCCCTGTGGGGACCTGGGACCTGCACAAGCTGGATGCCAGCAAGTGAGAGATGGGCACTGAGGGTGAAGTCAATGAATTCTTCTTTCTGAGCACAAAGTCTTATTTGTGGCTTTCATCCAGATTTATGTTCCTCATAATCCTACATTTATGTACGAGAAGGCAGAGCTGACACGAGAGTTGCTCTCTTTGGGAATTCAGACACAAACAAGTAAACACAGTCCCCGAGAGTTCCCAAATCCCTGGAATCCGTGGGAAATCTGCAGTCAGCTCATCCACGGCCACGTCAAACCTACACGATGAGCTCCTGACTCTGCTGCTGCCACGAGGGGTTTTCCTACCGTTTTTTCAGTAGGAAAAAAAGGATTTCACCCAATTCTTGCTATTTTTTTTTATTTTTTTTTTAATGGATGGAAGCTCTTGGTACTCACCAGGCCATCACAGGTGCTGAGGGCAGCCAGCCCCCCCAGCAGCACTCTGCTCTGAACCTCCCCAATCATGTGGCAGGAGTTGTAGGTGTGGGACTGGATCTTGGCGCTGGCGATGCCCCCGTATCGCCTCTCGCTGACAAACCCGGGTGCCAGGAGGTGGGTGTTGAGGCTCAGGTTGAATTTCAGGGGTTCTCCTCTGTAGTGCAGCTCATAGAAGGTGAGGGGCTTGCTCCTGGAGGAAGGTGACCTCCGGTGAAGGGCTCGGTGGGACAAGTCGTAGGACAGGAAGGATCCACGCTCATCAACCTTGATGGGGTGAACGATGTCGCTGCTGGAGTAGGGCAGAGCGGGCTCTGGGGAGAAAGGGACCCGGTGGTTGGATTTAGGGTTCATCACCCTCCCTCTCCCACCCCTTCAGCTGGATGCCGAGCAGCCCAGAAGGGTCAGGTACCCACACACCAGTTGGATCTGGTAACTGGTGTCCAGTGCAGGCAGCAGGGAAGGGCAGGAACCCCACAGCCCTCGGGGGGTCGGGGACTGGGATTTTCCCTGGGAGAGGGTCACGGTCAGGGGTAGGGGCAGGGGGGGTNAACAACAACAAAATATATAAAAAAGCAGAAAAATGGAGGGGTTTTGTGCGGCGGGCACACAGGCGGGGCTGAGGCTTCACCCCCCGAGCCCCGCGCTGCTTTCTTCCCGGGATGGAATGAGCGGGAAATACCAATCTCGCCTCCCCCGCGCCCCCAGAGGAGGGGTGGACCTAAACGGCAAAAAGTCAGAATAACGGTAAAACCCAGAATAAGTGTTTTGTCATCCCTGCCCGCAGCGCGCTCCCCACGACCTCGGGGGTTCGGGGGGAGCCTTCGGGGTGCAGAGGCGGGGGCAGCGCTGGAGCCCCCTGGCGGGTGCGGCAGGGGATGCGCCGGGCACCCACCGGGCAGCGCCACCAAGTGCCGCGGAGGGAGAGCTTTGCACGTGGCGCCCGGCTAGCTCAGTCGGTAGAGCATGGGACTCTTAATCCCAGGGTCGTGGGTTCGAGCCCCACGTTGGGCGAGTGGCCTTTTTTCCTCTTTCACCGCATTTTAGATGTATTTTTTTTCCAACACTCCTCACGGCCCTCGGAGCCAAGAGTTATAATAACCCAGCTGGGACTTTATCAGCTGTAGTGTGGCCAGGGAGACCTGGGCTTGGCACTGGGGAGGTTACAGCTCGAATCCCGGGGTCAGTTCTGCAGGACCAGAAGGACGTTGAGGGGATGGAGAGTGTCCAGAGAAGGGAATGGAGCTGGGGAAGGGGCTGGAGCAGAACTCTGCCCAGGAGCAGCTGAGGGAGCTGTGGGTGTTGATCCTGGAGCAGAGGAGGCTGAGGGGAGACCTTCTGGCTCTCTGCAACCCCCTGAGAGGAGGTTGGAGCCAGGGGGGGTCGGGCTCTGCTCCCCAGGAACAAGGGATGGGACAAGAGGAAGGGCCTCAAGTTGTGCCAGGGGAGGTTTAGGTTGGAGCTTAGGGACAATTTCTTCCTGGAAAGGGTTGTCAGGGCCTGGCCCAGGTGGAGTCCCCATCCCTGGAGGGGAACATGCCCTGGAGGTGTGGTGCTGAGGGACACGGGGCAGCGGTGGCTTTGGCAGTGCCGGGCTAGCGGTTGGACTGGATGTTTTCTACAGTTTTTTCCAAGCAAACCGATTCCACGGTGCTGCGATCTCATCCCCTCCCGGAGCGGGGCTCAGGCTGCGGGGCTCTCCCGCACGCAGAACTACAACTCCCGGCAAGCGGCGCGGCGGGGCCTGGGGCGGCTGCGCGGCGCG
>JAAWXA010000037.1:739999-816837 GCA_038090715.1 Florisuga fusca
GGCCGGGAGGGAACAAAGGGAACGATTTAAAGGGAGGGGGGGTGAGGAAAAAATAATCCTGGGGCTGCTTCTGTGGTGTGGCAGCGCGGGGGTGAGGAGGAGCGGGGCAGAGGGACCCGGTGCGGGGACACCTGCAGCCGCGGGGGCCTGGAGGGGACACCTGAGAGGCTGTTCCCGGCACCGCGGCTGAACTGGGCCGAACTGGGCCGGCCCTTGCTGGAGGCAGCCTCTTCGCCATCTCTCTCCTTTGTCATAAAGCAGAGGATAATTGCAGAGCTCTGAGGCGAGCTGCCCCAGGGTTGGGCTCCAGCACTTGTCACCCCTCAGCACGGGGCATGAGGTGGTTTGTAGCTTTCACTGCTCGGCCCTGACAGCATGAGAATATGTGGAAAAAATGAATTTCTGTGGGTTTTGTCTCCCTTCCTCTTCCTCATCTTTCTTACCAATAAGATGTGGGGCTTTCCTGTCCCCTGTTGCTCTAAATCTACTCCGTTTTCTTGCAGGCATGGGCATTCCTTGGCTGTAAAATTGTTTAAAGCTCCTGTATCTGTTAGGCTTCTATTATTTTGAGTTTGCAATGTGGTTATTATTTACCCTTCCTTGGAAGGGAGCTCAGTTAGGAATTCTCAGGGCAGTATTTAGATGACAGCTGGCAGTTGTGGTGGAATCCAGGTCTGCAGCAAAGCACATGATTTATTTTTTTAGGCGAATAAGAGTGTATAGTGTGTGTTTTTTCTGAGGAACTTATTTTGCTTGCATTTTGATTTTTAGATGATAGTTGTGGCTGGTACTAACACAGGTAACTGAAAATCCTGGCCAGTGGTGAATGACAGTTTCTTTCACCCCCTTTTTTCTCTACCTGTCCCTCGCTGTACCTTCTGAGCAGGACTTTTCACACAGTGGTGATTTACCTTTAAAAGCACATTTTGCAGAAGAATGACTGGAGGTTGGCTCTTTGGGGTAGCTTAGGGAGCATTCTAATTGTGTGTGCTTTGTGGGGTGTGTTCAGTCCTGCATCAACATTCCATGCCACGTGTCAGAGCAGTGGTGTTATTAACCTGTAGGAGCAGTCAGGGGTTTAGTGGGTGAGTCACCTTATAATAATTAATATGAAATCCAGTGAACCACAGAAACGAAAACTTAAAGAATTCCAGGCTGAAAACATGCCCACAGCTGTAGGAATATGAGTAATCTAAATTTAATAGAGAAGTTAAAACTTTTGCCCTTTTTTTCCCACAAATGTGTTTGTGGTCTCAAGTGCAATGCTGGAAGTGTAGGAGAGAGTGGTTGGAGGAGAGGAGAGAGGCCTTGGGCAGGTCAGCTGGGAAAGGAGCAAGACCCTGGTAGGGTGGTTCTGGTTTTGTTGTAACCTTCCTGCAAAGCTGAGATTCCTGGTGTGCATTAAAAATAAATAATTTGTGGTAAGTGTGGGCATCTCACCTAGAAAGACCTTGCATGAGAATTGAAAGAGAGGTGTGTTTTCCAGTAGTTATGTTGCGTGAGGGTAATAACATGGCTCCTACTTGTTAGTATTGTGTATAATGACATTTTTGTCTTTTGACACATTCAGTACTTTTATATTTTAGAAAAGGCACTTCTGTGAGAACGTTTCTAAACAGCTTTCTTCCTTGAGACATGGAAACATCTCCTGATGCATGGTGTGGGTGAAGCCTCCCTTGTGTGCTGCAGGCAGAGCCAGGTGGTTTGTCCTCATCCAGAGCTGTGTTCCTGGGGAGGCAGCCCCCTCCCTGCACATCCCTCCCAGCCCCCTCTGGACATTGAGCAAGAACCTGGATGTGTTCTGTGCAGCTCCCACCTGGTGTCCTTGACAGCTCCCAGATCCCAGATGTCCTGGAAATAGTGGCAAGAAGTGGGTGTGTGCTACACCCTGGAGTGTATTGTGCAGCTTCTCCCTGAAAATGTTGAGGTGCTGCAGCTTCCAAGGAGGAAACATCTGCACTCAGGCATCCTGTGTAAAGTGTGCTGAGATCCCCACAGCACAGCCACACGAGATGACCTTGCCAGTGAGGAGGGAAAACAGACTGGAGAACAATCTCTGCCTGCTTGACAGCCTCCAGTGAACAGTTCTGCTTGCTGCTGCACAGACTGGCATTCTTCTGTCCCACAGCTGAGGTGGGGAAACAATGTCAGGGCCTGCCTCTTCCTGACTTCATTGAGCTAGAAATTCCAGGTGGTGTCTGTGCTTCCTGCAGGAAAATGCAGGAGCAGTGATGACACTTCTTTTGTGTCAGCAGCTTGAGATGCAAAGGTGACACCTCTGGTGACAAGCTGAATTCCTGCTCTGAATCAGAATGCCATGGCATGGAGACTAAAGACTCCTTGCAGGGAAAGAGTTTCACCTGCCTGCTGCTTGGGGCTGAAGTCATCCCTTTGTGCTGAGCCAGCCTGCATCCGCAGCTCGAGCCTCTGAGGCTGTTCTCTGTGCCAGCCTTGCAGCAGGACACAGGCCTGTCTGAACATGGGGCAGCAGTGGCTGGATGGCTGAGGAAGAACATAAATTTTGGTGCCAATTGTTTGCTCAATTGTCCTTGCATCAGAGAGGTCCTCAGGAGTCTTTGTGGCCTTAAATAATCAGAGCTCTGATTTTCTTCTGTACAAGAGTGAATTTGCTTCTGAAACACCAGATGCTTCTCAAATCACTCTCTGCCTTTGAATTACTTTTTAGGCTGCTGCTGGATTTCATCTGTTGTACTTGATGCTTGAGATTTTACAGAAATGACAGATGGTGGTGGAGTTCTCAAATGTTTATCTGCAACTTTCTTCCAGGTGAACGAGTGCTTTGTTTTCATGGACCTCTCCTTTATGAAGCAAAGGTATGTGTGGTTGCTTACTGCTGCAGAGGGTTCTGACTGTTCCCCAAGAGAATTAGGAACTGTGTTAGTGTACCTGCTGTGCCTCCATAGACAGAATTAAGGACTGGAATGAAAATGAAGGAAATCCTGACAATATTGGAAATTAATTAGTTTTAAATCCCAGAGCTCTACATTATAGAAAAAAAAAAAATCACAAAACCCAGTGGTACTGTGCAGCTTTTCTGGTAAAGTACTAAAAGCTGGGTGGTCTTGTGTTGAACATCTGAACCCCCAGGTTCCCCCAGCACTGGGAAGGGTTTGTGCCCAGGAGACTTGGTGCTGGGGCTAATGCATGAGCCAGGAAATCAGCTGCAGTCTGAGCTTCCTCAGAGGTGGAGGTGGCTGAGTACAATCAGGGGTCTTCACATGGGACAATGCTGCAGAAAATCATGCTGGATTGAAGGGACAAAGGAAGTGGCATTCTCAGGTCTGGCTTTTGAACCTCAGAAAGCACCTGCTGCAAATCTGTGACCTGGAGGAGAGTCCCTGCTGCAGGCTCTGCTGCAGCACTCCCCAGGAGGTGCTTTTCTGCTGGGCCCCAAGCAGATGTCACTGCCAGCCCATCCTTTACATGGGAGGAATAGCTCCTGATTTGACTGCCTGCTTCCACTTCTGGAATTGAAACAAAGGGCAATCACTGCTGCACCTCAATCAGAAATGTAGATCCATTAGGTTTTAGTGGCAGTGGCTGTCAATGGGACAGCTTCAGGGTGGGAGTAGAGAAGCATCTAGAAATACTTGGCACCTCTGCTCATGCCAGCAGGAAACAGTCATTCTAATGATAAAAAACCATCCAGACAGGGGCTGGGCTTGTCTGAAACATTTCCACTTGAGTGATTCTGCTTTGTTCTCTCCCATGCTGTAGAACCAGAGGACAGGTTCATGTGAACATGTGCTCAGTGTAGTCTCCTGGCCAGGGGCTGGTAGAGGAGAGGAATCAAGGCTTCTGGTGTTGTGGGAACAAACTCCTGTTAGCAGCAGTCTGAACTCTTTGGTCAGTTAAACAGCCCAGAGCTGCTGTGCTTCTCCATGCTGTGCCCCTCTTCTCCTTTGCTCCAAGGTGGAAAGAGTGTTGGAGGAACTGGCCCTGCCAGCTTGGTGCCAGAAGGGATGGATCTCCCAGTTGGGAAGATAGGACAGAGATTTCTCCAGCAGGAAAGAGAGTACTTTGGTGCAGAAATACATCTGACTCTCCTTTTACTTCATGTTCTTCAGAACAAGTTAACACTTCAGCACACTGTCTGTATCTGGCAGTCTCAGTGCCATTTGTGGCATTTTGGGGATGAGCACTGAAATATGATGTTCCTCTCTCTTTGTTGACTGTGACTTTTTTTAACTGGAGAGAGTGCAGGAAGGATTTGCTGCAAAGGTCTTGAGAAAATGTTGTACAGTAGAAGGTTTTGCCCTCAAATGCTTTGGTGCAACCCAGTTAGCAGGGAAAGAGGAGAGCAATGACAGCTTTTCTGGGTAGTTTTTTACTCAGTGGAAAAAACAAAATCTTCAGAAAGGGTCTGAAAGCTGGAGTCAGAGAGGTGGTTCTGTGTGTTGTGCACCCCCCTCACTCACTGTGCAGGTGACATTCAGTGACATTTGTGTGGATCCAGAGCAAGCCTTGCCCCCTTCCTGCATGATGTGCCTCATCCAGCCTGAAGCTCAGGGACAGGAGGTGGGTTGTCCAGTGCCTGGTCTGGGCTGTGCTTTGCAGGAAGAGACCTGTCCCTGGATGTCTTTCCTTTTCTAGATGTGGTGGATTGAGCTCTGACATGGCAGGGGCAGGGGGAGGTGTGTTGGTCGCTGGCAGTGTGTGTGGTTGTTCAGCTCACCTCAGCACCTTCCCTGCTGAGCTGAGGGCCCTGCACTCGGCAGTGGGGCTGTGCTGAGCTTCAGAGCAGGATTTGTGAGGGATGCTTCTGAATCTGAGTGGTGTTACTGAGGGGCTGGAGTGACCTTGCTGTTTATTTGTACCCTTTCCAATAGCCCCCTCTTAATCTCTGTCTCTAAGGAAGTTTCTGTATTCATAGACCAGTCTTTTGATGGAAATAACTGTTTTTATTGACCTTATGTATAATTTCTTAACCTAGAAAAAGCCCTTACTGCAACTCTTTCTACTGCATATAATGCTCTCTCTGTGGCTGTAGAGATCCTTATTATTTATTTTACTTTTGAAGACTCCTCTACTTCAGCCAGCTTACCTGTCTGTGAGGTAGGGGCCTGCATGTGAACAAGCTCTCTAGTGAATGGCTTTGGCTAACCTGGGGGTAGTGAACTCCCTGCTTGTTGACTCTTCTAAGTCATCCTCAGGGCCTTCTGATCCTTCTCCTGGATGGAGGTGTCCCTGTGGGTAGCTGAGCAGAGTCACTTCTTTGCCTGGCCCTTCCAAATCTGTACCTAGGCAGTAACTTGGGTTAGAGAACTTCCTTCCTGCTGGGAAATAGCTGCCAGTGTTCCAGTTGCTTGCATGGAGATCTCTGCATGTTTAAACTCTGAAAACTAACACAGCAGAACTCACTTGTGTCTCTGTGCCCCTTGGGACTGACTGACCTTTCTTCTCTGTTGCAGTGTGTAAAGGTTGCCATAAAGGACAAGCAAGTGAAATACTTCATCCACTACAGTGGTTGGAATAAAAAGTGAGTATTGAATAAACCAAAAGCAGCATTTCATTTCCCTGTGTGGGAGAATGCAGGCTTTGTCAGTCTGGATGTGAGCTTGAGGGACCAGCACCACAGTGTCCACGGTGTGAGGAGATTGTTCCTGAAATGGACCAAAATGCTTTTTATACTTCAGCCATTGATTTACAGTAGCACAAAGCAAACATTGAGGTAATAATTTCCCTCAGAGCTTTGGCTGCATCAGACAACCTGGCTTAGAGTGTCAGCAGAGTAATGGGAATGCTTTGTAGTGTTGTGTTTGTTCAGGTTTGAAAATAGTTACTGTAATTTCCCCCTGGCAGAAATACCTAATACAAAAACTTCCTTGTTACACGTTGGTAGGAGAGGCAACCCCCACTGAGGTGGAGCAAGCCTCTACTCACATTGAAAAGTGTACTTCACTTTTAGAGTGCTTTTGGCAGCAAAGCTTTGGAGAAACATGCCTGAGTGGAGGCTGCAGTCAGGATGGGGGAAGCTGGCTGGGTTAGTCCTTCCCAGGAGCAGGTCTGGCCTGTATTCCAGTTCCAAGATAAAACTGGATGCTTCTCCACTCTGAAAAATGGTAGGATTCTAGGGAAGAGATTCATGAAGAATAAAGATGTCTCTGTGAAATGAATGTTCAGCCCATTAAAGGTGAATACTTTTGTGAGATTATTGCATCTATGTACTTGCCTTTTTTTTTTCTCTTTCATTTGAATGGTGTTCTGCCACTAAGTTTGGCATTCAGGAGAAGGGGAACTCTTTTCAACTCCATAAGTCTTCCAGAGACCACTTTTCCCTCTTTTGCTGGTTTTTGTTTCATTTCAGTGCTGCAGACTCTAGAGTGAAGACTCTTGTCACTCTGTCCTGGTGTCACTGATGTGACTAAAACCTGTTTTAATCTGTAACTTTTTTAGCACCTCTGCACCTCCTCCCTGCCAGCAGGACACCTCTGCTCCCTCTCCCTTGGGAACACAGGTAGATTAGAGTGGCTGCTGTACATTAATGAGGCAGCACACAGTGGGTACCTCCTCTCCTTGTTTATCTCTGCTGAAGGGTGCTGTAAGTGATGTTGTGACTCCTGCTTTTCTTGCCTGTGCTATTTGGAGGATTTGGGGCCTCCAAGCTTCCAATTAATGACATTAAAAGTGGCATTGCTGCAAGACCTGGACAAGTGGGGCAGTATCACTCCTGAATTTTGATTTCTGTAATTGTAGTCCTTTGTTCCTTGCTAACTGCTTGACTAGGTAGTTTGTTTTGTTTTGTTTTTTTTTCAATTATCAGCAGTTAGGATCCTGACAAAGCTCCTTCCTCATCCAACATAATGTACCTCACAGTTCCATAGCACTGCTTTGGAAGGTCTCTTGCAGCTGTGCAGACAGGATTGAGATAAGTGACTTGAATATCTGACCAAAGAATTACCTTAAAACCAGAGTTTTAGAATGTGTCCAGCTGGACCTGACTTTCTGGCTGCTTGGCTTGCCTTAACATACTTACAGACCTTCTGCTCCCACAGCAGTGTTGGTTTGGCCTCCTTGACCTACCAAGACTGGCAGCTGTTTCTGTGAAACAAAAATGCCACAGAACTCTTTGAGATTACCAGCTTCAGGACTACTTGGCCACTTTTAATGTGTTTTATTTGAAATAAATTGTCAGATTGCTCAGATTATCCACTCTGTCAAAGTGGAATTCCTGCTCTCAATGGCAATTTCCCCAACACCTCTTCTCTCAAATCATTCACTTCAGATTCTTCAAATATTCATGCCATCTTGGTTTCCTTCACAGACAGAAATCAGAGCTCTTCTTCTTACAGTAAGATCTTATTGCTGAATTTGTTAACCTATAAAATGTTGGAATAAGTAAAGGAAACTTGCTTCGTTATATAGTTATGGCTACAGGTGTCCCATAATTTAGTAAGAGTAGAATTTTCTTTTCCTGAGATGCTGCTTTTAAATTAAAGACAGTCCCCTCCCCCCTGAATTGCCCATTTGTCAAGTTTGGGGAACTCTTTGGAGATGACTTAGGGTTACACTTCCCTAGAAAAATGGTTACAGCTCCAGACATTGGGGAATGCATTTGATGATTTATACTCTCAGTTGAGACAGTCCAAGACCTGACACAACAGAAGAGTTCAGTCTCAAATTTTGTGCAGCTTTTAACTGACTCTTGCATGTCAAATGCAATTCTGGAATGGTTTTGAATGACCTTGTGATTTTATTTTCTTTTGATTTTTTTTCAGCTGGGATGAATGGGTTCCAGAAAGCAGAGTGCTCAAATACGTGGATACCAATTTGCAGAAACAAAAAGAACTTCAGAAGGCCAATCAGTAAGCATTTTTGTTAGAAGTCCTTATGGGTAATTTTTTTTTTTTTTTTTTCCAGTTTCAATCTAAGGGAAGTTGGTGAATTTGTGGGGGGAGGGAAAAAACCATTTAAGAGGCATTCACATGCTCATTTATTCTTGAGATGCTTTGGCTCACAGAAGTGTTCTATCTTGGTAAAGAGCAAGCTGCTACTTAGTTTTAAAATGTTGACTTTAGTTTTTAAGGAAGAGTGGGTTTATGGAAGGGAGAGGCAGCCTGGCAGCAACTACATTCTGCAGTGTGGAAATTAGGTGGCTAAAAAACAACCCTTAAAACATGCTCTAACCCTAAAATGTGTTGTGAAGTGGTAGGGATCTTCACAGGCAGCTTCAGGATGCCTACAAATAGTTTGATTTTTATTAATGCTAATTTTGCATCAATACTTTGTATCAAGGAGCTGGTTTATATTTTTCAGAAGCCATGTGTTGCTTCCATGTGATTCAGAGTAAGAGGGATGGGAGGGGGAGGAAATGGATGTTGCTGCTGCTCAGTGTTGTATGAAGCAGCATCAATCTTTTCCATACTGAGCTGAATGTTTTCCTGCACATGACATGTACTAATTCACAAAGCCATTTACTAGACATTCCCTAAATGTTTTCTAAATGTTTTGCATAACCTGTTACCCTTTGAGGGAAAATAAGCTGCTTTTTCCATTAAAGTCATATTTACAAATTTACTCTTTTATTTTCTTTTTTTTATTATTATTTTTAAAGGGAACAGTATGCAGAGGGGAAGATGAGAGGTGCTGCTCCAGGCAAGAAGACTTCTGGTCTGCAGCAGAAAAATGTTGAAGTGTAAGAAGCTTTCTTGTTGTTTTTTCTTTTATAATTGAAAATGACCCAGAACAACCAAACACCCCACCCCCAAAACCTCCCAAACTTTTGCTTGTCAGTTTTACTATTGACCTCTAAATAGTATTTATCTTAGCAGGGTTCTGCAGGCTAAACTACATTACTTCTGACACAAAAGCCACCTTTCACTTTTGTGATTCCAAAAGGCCTTTGTTGAAGTATTTTATTAAAACTGCCTTGTGAGACTGTGCATTGCTCAGTCCTGAGTCAAGGTACCAAGCACGCAGTAACACTCTCTACCTTTTTGCACTTTGTTGCTCTTACATTAGTGAACTGACACTCAAAAAGTGCTGAGTCCTCTTAAGGCTCTTGTATCCTGGTGAAGTCAATTTCTATACAGAGAATTTTACACTACTTGCAAGCTGTGGAAGCACTTCTGAATAAAATCCTTAACATGCCTTGCCTTCTTAGTGCACAATTGTTAAAACTGCATCTAGGGAGCCTTTGTTCTGCTGTTTTTGACAAAATGGAGCCTGTAGGCTGTTTAAAAGTGGTTTTGCATCTTAAGAGACCAGAAGCAAGCTCAGACATTGATCAGAAAAATGATCTCTGGATGTAACTGTCAGATTTCTTTCATTCCATCCCTTTTATTTTTCAGAGTAGGCTTCTCTGTTTTCAGGATTAGGTTCTCAGGCAGTCAGTACAGCTCTCCTGCTCTGCTCATGTGCCATAAACTCTTCTGTTTGGGGTGGGACTTCACTTAATTATAAAGATGTCTGTGACTAATGAGATGTTTCAAACTCCTGACTTCATTTCTGATTCTGGTTTCCATGAGGAATCCACTGACATGACATCAATTCCTGAGAAGAGCATTTGGCAGCAGCCTCAGGTTGTGTGTCTCATTTAGGGCCAGTTTTATTCAGGAATACTTACTGGTTTGAGAAGTGCAGTGGTGATGGGTACAGTTAATTTTTTGCTCTAGATCCTGAATTCAGATTTCACTTTGGGATTAGTGAAGGCCTAGGCAAGGCTGTAAATTGGCTCCTGACCTCTGGAATGGGGGTCTGATGGATCTGTGCTGTGCAGTTACTCCCTTGTGGTGTGATGCTCTGACACCCACTCCTTTGGGTGCTCCCTCAGCTCAGGTGAGACCTCTGACAGGGACCTAGTCACCTCTTTGTCATCTTCTGGGGACCAAAAAACAAAACAACCCAAACCAAACGTCTGTTTAGTCAGTTCCTAATGAATGTCATTAAAAATCTAATTAAACCAGATCTAAATGATGACCATCACCAGTTTGGCTGCTCCAGGGGTTATTGTACCCAAGTCACCTTGCATTGTAGTCCCTGGGAGTAGGAGTAATGTCATGTGTGACTTTGGTAGAGGGAGTGATGACTCAGTAGTGTCTACAATGAGGATTATGGGGAGCATCCCAGTAGTAACTTCAGGGTTAGGTTCCCCATACTCCCAGCTTTAGTCACCTTGAGAGTTCAGTCTGATTTCAGGGGGATGAGCTGCTCTCTCTGATGAGTACATGCTAAAGGTTAACCTACACTTGAAATCAAGGCTGGCTTAGTCTGCTCAGCCACACCTATTGATGTTGCATCCAAGGGAGACCCACACAGCAAAACCCATTTCCTCTTAAGCCTCTGTGGAACTCTAAAGCTTGAAAACATGTCACCAGGTCTGTCCCTGCTCTCTGCTCGAAACCAGTTGGGGTAAGGGATTGGCACTGCTTTTTGCAGCCATGGGTGGTGGTTTCCAGCAGAGCAAAAGGGACAATAAGCTGATTCTCTAGTTTCTTTTGTGTTGATTTAAAAAAGTAACTCCTTGAGGGTGGATTGCAAGAGCTGTAAAGGGGAGGAAGGAGAGCTATTGTCCTGAGGACTGCAGTCTTGCACTGGGAATTCCCATTCACTTGTTGCACTGACCTTGCTCCTAGTCTCTAGCTGTTACCAGCATCTCATGCATCCTGCTGAATCAGACCCCTGTGTCTTCCAACAAAGTCTCCCTATTTTTCTTCCCTGTTTGGAGGCCTAGGGGGAGGAAACACTTTGATTTACCCTGGCAGTGATGCAGGGTTGTGATACTGACATTATTGATCAAGCTACTGCTTCTCACATCCTGCTTATGGTTAAAGGCATGATGGCTGCTGAAAAACCCCAGAGTACAGCTCCAAAATAAAACTTCCAGATTGTTCTCTGTTGTAAATCTAAGGTCGTTGCAGATACGTAAAATATTGATGGTGGGGAGGGGGAGAAACTGCTCGTGCAACTGTTCTAAAAGGGTAACACTGTCAGCCTATTTGAGCCTCAAAATTTACCTTTTGTAGCATTCCTGGAGGACTGAACCCAGGGAAAGATAACTTCTGTTTTGAAACTGGTTCCTCAGAGAGCCAAATAATAATGGAAAGGAAATAGCAAGCTAAGCACCACTTACTCCTCCAGGAATGTTCAGTAGGGCTATTAATACTCTGCTCTGAAGGTAAATTTTTGAATCTCAAATAGATTCTCTTGAAGGTTAAACACTAGGTCTGACATTCTCTCCTTAACTCAAGCCCCATTGTGCCTAGATTTTTCAGACGAGATGGAGCGCACACTGTTTGCTGTTTGGAGACCCCTACAATATCGACGCGGTGAGTTAAGGATGGATTGTCAAACCAGGATTTTCATCCTGAGATCCAGACCTCCTCGCTTTCATAGATGCATTGTAGAGACTCCTCAAGGCCTCAGTTGGAATGCTCTGAGCTCTGGTGGCAGCTCAGTCAGTGCTGCTCTGGGCTCTGTGTGTTCAAAGCCCCCGGGGACTCCCCGGCCCTCCCTGCTCAGCTGGGGCAGCCAAATGCACTCAGTGCATCCACTGATCAAAAAGTGGAGGACAATTGACTGCAGACTTCTGAAACTGGCTGGTTCTAGAAGGTTACAGCTGGTCTGCATGCTGAGTGCTGCTCCCATGGGAACTGGGGGCAAACTGCTGCTGTCACGGTGTCAGAAATGTCAGGTTTGAATGTGCTGTTTTTATCATTGCCTTGAGGTTGTTCAGAATAACTGTTTCTGTAAATTGCAGCAACTGGCCCAAAGAGCTTTAGAGGCTATTTGTAAGCAATATTTCATCAAACAGAAATATGTGTGAAATGCAGGTTAGTTTCTAAAGTAATTACTTTAAAGTAATTTAAATTTTTAAAGCTAGAATCCAATATAAAAAATAATTTTGTATGGTTAAAGCAGGCTGCCAGAAATGAAATACAAGACTACAGACACTGGCTTCTCCAGACTGTTAGAGTCTGATGAATTACACCTTGTAAGAGTTGGTGCTGCCTTTGATGGGCCTAATGTTACAACTTTCAAAAATTCAGTAAACAGTTGGATTTAATGGGTGCTTGGAAAATAGGAAGGGCAGCTGAGAGTGTTCTGGAGAGAAGATATGGCACTGAATAACAAATTTGAGAAAAAAGTCTGGATTTAAGTGAGATGTGTGCAGTCTCACCAGAGATGCTCTCAAAACAGTACCTCAGCTT
Organism: Florisuga fusca; assembly: GCA_038090715.1. Taxonomy (NCBI): domain Eukaryota; kingdom Metazoa; phylum Chordata; class Aves; order Apodiformes; family Trochilidae; genus Florisuga; species Florisuga fusca. The sequence continues at coordinate 752,170 of JAAWXA010000037.1, forward strand.
GGAGTTGTTGGGGTTTTTCTGCTAATAGGAGGCTTGTTCTTAATCTGAAGACATTACTCAAAAGCATTTGCTCCTGTTGTCTCTTGTGGCATCCTCTGCTATCTTTGGTGCATCCAGGAGCTCTCACCAGCTACTTCAGGTCCTCTAAATGTCAAGCAGCACGTGAACACTGCCTACGTGCCACTTGGCTGGGACAGCAGTGGGATGGCTACACCAGCTCCAGACAGGGATCTTCCCAACCTCTTCTCTGTCTGCTGGTCACCAGTAACATGTGTTTAGGGACAGACAAGTCTAGAATGATGCTGTCCCCCAAATACCCTGTTTGCTCCTGGCAGTCTGTAATTAAGGGAGCTCAGAGCTGGAGGCTGTGCCCATGGGATGGGTTTAATCACCCTTTGGAGCTCTGTCTTCTCTTTATCTGAACTTCTGAACCCTTTGGGCTTGTGGCACCCCCATCATCCTGAGGCAGTCAGTGTGTTCTCATTTCAGTTCAGTACCCTGTTGAGGAGGGGAGCAAGGAGGGTGACTCCTGTCTTTGTGTCTGCTGCTTTGGGGTTTTTTGGTCTTTTACATCTGTCTGAAGGAAAATGTGTTAATTCTTCAAGCTTCACCTTTTACCACCAGTGATACCTCTACCACACTTCCCCTCTTGTTCCTGCCCCTTGTTTTCATCATGTCATTTGTGTTGAGTTGTATCTTCTAAGCTATTTTTATTTCCCACTGAGGGTTTCTGAGACATGTCCCAGCAGACACTGCAGCTCAGAGCTCTGAGCACTAACCCTGGCTCTTCAATGCAGACTGCTGGCTTCTGGAGATGGTGCCCAAGGTTCTGTGACAAACACTTGGTTATCTTCCTTCTGATGAACATCTGTGGAAAGGTGAAGTGCAGTCTTTCAGCATGTTGTCTTCTGTGGCTTCCTGTGTAGTCTCCCCACTTGCTGGTGAACCCAGTCCTGGTTTGGTTACAGAGGTGGATTTCAGTATTGTGCTCCTGGGGCATGGACTGCTCATTGTCCTCCTGAGTCTGCACCTTTGAAATGCAGCATTTTATTGTCACCTCTTCAGTGAGCTGTCATGTTTTCTACTGATGATCTTCTTTCTCCACGATGGCAGATGGTTGTGTCAGGAGTTTATTTTTGGCTTTCTCATTTGGTCATTTTGATCCCTAATAGCTGAGTATCCTTGTTCTAGCTGTGTGTTCTTGTTTTGCTGAAATAACCCAGCAGCAGCACTTCACCTCCACAGCTGCCTTCACTGGGTGAAGAGTGGAATTCCAGCCAGTCTGCTGCACAGGCTTTCACCACTCTGCCAACTGCTCATGTTCTGCCTCTAACCTCAGCTCTCTGTTCCCTGACACAGAGTTGTCTTTTAGCCTTTGCAGACAGATGGCTGCTTTGACTTGAAGCAGAGGTAGATGACTTGAAATACACAGAATCAGGGTACAAGAAATGAGATGGGAGAGCACAAGTAACTGCTTAGGAGGGTTTCTGCCTGAACCACAGAATCACTCAGTGCAACACAGATGTGGGATGCTAATTGCAGTAGTTCTTGAAGTGCTTTATTCCTGTCTGTCCCAGTTTAAGATTCTGCCTCTAGACTCATGCTTAACATTTTTATCTTGGGATTTTTAATTCTGGAAAGTACTCCTTGATCCTCCTTGTCTACTCTAAGTTTGGAAGAAAAGACTTTCCCTTCAATACACAAGCCCCTTATCAATGACTTATTTGGCAATTGCTCCTTCCTGGAGAGATTCTGCCCACACTTTTAAGCCTAATTCTTGTTTGTGACTTGAAGCTTGAAAAAGCCTTACTCTGCCTCTCTCCAGACCTTCCTAGAAACCCTGCCTACTTCCTGACCCAGATAAACCCAGTTGAAAGCCTGAATACAAGAGTCACTTGAGGTAGTGGTGAATTTCTGAGGAAACAATCTTCTACTGGTAAAGAGCTTTATCCACACACTCAGTTTTTTTGAGAGGCTCCTGTTTAATAGTGAGCAAATTGAAACCCAACTACGAGTACTCTGAATGAGATTTTTTTGAAAATGTTTAGTAAATGTACAAAGTTCAGGTAATAACAAAGATACTTGTTAGGACAGTTTAATTTTATCATTGACACTCCTGACCTACCTGCATATTTACATGTGTGCATTGCATTTCAGGTGTCTTTAAAATTTCTGCAAGTACAGCTCTGCATTTGGAATAAAAATAAGGGCTAAGGATGGAGGCTTTAGAGAAGTGTGAAGTGTGGGAATTATAAATAGTAAATGCTGAGAGAAGCATTGGGAAGATTAATATTAGGGACAGTGCTATTTAGAACTGAACCAAATTTCCTTAGTAAGTGGCAAGTGTAATTGTGATCCCTCCTAAAAGCTGAGCCTGGATTGCTGGCAGTCCATGCAGCTTTGGGTATATAACTGATAGTGTTGTTTACCACTGCAGCAAGAGAGGGAAGTGTAAAACTTTGTTCAATACTTTACTGGAAGTTAATTCAATTGACTGAGATGTATCTGAGAATTTCCAGCACTCCTATTTCTTTGTTCCATATTCTGTCTCTGAGTGATCCCTGAAATAAAATGCCAACAAATCTAGTTAGCTTTCCAAGAACACTTGGAGAGGTGAAACTTCTGTAGATGTCACTTGCCCAAGGGTCAGACAGTGCTGGTTTTAAACACTTGGGTGTTCTTGGCACACCTTCTGGGGTTTTGTAGATTTAAGCTTAGTGATTTTCCCCCCCCAAAAAAGGTGAATTATATAACTGTTACAAGAAAAACCTTGTATCATAACTTTTGATGCTAAATCATATCTGACATTTCTTTCATGTGCTTAAATCTAAATACTCCATAGGCCACTAGTAACCACTCCTGGTTCTGAACTTTGCTGACAATTTTTCTGGCTTTCTACTTTGGATTCTTCCAGTATTTCTATCTTTGTATTTGCAATAATTTGTGTTCTTCTTGCAGGAAAACAAAAAAGAACAAACAGAAAAGTAAGTATGTCTTTATTTTGTGTATAAATGGATATCCTTAGAGAAGGACTCCTAGCTGGAATTCAGCCTTATAATCTGCATTTACTTGATCACCTTGTCTTGTTCCTCTTGGATGTCAGATGTCTTTTCCTCTTGGTCAGGAGGAATGCCTATTTCTCTGGTTAGTACACAAACTACTTGTTCCACTCTGTCAAGATTTTGACCTCTTGCAAATTAACAACCCAGTTGCTGTGGAACTAATTTCTTGAGTCACTTAGATACTGAGTTGGAGATTTGATGTATCTGCAAAGCTGAGCTGCTGGTTGCAAAAAATTCTTCTGAAGAGCCTCAGATACTGATGTATAACCTTACAGAAACCTCCATCTTCAGGTGATGATGGAAACACAGCAGGTTAAACTGCCCCAGATACGTGTAAAGTGTAAAACAAAACTAACAAAAAACCCCACAAGTGAAAAAGGTGACCTGAGAGAAATTGGAATCTTACTTTTGAACCCTTCTTCTAAATATTCTTTTTTTCTTATTGGCTTACCAGGTTTCCTAATGCCTTTTTTTCTCTGCAGCTCCAGGAATTGGAGAAGGGAGCAGTACCAGTGAGACTCCTCAGCCTCCTAGGAAGAAGAGAGCTCGAGTAGATCCAACAGTTGAAAGTGTATGTGTCTGGTTCTGTCACAGCAGCTTTGGCAGCAAACTTCTTCCTTTGCTCAGAGATGCAGACAGCAATACTTTGCCCTGCAGTATGGCACTGTGAAATGTTACAAGTGCAAAACTAACTCTCAAGTGGCCTTAAAAATGTAAACTGTTTCCTTGCTCCCTGTGGAGCCTACAGGAATTATTTTTAGTAATTTTTCCCCAGTGGTGTATTTCAGTTGTGAAAGCAAGGAACGTGGGTGACTCTTAGTTTGGATAGTTACTTGAAAGTGGCTTCACTTTTTTTCAGGAAGAAACATTTATGAACAGAGTTGAAGTAAAGGTGAAAATCCCAGAAGAGCTGAAACCATGGCTGGTAGATGACTGGGACCTGATAACGAGGCAAAAGCAGGTAACTTGTCAAAAGAAGAGTCTGGCCAGGTATAGGCAAGGAGACTGGCACTAGAATTCCATTTCCTCCTCAAGTGCAGTGCAGTGAAATCTCTGGTAATTCTGGCTGACTTGACAGCTTGCATTCTGCCTGGATTGTACCCAGAGGTCCCCTGTGGGTAGGACTGTCCAGGTACAGTTGTAGAATAGACTTGGTCATGTCAAGCATAAGCAAGAAAGGCAAATAATTAGAAACACAAAGCTTTAAGTGTGTTGGCCTGCTGGTGTGCTCTGAACAGAGTCCTGAGCTGCTAGAGAACTGGACTGTAGGAACATCCCATGGGATGTGTTTTTACCTCAGCTCCTTCCTGCCTGGTCTGGGTGTCACTGCCAGGTTCTGCCAGGATCTGCTCTTGTGCTACAGCTCTGACAGAAGCTGTTGCTTACTCTTAACTCCTGCCAGGCTGGATCCATAGAAAGCTGCCTGAAACACTGAATTAAACTTTGCTTTCCATTTAAAAGATAAAACACTTTTATGAAATGTATCATGTGAGTATATACATATAAAAGAAAATAATGGGAGTGCTTTGCTGTGCACCTTTGACTCTTGGGGTGACTTCAGTTCATCAGCTTGTTGTTGAGCTGCACAAGTATTAAATGGAAATGTAGTTGCTGTTACTGGGTTTGGGGTATGCACAACTATAACAATTTAGTGTTCCTTTAACACTTAACCTGTTATAATTTATTCTAGAAGTATCACTATGTATATTGATTTAATTTTAGCATGGAGATATAAATGTCTGCACGAATCAGACAACTTGTGTTTGCTTGGTTTTGCTTCTTGTGTAGCTCTTCTATCTTCCTGCCAAGAAAAATGTTGACTCCATTTTAGAGGATTATGCAAACTACAAAAAATCACGAGGAAATACTGATAACAAGTGAGTAGTGATCATTTCAAACCTTAAGTGCTTCTTCTCCTGTTGTTATTGGACTTGTACTCTATGGAAAACTTAGTGAGATGATTAAACATGTCCCAGCCCTACTTCAAGCTCCATGCTCTAAAGCCAAGGTGTTCAAGGAGTTTAGAAATCCTAGAGGAGGTAATTCAAAAAGGCACTTCAGCTCTCTGAATGTTATTTCTGTTTCTCCCCCTTCCCTGAGCCTTGCCCTGAAGGAGCCTGAGAGAAGCCATGTAAATAGTTTTCCACCCCTACATTCAGGCTTCAGGCTCAGGCTTCCTGTGTTGGGCAAATAAATTCATTGGCACTTGATAGGTACAAGCTGAATAAACTATGAAAAGGTACTGAGGAGATGAGCAAAGTGTTACTGTGTGGGTGGAGCCTCCCAGGGAGGTAGAGGAGTGAGGGACAGGGAGGTGGATGATGACTTCTGAAGGAATCAGATGGGCAGAGCTGATTGCCTTGATGTGATAGCTTTGAAGATTCTCATTTGTAATTACCCAGCAGTCCAGCCCTGACAGCAAACAAGGTGTGTTTATGCTTGAACCAGCTTTCCTGGTGTCAAGGGAGAGAAACTAGAAATGCTGTATTCCACTGAGGAGGAAGCATATTGCTGACTGTCAGGGTGTTTGAGCATTCCTTTGTCATTGTCCTAATGTCTGGTGTAAATGTGTCTGCAGGGTGGGGTGAGGGTTTGCTTTCCAGTGTCACTGCTCCTTCCTGCATGGTTCATCTCCAGGTAGCTGTGAGCTGGAGGCCTGCAGAAGCAGGGGGTGAGAGGCTGAGTCAGAAAGGGCCAGTTGCCTGGAATATTGGGTGCTGTCTCCTCCTGCTCAGCAGTTCAGTCTGGTTGCTGAAAGTGATATTGTACTTTTAAACTGATCTGAACTGGGATTAACTTTGGTTGAAAACAGAGGAGCTGGTGAGTGTCCCTGGAAATACCTCCTGTTGTTTTGGAAGGACTGCTCTAAGTTCATTTCTGAGTGGATGACTAAAGGCAAGGCTTTTCTTGGTTGGCCTAGATTCTTAGAGTTCAGAGCAGTTTATTTTTAAAGGTCTTGAAATGCATCACCCCCATGGCTGTGTATTTTAAGGTCTCCAGACAAATTTCCTTGAAAAAGCTGAAGGCCTGGAGGAGAGTGTGATGCTGATGGTCTCACCAAGCCAACTCTCACCTTGCATCCATCCAGTCCACAGAACAAGAATCACAGTGCTTCCCCTCTTTACCAGGGAGTATGCAGTCAATGAAGTTGTGGCTGGAATCAAAGAATACTTCAATGTCATGCTGGGAACCCAACTGCTCTACAAGTTTGAGAGGCCCCAGTATGCTGAAATTTTAGCAGACCACCCCGATGCTCCAATGTCTCAAGTCTATGGTGCCCCACACCTACTGAGGTTGTTTGGTGAGTATGATCCCCAGAGATGGAAGAAAAGCTGTCAGAAGGGTTCAGGTGCTTCCTTTTCCCCTCTTGAGTCTCAGTGGCTGTCAGCTGCAGCTACTTGACAAGCAGCTGTGGTGGTGGTTTCATTCTGTCCTTACTCCTGTGCACCTAAAATGTCCAGAGCCACTCAGGGGTTTGGAATGGGAATGGATTTCCAACAATCTGGTTATTTTAGGTGAGCTTTGTCTATCTAGAAATACATTCCTGGGCTGCTCTAATACACTACTGCAAGGCTCCAGACTGCTGGAACACTCCTTGGGGCTGTTGTTTGTCACCAACAATTGCTGCTTCTTTTGCCACAGTGCGCATTGGAGCCATGCTTGCTTACACCCCTCTGGATGAGAAGAGCCTGGCTTTGCTGTTAAACTATTTGCATGACTTCTTAAAGTAAGTATTTTTCAAGTCTTTCAGTAAGAAAATCCCCTAGGCTGTTGTAGTGCAGCCTATTTTCAGTGACAAACTGTTAAATAACATCCATGATCTATATATATATATATATATCTTCAGCCTGTGTGTGGTATGGTCACTGCAGACTGCAGTGGAGTTTTCTGAAGCTCTGCTGCAGAAGTAACATGAGTAAGACTGGCTTTAATCCCTCCAGTTATCCTGAGGGTATTGCTAGTTAAACCAGTGTTTATGTTCCTAGCAGTCTGCACTTTAAAATGTCCAAGTCTGCTACTTGTTTCAAAATAAATGTTGAGGCACGTATTTGTAGCTGCTATAAAAAGCAGATTACAGTTAGAGCAAACTATCAAGTTACACAACAGTTACTCAATGAAGAGCAAATGTTAAAACCTGATGAACCTTACTGATGTTGTTTCTGGCACAAACTGGCACTGGAGCTCTAGTGCACTGCATGGTGCAGGGGTGCTGTAGACATGTTACTTTTAGAATGAAAACCTAAATAACACAGGACTTCAATGCAAAATGTGTTTCTAAAACAATAATAAAGCAGACATTTCATTGCCTTGCTGCTGTAAGGAACTGTGGAGTCATTTGATGCTTCAGTCACCTGTAAATGTTCCTGAGTGGGAGACTGTAAAATCTACAGCAGAGTTTCTTAGCTTTTAGGACAGCCATAAACATGACAAGCTGATTGTCACACAGAAGAGAGATGTTTTGTGTATTTTCATGCAAGGCTTTAGTGATCTACAAGTGTTTGGAAATACTGATTTGTAAATAATTGGTGGTGTGACAGCACTCAGCTCTTCTGCAGGTAAATGTCAGCTTTTAGTGTTGGTATTTGGGGAAGGGTATTGGATGTTGAAGGCAAACCCTCCAAGCAAACATGAAAAAATGAACAAAAGCAGATGTAAGGCAGCTCTGCAGTAGAGCTAGAAGTAGATCAACCTGATTCCCAGGGCAAACTTGCCTGGGACTAGTCCTGGAGCCTTGAGGTAGCTCTGTCTCTTGTCAGTCTGAGGTGAAGGCAAGTGCTGAAGAGCTTCCAAATGGAGACAGGAATGGGAAGCCAGTGCAGTGACCAGAAAGCCCTGAACCCTTTTGATGGCAAATAATGGTGATCTGCTGCCCTTGCACTGAGATGCCCATTGCTCCTTTTGCTCCAGCTGGCACTCAGTTACCTGCTGCAGTTCCCTGTCTGTGCAGACAGAACTTGGTGTCCTTGTTCCTACCCCTGGAGAGTCATCAGTGGTAAAGGGGCTGAACCCCAAGTGTCAGCTGCTTCCCCCTGTTAATCTGAACCTCCCTGAGCTCACTTGGAGCTGGAGTTGCTGGACAACTTGTTTGGAATTGATTTTTTTATTTTTTTTCCCCCATGAGCTGTTAGAACTGGAGCTGCTTTACACAGCTGACTTTGTACCAGATGTGTGTTAGATTTGTACCCTTCAAATTGTGTTTTATGGTTTCAGCAAGCACCTCATGCTCCACTGAATGGCTACAAACAACAGAGACTTGAGGCAAGAAGGTAATTTAATCTTTTCATGTATTTTCACAGGTACTTAGCAAAGAATTCCTCTGCCCTGTTCAGTGCCAGTGACTATGAAGTAGCCCCTCCTGAGTATCATCGGAAAGCAGTATAATGCTTTGCCATCAAATCTGACTGCATCCCTCTGATTCTGTCCACTTCTACACCTTCTTCTTCACCTTTCTATTGCACATGTCTCTCTTGCACAGATTATGTAGACATAAAGTGAATAAAGTTGTGTGTTTTAAAATAGAACTGGTAAGTTCTGAAGATTTCCTCGTCTCGAAACAGAAGCTTGGAGTCTCCTGGGAACTCTCTGGTGTTTCTGGCTTGCTACTGCTGTGTGCATCAGTGGAATGTAAAAGGAATGCATTATGCTTTTTCATTGTATGAACTCTTCAGTGCCTGTGGGTCTTTTGACATGAAGATTTGTCTCTCTAAGCTGCTTTATTGTGTAGTAACCACAAATGCAGACTCTCAGACTGAGGTTTGTGATCACCTAGTGCTGGTGCTATTGATTAGTCTGACTTTTAAACCCATTTACTTTCTTGGTGTTGGAAGTAAAATGTTTGGTCCACAAGTGTATGCTTTTGGTTAGGTAGTTGAAGGACTGTGACTTTTTTTTTAATATTCTAACAATAGCAAAATGTGTTATTATTATATCATAGTGTCTTGGACATGTTTGTCTTTCACAGAGCTGTTTTACAAACCTTCAAATAAACTTTTTTTAATTTCAGATGTTGTTTTTATTATTTGCATCAGTTGATAACAAACAACAGTGTCCTCTCAAGTCTGATCTCAGTGTATTAAGTCTAGTAGAAAGTTCTGCAATCTTAACTTGGAGATGCTGTGTTCCTTTTTTTTATTCTGAGGACTGTTAGTTCAAGCCCGTGCAGCCAGGTTCAGTGGGTGAGGTGGATCCTTTTTCTCTAGAACCATCATCCAGTCCAGCAGATGGGAATCTGCTCTAATTCCCATGCTCCTGACTCTCTTGTCCCAGTATCACCACAAAAGGGATTCAGCAAAAACTGAAAGAGGTGGCAAAGGAATGGATGTAAGAGAAAGGGGAACTACTGCCCGGGAGGGTCTGGCACCCTGAGGTGCCTCGTGTTTTATTTTCCTGGGCAGATTTCTGTTGCACTTGGCCCTGACCTCCCAGGCGTGGTGCAGCTTATCTCTCTCCTTGATGTTGCAAGTTCCCTGGGAGCTTACGCACTTCTTCTGGGAAGGTCACTAATGGAATTAGCTCTGAGCTGCACCAAACCTGGCTCACACTGTTGTGTAAGTCTGTCCTCTCCTGTCCAGCTTTTGTTTCTTTTCCTTTCCCTCCCCTCTGCACTTCCCAAGGCAGCTCCTCTGTGTTCAGGCATCATGGAATCACCAGCTTGCTGCTCCAGCCCTGGGCTGGGTTCTGTTTTGGAGCCTTGTCCTCTTCAGCTCTCTTGTGTCCCCTCCTGCCCTTAGGCCTAGGGAGGGATTTTGGTCGCAGCTTTTAGACCAGTTTGACAGTGACTCCTTCCAGTTTGTGGCCTCAGCCCCCACGCTCCAGTTTGTATCCAGGCAGCCCCCAGGAGTCAGGGAATTCAGGCAGCCTGAGCCCAGCACCTCTGATCTGCTTGGTGCTCCCTTACCCCCCAGTGCTGGGGCTGCAGGAGGGGATTTGGGGCTCCCCCTGGGAGCAGAGCACTGAGCCCCATCTCCTCCTCTGCCAGCAGGGCTGGTCAGGCCACTCTGGGGTGAGGAATGAGGTTTTGGGTCACATCTATTAAAAGCATTGCGTGACTTGGCTGTGGTCTAAGAAGCTGCTATTTCCAGGCAAAATACCAGGTTTTAATCACAGCTGTTACTGCAGGAAGCCAGAGGAGCTGGGGGGCTCGCCCTGCCCCAGGGCTGGGCTGGGATGGGGTGAGGGGGTGGGTGCCCTTCCTGCCCCAGCCCCTGCCCTGCTGGGGGGCTCGGGGGGCACAGCACAGCCTGGAGCAGCTGCCTGGCTGCAGGGAAGGTGTCAGGAAGCTCAGGATCTGGGGGGTTGTCTCCTGAGGCAGGTGCCTGGACAAGAATCCAGCTATGTCCTGAGGTCCCACCCTGTCCTGTCCTGGAGCACCAGGTCGGTTCTGTTCCATCCAGTTCTGTTCCATCCAGTTCTGTTCCATCCGGGGTGGTGCTGGCTGAGGGATGTTCTGCTGGAGCACAGCTGGGATGGACTGAGGAGCAGCAGGGATCTCCTGCTCGGGGAAAAAAACAACCTTGAGCAATGGTGTGAGGGGAAGTGGCCGTGGGAGCTGGGGAGCAGCTGGAGGGGGGAATTCCCAGAGGGAATGCAGAGGAGTGGAGGGGCTCTGGGTTCCCTGGGCTGCCCCGGGCTGGTGGGAGAAGCTCTGGAGCAGTGTGGGATGTGCCAGGGGGGTGAGGAGATGTTTAATGAACATCTGTTTAATGAGCAGCTCTGGGAGGCTGATGAGCTCCTGCTCGTTAGGTGCCCTGGCCATTACCCAGGAGGCTGAACAATGGGTTTGAGCTCTGCCAAACCACCCCAAGGGGAGACACGGAGCCTCTGGCTGGCTGGCTGCTCCTCTTTGTAGGACAGAGACCGGGCTGACCTTCTGGTGATGCTGGGTGCTGACCTGGGCAGCTCTCTGGTAGCTTCCCAGAAATCCAAGAGCAGGACAGCGGGAATGAGGGTGGGAGAAGGAGCTGGAGGTGGTGCCCTCCAAGCTGGGAAGCCTCACGGCTCCTCCTGGGCAGGGGGAAGTCCCCCAGGAGGCACAAATCCTGCTTCCAGGCAGCAGTTTCAGGCTGAGCTCAGAGCTCAGGCCCTGCTGAAGCAGGAGCTGTGTCTGGCAGGGTGCAGGGCTGCAGTCTGTCCCCTCTGTCCCCTCCAGCTCTGCCCTGCCCCAGGGCACACTGACCCTCCCTGCGGCTCCAAGGGCAGCATCCTGGCTCCTCACTCTCCTCATCTCAGTCAGTTTTGAGGCAGATGTGGGACAGGGTGAGCAGAGCCGTGCCAGCAGCCCTGTGCCTGGGGTTCCTGTCTCCCTGGAGGTGGTGGATGGTGGACATGGAGCTGTGTGGGCAGGCAGTGTCTGTAGAGAAGGAAATGAGAGGGTTTGGAAGTGTGGGGAGCCCCATGGGGTGCTCTGGATGGGAGGCTTTGGGAAGGGGGGTACCAGCAGCCTCCCTCCTGCCACCCACCTGAGCAGCTCCCGGGGCCAAGGGCCCTCCTGCAGAAGGGACTGTTACACCTGGAGGATTATGACCAACAAGAGGACAAGGGGCAATGGCTGTACACTGGAGCATGGGTGGTTCCATAGAAAAACACAGAGGAATTCTGTTGCTCTGAGGGTGACAGAGCCCCGGCCCAGGCTGCCCAGGGAGGTTGTGGAGTCTCCTCTGGATGCATTCAAACCCCACCTGGATGTGTTCTGTGTCCCTGCTCTGGCAGCAGGCTGCACCTGATGATCTTGAGGTCCCTTCCAACCCCTAACTTTGTGATTATTTTGTTTAGGTTGTGGTCAGTGACTGTGTCCCTGGCCTGACCCCCCTGCCCTGGTGGCAGCCTGTGGGCTGTGTCCTGCCCCACTCATTGTCTCACCTTTTTCCTCCCTTTGCTCCAGCCCGAGGGTGATTTCCTGTGCCCCGGGGTGTGGAGGGCTGGGTGCATCCTCCCCTCGTTTTCCTGCTGCCATTTAGAGTCTGCCCGGCACAGCAGCGTTTCCATCAGATGAAAGTGGAGAGGAGGCAGAGGAGCTCAGCCATGGCATCCTCCCAGGTGAGTGCATCCCTCCCCCCTCCATCAGCCCTTCTGGGGCGGCCTCTCTGCCCGGGATGCTCTGGGCTCTGCCAGGGACAACACTTCTCCTCCTCGGGGAACTGGTCCAGGGGTGAGGGAAGGAGCTGGAGGTGCTGGAGCTGCCCCTGTGGCCTCCATATGGGAGTTCAGGTGCTTAGACCGGGGAGTAAGGAGTTCAGAGGTGCCCCCCGCGGGGCTTGAGCCAAAGCCCATTAAGTCTGCATGTGGCTCCCTCCTCCCTGCAATAGGATTCTGTGTGCTCACCCAGCCTGGCACGGCCCTAATCCCACCCGGGGATTACCCCAAAGCCTTGCCCTGCTCGCTGCTGGGAGCCACTGCCACGGGGAGGGGTTGGCAAACCGAGTGGTGGAGAAATGCCGAGAGGAGCTGGGAGCAGCTCCTGAGCCCCTCACCCCGCAGGACCTGCCTCTCCCTGTCCCTGTCCCTGTCCCTCTCCCTCTCCCTGTCCCTCTCCCTGTCCCTCTCCCTGTCCCTGGAGTCCTTACAAAAGATGAATNGGGATGTCCCTTGGGGGATGTCCCTATGGGGATGTCCTTGTGGGGATGTCCCTGGGGGGGGATGTCCCTGGGTGGGGGGATGTCCCTATGGGGATGTCCTTGTGGGGATGTCCCTGGGGGGGGATGTCCCTGGGGGGGGATGTCCCTGGGGGGGCAGGGCCCCCCGTGCTGCCTCCCCGTTATCCCGGGGCACGCCAGGCTCTGCCTTTCCCCGTTTTTCCGGACCCCCGGACAGGGGGTGCAGAGGGGGCTGTGTCTCAGGCTGTGTCTCCCCCCTTGCTCTCCTCCTGCTCTCCCCCCATCTCATGGCCAGGGAGCAGCAGAGGCGGCTCTGGGGAGCCCTGAGGTGGCCAAAGGGCATCCCGGGCAGGAACATCCCCTGTGGGGCTGAACCCTGGGCTGGATCCCTTCCCATGGGGTTATTCTGGGGGAGCCTCCTCCGGGGGGGCAGTTTTCCCTCTGGAGCAGGCTGGAGCTGTTCCAGCTGCCCTGCCCTGCCCTGCAGGGATTTTCCTGCATTTCCACACGGGGTGTCAGGCCCTCCAGGGACACCCGTGGGGACCCACAGGGCTGAGACCCCGAGCTGATGGCACAGCAGAACCTTCTGCCTCCCTGAGACGGACCGGGAGCCCAGCCCCAGCCCGGCTGCCAGGGGAGAGCTCTGGAGGGGTTAAACCAGAGATTGGCATTAAAAAACAGTCCCCAAGTGTGGGTGTCCCGGAGCTTCCCGGTGCTGTGAGGAGCAGGATGAGTCCCAGGGAGCTGGGAGCGGAACGAGGTGCCACCCCCAGACCCCCCAGAGGGACCCAAAGCCCCGGCTGGACCCGCTGCCCCCCGGATCCCCGGTGAATAAAGGGCAGGGACAGCATCCCCCTCCTGCCAACCACACGTGGGGGCTGAAACCCCCTTAAAATCACCTGAAACCCCCTTAAAATCACCTGAAATCCCCTTAAAATCACCTGAAACCTCCTTAAAATCACCTGAAACCCCCTTAAAATCACCTGAAATCCCCTTAAAATCACCTGAAACCTCCTTAAAATCACCTGAAATCCCCTTAAAATCACCTGAAATCCCCTTAAAATCACCTGAAACCTCCTTAAAATCACCTGAAATCCCCCCGGAGCCCTTCAGGCACTGGGAGGTGCTCTCAGCTCTCCCCCTTGCAGCCTCCCCCTCTCCAGCCCGCACACCCCCCTNNACAGCCCCGGGGCTGTGCGGGGCAGGGAGCTCCAGAGCGGGGGGGTTGGGGGTGCCCGGGGGGCTGTTCCCGGTTTCTGGGTCAGAATCCCGGTCCCGGTGCTGTGCGGGGTTCGCTGGGATCTGGGATCATCCCGGCTGGAAGTGACCTCTGGGGGGGTGCAGTTCCCTCCTCCTCTTCCCTTTGGCTTCCAGAGCCCAGGCTGGTGCTGGCTGAGGGACATGGAGTTCTTCTTGTGGTTTCTTATTTGGATTTTTATTATTATTATTATTTATTTTCCCCCCACCTGACTGCATGGCTTTTGGCAGGAGAGGTGTTTGTAGGGGAAGAAGGCTGCACTGGGGGGTTACTTGGTGTGGTCCCAGTCCCCTTGACCTGTGTCTGTTTGGGGGGTGCTGCCCTGGCAGGCTGGGGGGCACCCACACTCCTGGGGCTCCTGCTGCCTCCTGGCTCCCCGGAGGGGCAGGTTCCAGCCCCCCTGCCTCTGGCAGTCACCTCCTCAGCTGTCTGCAGCCTTTAAAACGTCCCCACACACTTATCTGGGACCTTGGAGCTGTTTCTTGAGACCACCTCTGGGGATGGTCAGGCTGGCAGAGCCAGAGCAGAGATTCCCAAACCTCCTCTGACCCTTTGGGATGTGCAGGCTGGCACTGGGGGATCTGAATTGCTCCTCTCGACTTGGGGACTCTCTGTTTTTTCAGAGTAAGCCCCCAAGAGTTCATGACATCTCAGCAGACACTCACCTCCCTCTGCTTTTGGGTAGATTGGGGGATTTTTCCCTTCCCTGGGTGAGTGCTCCCTCAGTCTCCCCCTCAGAGCAGCTCTGAGCAGCCCAAATACTCCCAGGGATGAAGTTATTTCCAACACATTGCTTTCCAGGGCATCCTGTAACCGCTGGGGTACCCGGGGTGTCTCAATTCCCCCCTTTAGTACTTGTTGGGGTTGTCTCATCCCTGCCCCAGGGAATCCAACACCAATTTATAACCTGGGGGAGAGAGTGGGAAATAAATAACTCATCAGCGAGGCTGGAGCTGGGGGTGACTGGGGAGAGCTGGGATCCTGTGTCCAGCTGCTGGGGAGTGACTGGGAATGCTGCAGGGATGGAGTGTCCCAGATCCCTCCTTCCCTCCACCCTCTGCAATTTCCTGGGGGGTGGAGAGAAACCTGATCTCCTCCTCCTCCGGCTCCTGAAAAGTTTCCTGGGGGTCAGGTGAGGTTCCATGTCCCGAGTTTCCTGATGCTGACCCTCTGGAAGTGGCTTTTTGGTCTGGCAGCAGAAAGGGAAAATGATGGTTCCTACCCCCCCATCCCACTGTTACCCGGGATGTTGTGCCTGGAACAGGAATTCTCCGGGTTTGCCAGCTCTGACTGGCTGCTGCTGCTTGGAAAAACAGCCTGAGGAGCAGCCAGTGGCTCTGGGGAGGCAGATGCTGGGGGTTTGCAGGAGTGTGGGCTGCAGGCTTCCTCCCCGGGTTCTGTGGAGCCTGCAGAGCACAGCCCCAGCGTTCAGCCAGAGCTGATGCCTTCCTCATTAATTCCTACAGGGTAGGTTTTAATTAATGTGGTGGATCCTCTTGGGGTGGCCACAGCAGCCTGCACTGCCCCTGTTCCTGGGGTCCAAAATATGGGCTGGTGCCTTGCTTGTGGCCCAGTTTGTGCTCAGGAAATGTGATTTTTCCCCAGGAGTGAGGAGTCCTGTCTGCAGCTGCAGGCACACCAAGGAGGGAGGAAATGCCCACGGGTTGGATTTTTCTTCAAAGTGCTGGAGGAGAGTTTGGTTTAGTGTTCCACAAAGTTTATTTTGCTTCAGGCCTTTTGCTAGTTGGCTTTTGCTGGTGAAATTGGACCTGTTGGGCTCTGGGGAGGTGACCTGCTTTTATTTAACTCTTGGGACACGGGGGGAGGTGTTCTGCTCAAGGGGAGGTGCATTGGCTTTAACATGGGGGGGTTTAACCTTTTCTCTCTGCTGAGGTTTGGAATTCAGGGCAGGGGCTTCTGGGCTGCTTGCTGAGTGCTGGGTGGGTCTGAGGGCAGTGTCTGCAGGAGCTGTGTCCCTGGGGAGATCCCTGCATCCCAAGGTTTGGCATCAGCCAGAGCTGGGGATGCAGGAGCTGTGTCCCTGGGGAGATCCCTGCATCCCAAGGTTTGGCATCAGCCAGAGCTGGGGAGAGGCACACACAGACTTCTGGCCCTGGAGCACCTGCAGGGAATGAGAGTGAGCAGATGCAACCCCTGTGAAAACCTCCATCAGCCCTTTCTCCTCTGGGAAAAGTGCTGTTGGATTAATTTTTTTAATTAAGGGAAACTGAACATCATATGTAATTAGCAGAAAGCATTGTGCAAGGAACAAAGGCAGCATCTGAGCACTCGCCCTGGAATGATGATCCCTGGTTATTATTAATATCACAGCAGGTTAGTGGCAGCTGGGCTGGTTAGAAGGTTGGGTTAACCCTTCTCTGCCCAGTTGTGCTCAATGAGGAGCTTCTCCTAAGGAGCAGAACTCTGTGGGCTGAGCAGCTACTGCCCTGGCAGCAGGAGGGGGGGAGGTACCAGCTCTGGATCCACTCTGACTCTTTGGACCAAGCTGATGGGAGGTGACTGGCTGAATGTGCTAATCAATCAGCAACACTCTTTGTACCTGCAGCAGAATGACTTTGTGAAGAATGACTTGCAGCACCAGTGTGCTGTGGAATGCACGTTGGAACTGAGGTAATGAAGGGAAAAAGGGATGTGTGGTGACCTGCCTGCAGCTGGACATCCCCTTCTCTGTTAAACTTCTTCCCCAAAGGAACCCCTGCTGCTGGTGGCACACACTGCCTTGGGAACAAGATGATTTTCCTGGTGTTCTGTCAGGGTGCTGCTCTGTGCAAAGACAGACCAGTCTTGGTCAGCCACACCAGTGCCAATGCTCTGACCTCCCAGCAGAATTTTTCCAGCATTGCTGCTGTGGGCTGGAGCAAAGTCTCCCTTCCCTCTCTCCCATGTCTGCTGCAAGCCTGTAATATTCAAATGCCCAGTCCCAGGCTGCCTGTGGGTATTCTCTAGAGTAACTTGGGGTTCCAGGAAGCTTTATTAAGGCTCGTGCAAAACCCCTTTGTGATTCATTTGCATCGAGTTCTGCAGAATTAGGTCCTGGGTTGTGTCATGTTTGTGGTGGAGGTTGAAGCCAAGATCAGCAGTTTGTGGTGCAGCCTGTTGGCAGGTGCATTGTAATTATCAGGCTCCTCAAAAAGCAGCATTTACCCATGCTTTAGCACTCTGGAATGTGGCAGTTTGAACACTGGAGGCAGAGTGGGTGCCTGTGAGCAAGCTCCCCATCCCTGGCTGATGTCTGGCTGTGCAGGTGAGGCTGCTGGGCTGGCTGCTTGGGGTTCATCTGTCCTTCTGCTGAATTGCTGGGCTCTGCCAGGATTTAAATATTGGTGTTTGTTAGCCAGCAAGTGCTGGCAACACCAGAGACTGCTCCTGCCTCCCTCTTTGCTCAGAGCAGCTGGAGTGGGGCTGGAAGGGCATTCCTGGCTCTGCTGGAAGCTGCTGGCTCTGACCTCATCCCTCATCACCCCTGGGCCTGCCTGCTGCCCCATTATTAATACATTATTAATACAGAGCAGGACACAGATCAATCTCTCCTTGCCTCAGAGCCCCTGGTTTCAAACTGATGGTTTGTCTCCCAGCCAGGCAGGGGGATGCTCTGCCCTTCCTGCTGCTTTTTCCCTGTTGAAAGGGGAAATACTTTCTCCTGGGCTGCAGCAGGAGCTGGACTGTCAGGGTCCCTGTGGGTTTGGAGGTGGAAGCAGTGATGCTCTTGTTGCCCCAAGTCTGATGTTCTCCAGTGCCTGGGAGCCTGGCCCCAGTTACCACAATCTGTACCTGTGGCTCCTTCAAGCTCTGGTTGTGTTTTCAGGGTCCACAGGTACTTCTGGTTCTTGTTGGTGTCCAAGCTGGTCCTTGTCTCAGGGCTGAGAACTTGAGGATGTTTGAGCCATGAAGAGCACCTGAGTTGTGTGTTGGCAGCCAGACGTGAGGAAGGGGTGTTGAAAATTATTTTTTTTCTAAGTATTAGCAGACTTTGTATTGTCCAGAAGCTGAGGACAGAGTTCTTGGACATTTCCCCTGGATCTTGTGTGTAGCTGATGGTTTTTCCTGTTAGCCCAGCCATGTGGAGAAGAGCAGCTGGTGCTGGTGCTGGTAGGTGGGAATGTGCTGCTGGACACAGAGTTAGTGCCTGGGGGGTGGTTGTGATGTGCCACACGGATGGCTGCAAGTGGATCTGAATAATTCCTTGATACTTAACCTGAATTCCTTGATACTTAATGATTTGCTCCTGATGGGATGTGCTGACTTGCAGTGGGAAGGGAAGTGCCTGAGCAACAGGGGAGAGTTGGGACTATTTATGGGGAGGATTTATGGTTCCTGTGTGTGAGGACACTGTTACCTCCATTCATCACACGGGTGTTTGAGCAAACCCTCTGACAGCTCAGCTGTCAGGGATTCTTGACAGGAGCATTTTGGGAGCAGTGCAAAGCCCCAGCAGGCCCTGGAAGGCAGGCTGGTTTTTTAGGCTGGTTTTTTAGGCTGGTTTTTTAGGCTGGTTTTTTAGGCTGGTTTTTTAGGCTGGTATTTTAGGCTGTTATTTTTGAGCTCTGTTTACCCTGAGCCTTGCCCACTTCAGAGCATTCAGGGAGTTTCCTGTAGATGGAGAAATGGCAGTAAAGGAGGTGCTGGGACCTGCTGGGTGAGCTGGGAGCCCTGGGGCTGGTTCCCCCCTGTGTAGAGGGAACAGGACATCACTCTGGCACTTTTAAACCCCCGAGCATTTTTGTGAATGCAGATGTACCTTTAAGACAGACCATAAAATATAAAATGCCCTTTCCAACCCCTCTTTGAGCTCTTTCCCAGCCTGTCCCTGGGATTCTCTGGGCAGCTGGAGATAAGGCAGAGCCTGCAGGACAGATGGGCACTGCCTGCTGTGCCTCTGGGCTGGAGGGGGAAGCTACACCTGGTGCTTATCTGTAAGAAAAATAGTTCCAGTAGCCTAACCTCTCCTTTCATTTGATCAGCCAGGGCAGTTTTTAAATAAATCAAAGTACTTCAAAAGCAGCTGTCACTGAGCAGCACATGAAATTGCAGGGTGTGTCTGCTCAGACCTGGGTTTTGGTCACCAATGTACTCTGACCTGGGTAGAAAAAGAAAACAAATGAGAGGTGTGGGCTGGTGGATGTGCTGAGCCTGCCCTTCCCTTCCCAGCTCCGTTTCCCTGGACGTGTTTTCCAGGGACTCTTCTCTCAGTCTCTTTCTCCAGAGGAAAACCAAGACCTCAACTGGGAAAATGAATCACTTGTGACTGAGGTGGATCTAAACCCATAACTCCTGCTCCCTTCTTTGAAAGAATTATTCTCTCTAGTGGTCTTCTCAGCTCTCAAACTGTAGTTTTTCTCATCCTTAAATGGAATGATAATGATTTTGTCCATATATTTTTAGGACACTGATGTGTTTGTGAGCCCTTGCTGTTGGTGGGGGTGGCAGTTTCCCCAGAGCTCTGCTCTCAGGGTGGTTTATCTGCTTATGTCACCCACTAATGGCATTAGAGGAGGATGGGTCCCATTTGGATTTTTTTTTTCATTAATAGGATTATCTGCCTAGCCCAGCAGTGAGTGCCCAGAGCTGTGTTCACTTTCACAGGTTTATGGGAGGTCTCAGGCTGAAAGGTTTAAGAACTGCTTTGAATCCCAGCTGGTATTTCTGGAGTGAGGGAGATTACTCCACATTTTATTTAAACATGCTCTTTGTTTATGGAGTCAGTGTCCTGCAGGTGTGTTTAGAGACTGGATGAGCAGTTTCCAGCTCAGGTGGAAGCTTCCTGGGCAATGCTGCTCCTTCAGCAAGGAGTTCACTTGTCACAGTTTGTTTTGCTGCAGTATTGGGACCCCTGTGCCCCTGGCCCTGGGTTCACACCAGTGCAGTCTGAAATGGGAGTCAGGCACTCTGCTCAGACCAGAAATCTCTTCCTCTGCTCTTTTTGCTGGCAGGAAAAGTCTTGAAGGTTCCTTTCCAGGGGCTAGAATTTCCCCATGGAGAATATTTGGGTTCTTGACAGAGGAGCTGCTGGGGTTATGGAGTTGTGGGTTGCTTTCCAAGGGCCTTTGAGGTTGGCATCTTCATTTGTCTGTCCTCTGGGTCCCCAGAATTCTCTCAGGGGCTCCCCCTGCTTCTCTTCTCTGGGTTAAGAGCATGAAGATGGTTCATTCCCTAAGTATGGGGCTATGCTTATTGATAAATATATATTCCACAACAATGACAGTTTAAACATTAACTTTGCTGGTTGCTCCTCAGGTCCTGGAAGTTGTTGTAAATGGTGTATAAATATATATATTTTGTAGCCTGGGAGATCTCCCCTTGCTGATGCCCCCCATGGCTTCCACTCAAGCAGGGCTCTGCCCTTCCCACTCCTCAGCAGCCACAGCATCCAGGCTGCCCTGGGGAACAGTCATTACCCTGGGACCAACCTGGTGCCTAAATACCCTGGGCCATCATCAGTGCTCCTGCTGCTCTCATCTTTAAATACTGAATTGTAATGAGGAGAGCAAGCTTGCTTTTGAAGGCTGCAAAGTGTCTCCTCTGAACTGACTCTGGTACTCAGGAACCAAGCAGGACCTTGTGTTCCTCATCTGCTGCCTGGATTGGTGCTGGGGAGCTGGGTGGGGTGATGTTGTGGTGCTCCAAAGGTACCTAGGAGATGAGAACTGCAGCTAGATGAAGTATCTTGACTTCTGATCTGCCAAATACCTGATCAGAGAAGGGGTTTGGAGCTCAGAGAGTGGCAGTGGAGGTTGTTGGTGCAGCATGTAGTGCAGTCCCTGCCCAGAAGGTGATGAGCATCCTCAAAGCTCACCTGGATCTGAGGAAAACTGGGCAAGCTAACAGAGCAATTAGTTCAGAACTATTAAGGTTCTGAAGTCTGAAAGGTCCAGGAGGTCTGAAAAGCTTCAGGAGACACACCCTGTGCTTGTGCAGTAGATATTCTCCTGGTGTGAACGGGGATTTCTGCAGCACTCCTGGAGGTGTCCCCGTTCCAGCTGGATGCTCAGTGTCTGCAGACACCCAAGGGACCTGCTTGTGCAAAGCCCTGAAACTGAGAGCAGCCCAGCTCCAAGCTGGCAGGAACAGGTACTGCCAGGGGCTGGGGATGGGACACTGCTCCGTGGGCACCTGGAGCTGGAGGAATTCTGGCAGGCTGAGCTGAGGGCCCTGCTGGGCATGGGAGCATCTCCAGACATCTGCTCCCCTCCTGCTGAGGGGGGGTCTTGTTCTGGAACCCCAAATCTCAGCTGGTTCCCAAACTCTGGGGGTGCTGGAAGCTCTGAGTTCAGCTGCCTGGGAGGACAGTTGAGGGGAGGTGAGTGCCTGGCCAGGCCCTGTGCCCCAGGGGGCAGGTCAGGAACCCAGAATTGTGGGTTCTTGGGAGCATCTTCAGGTCCTGAGCAGGGTCTGCAGGCAGGGGAAGGTGGAGACGAGTGAGAACATTGGAGTAAAGAAATCACTGGTCACCTGGAAGGCATTGTCTGGGGTTTCTCACCAAACTGATTTCATTTAAACGTTTGGGTTTGTTTGGTTTTTTAATTTTTTTCTGTTGCTGTCACTCGTGAAGGGTTTTTGGTGTGGTGCTTTTTTTTTTTGCTTTTTTTTTTCCTCTTTTTTCCTTTTTTTTTTTTCTTTCTCCCAAAAATACAGTTTTAGCTTGAGGAGACAGACTTGGTTCTGCTGAGATCACCACGTGAGGTGACCCAGCCATGGCCCTTTCTGGAGGGGCTCTGCCATGTGGACACAACTTCAGAGAAGCCTTGGGAGAGGGAAGGGGCTGTGGCTCCCAGGAGTGAGGAGTCAGGGGGAAGGCGTGAAGCTGTGCAAAGGGGAGGGAGTGATGTGTAAAATCTCCCTGCTCTCAGAGCCATTTATTGGGTTGTTTGCTGCCTCCTGTGTGTGGTTTTCTGGCTCTGCACCAGCACAGTGCTTGGAATGCTGACCCAGTCCTCTAACCGTAGCACTCAGGAGATCTCCTCTTAAATTTAACACTTGGGAGAGGAGTCTGCATCTTCCCCCTGTTAGTCACTGCTGTGTCTGCTGGTGCTTCCCCAGCCTCTGAGGCTCCTCTGCTTTCTGCTCTGGGGAGACAGCCTGGCAGCAGCAGTAACCTGAAACCAGGTTCTGTTCAGGATGGGATTCATCACTGTAAAAGGAGATTTATTTATTTTATTTATTTTATTTTTTTAAGTGGTGGCATGTGTGTTTTCTAATTTAAAATGGGTTCCACGTCTGTCCAAATAGGATCCCCCATTCCATCTGCTCTGCTGGCTGAGGTGGGATGGGAAAAAATTCCAGCTGGGAGTATTTCAGTCCTGTGATTAGTGGTGTGGCAAGCATGCCCTTGGTGAGAGTCATCCCAGGGACGTGTGTCTTGTCCCAGAGCTGTTTGTTTGCCTGTCTGCAGGCAGGACACCCCAGCAGAGCTGGGGAGATGCCTGTCTGCTGAGTTCACCCCAAATCCGCAGCGCCCGGCTCAGGGCAGCAGCACGCAGGGAATTTATTCCCAGCTCCTGCTCTGCTGCCAAGGCCCGGCTGGTCAGAAAATAGATCAGGGCTGCTGAGACTGTCTAGGTATTGTTTACAAGCTATTCCAGAGCTGGGCAGTATTAATGGGGTCTGGCTGGCCCTGGGATGCAGAAGCCCAGGCTCTGGCAGGGCTTGGGTGGTCAGAGCCTGCCTGGGGGGCACCCACCTCCTGGGGAGGGTGATGAAGGCTGAAGGGGATCCTGGAGATGGGGAGAAGGTCCCTGGGGAGCCGAGCTGAGTGAAGGATGGCAGAGGAGGAGTTCAGGGGGTTGCAGCAGGCTGTGTGACTGCTGCCTGGGTCCTGGGCCAGCTGAGTCCTTGGGGACTGGATGCCAGAGGGACTGATGGCTCCTGCCAGCTCCAGGATGACTTGTTGGTTCTCTTGTGCAGCCAAAGACACAGTAGGTATCTCAGGTCTGGTCTCAGGGGCAGTGATTTACAACTGCAGAAATGGAAATTTTGTGTTTTGTGAATTTTGTGTTTTGTAACTGCTCCTTCCTGATTCTCTCTTAACAGCTTTTCCTGTGAGGAATTTTCTTTAAATGTCTTCAGGTGACACTGTTGGATTCAGGACATCATAAGTGAATGGCATCCATTTCCTGTGTGTTCCAAGCAAAGAAAAAAATATTAAGATGATAACAATTCTGGAAAGAGCTCTTGTTACTTAGAGGATTTCTGCAATAAGCAGGAGGGGGGTGGGTGGTGAAGGGTTTTCTCTAGGCTGGGTGGGTTTGTGCTAACACTGCAAGCATGAAACCTGGGGGGCTCCCAGGGGCACAGCTGCAAGGGATGTGAAATGTCTCCTGCCCAAAAGAGTTTGGAGGGGACAGAGCTGGATGCAAGGATGGTTTCTAAGGTATTTAAACCCAGAATGTAAAAGGTAGGTGGAGAGGAGACTTTGCCATCTGTCTGCCCCCAGGGCTGGGAGTTCTGCTGCCGGCAGGCTTGGGCTCTGAGCTGATGGATCTGAGGGATGGACACACTAGTACTGCATTTATCTGGCCTAAATTATGGCTCTGGGCTGTCTTTTCAGTACTTGGGTCACTTTTAGCAAGTACTGAGTAAGCTGTTGTGAAGATTCCATGGTTACTGTGCTCTGTGATGGTGAGAATGAAGAATAAAGATGATAATTGCAATTAATTTATACAGGTTGTTCTCCAGATGCAGGTGTGATGGCAGTGGGGTTTGGGTTTTGTTCTCCTTTGTTTCTCCTTTTCCTGGCAAACCCTGGCTCTGGAGCAAGGTGAGACCTTGCTGAGCTCTGGGAACTGCCTGATGGACTTTGGCTCTCTGCACTGTGGATCTTCCAGAATGTTGTACATTAAGTCTTGAAAAAAATTGATCCTTGCTAGTAAGAAACTTAAGGTGAAGGTAGTTCTGTCCTGATGGAATGTAACTGTTTTTTAAATGAAAATGGTGCATAGCTTTTGTGTGTTACCTGTTGTGTGTTGCTTCCCCATGAAGACTGCTGAGGTGTGTTGGTAATGAAGGGAAGAACTGTGTTTTGGGCTGGGATGCTTGGCCTGTGATCTAAAATCCTAAATTGGAAATAAAGAAGGAAAAAGTGGGGGGGTGACAGATATCTGAATGTGTCGAGGTCTCTTTCTAACTGGGTTGTGTTTGTCTTTGCACTCTGCATTGCTCTGGTGATTGCAGTCACTTTGAAGTCACAAACCTTGAGTTTCTTCTATGGTTTAAGAGATGTTAATCTCTTGAGTATCAATACTTTGCTAAATGTTGCCCCTTTAAACACTGATGGAGTCAGGAGAGCCTGTTGTGTATTCTTAGCTCATTTTTTTCATATCAAAATCTGAAAGCTGCCTGGGGGGCATAAGGGAGCTGCTTCAGGTCTATTTTTAAGGATGGCCAAATTCAGAGCAGGATCAGTAAATGTTTCTGAGCTGGTCTCTGTCCCCACACTGCCCTGCAGCAGTGGGGTCCGTGCTGTGCAGGGTTGGTTCTGGTGTCAGATCCACTCCTTCCTTAGGGCTGAGCTGCAGGGTTGGTTCTGGTGTCAGATCCAGTCTAAGGGCTGAGGGGCAGGGTTGGTTCTGGTGTCAGATCCACTCTTTCCTTAGGGCTGAGGGGCAGGGTTGGTTCTGGTGTCTGGTCCCTGGTCCTGGGGATGCTTTTCTTGGCAGTGTCTGTGGGTGTCTGGGGTGGGAGGTGACCCCTGGGTGGCTCAGGGAACATTCTGTGGAACAGCAAACTGCAGCAGCCAGGGGAAAATCTCTGCTTTTTGCTTTTCTGGTGTTCTCCCCTCAGTTTCAGTGAGGTGATGGGTGGGAAGCAGTGTAACTTCCAGAGGGGCTGGGGAGCTCCTGATGAGCATCAGCTCGGTGTAGGGAGGGCTGGATGGAGGGCAGGGTTGGTGTGCTGCTGGGTTTGTGGGGACTGGGCTCTGCT
Organism: Florisuga fusca; assembly: GCA_038090715.1. Classification (NCBI taxonomy): domain Eukaryota; kingdom Metazoa; phylum Chordata; class Aves; order Apodiformes; family Trochilidae; genus Florisuga; species Florisuga fusca. The sequence goes on from JAAWXA010000037.1 coordinate 777,021, forward strand.
GATGGTTCTGTGTGGGGGTTTGTCCTCTTAATGTCTTGCACAGCCCAGAACCTTTGCTGTAGAGGGAAAGGTGCAGCAGCTGTTTGATCTGCCCACTTCCTTATGAATTTCTTTAATGAACACTGAGAAGCTTGTAGAGAAGGTAATTCCTTAGGTTGAGGTTACCAACAATGCTATTTTGGGCTCTGTTACTGGCAGGTCCTCCCTTATCTCTTCCTTTGTGTAGCATCTTGTTTGGTAATTTGTAATTTTTGAGGCAGAGATGTTTAATATCTAGAAATGAAAGACTTGATTGTTTTCCTTAGCCAGTTCCAGTTCCAGTGGTTGGCAATAAAGAGAAACAAGAACCCTGGCAGCCTCCTGTCAGCCTGCTGCTGATGCCTGCTGGCAGATCAGAGATCCCTGAGCCCTGCCTAACGTGGGGAACTGCCTGAGCCTTGGAGAGGGAGGATGAGGAACTGCTGTGTGCTCCGAGTCCTGCTGGAGCAAAGCAGAATTGGGGAAACCCCAGAGGTTTGATCCTAAAGCTCTCCTGCAGGGCAGGAGCAGCCTGTCCCCGGGCTCTGTCACTGTCACAGCCTGGCTGGAGTGCTGCAGGGATGTGACACAAACTACACAGAGCAGCTCCAGCTCCTGCCTGGGAGAGGAGTGTTTCTGGTTTATCCCAGGTGGCTGGGCCTTTAGTGAAGTTTCTTTGGTGGATCCCTGGTGCCCCAGGAGCTCATTTGCTGTTCTGGTTCTCTTCCACAGCTGAGCACAGACTGGAACAAGTATGATGACAGGTTAATGAAAGCAGCTGAACGGGGCGATGTGGAAAAGGTTTCATCAATCCTTGCCAAAAAAGGGGTCAGTCCCACTAAGCTGGATGTGGAGGGGAGATCAGCGTAAGTATCTGCTGAATCCCTGACTCTTGCTGCTGCTCTGAGCTCTGTTCAGTACATACATTTGTGTAATGTTGGATTCTGGCCTCATCTAAACTGCAGGGCCAGACAGCTGGAATGTGGAATGCTCAGGAGCAGTCTGCAGAGTGCAGATCAGTGTGTACATACTTGCTCCTGCCAGATTTTAATGTTAAAGAGAAATAGAAAACCTACTGGGTTTTTACCTGGCTCACTGAGTCAAGGTGAATGATGATTACTGAGGTTATCTTCTTCCCTCAAGTAATATCTGCAAAACTGTTAAATGGACCTGGATGCTGCCCAGAGCTGGCTAATAGAATGCTCTTGGCATACAGGTGTTTGCTTTGAGTTTACTGGTTAATATTATAATTTGTGTCTAGAACAGTTGTACTGAGATAATGTTTTTTCTGCTTTTAGATTCCATGTTGTAGCATCAAAGGGAAACCTGGATTGCCTGAACACCTTCCTTATTCATGGGGCTGATATCACAGCCACGGATGCTGCAGGTGGGCTTCCTCAGCTCTCCAAGAGCAACTTGCAAAAGTTCTCAACTGGGTTGTTTCTTTTTTTTTATTTTAGAGTAGAATTAAGCTGCCCTACAGGATAGTTATTCCTCCTTTCCATAGCTGGCAAAAAATTTTATTGGTTGTTGAGCTTTAAGGAATGTGGTCATGTCCTGTCCTGTAAGTTCATGAATGCAGCAGAACTTTGGTTTGGTGCCACTGGAGGTGTAGACACAGTCTGCTCCAGAGTCACTGGGGAGATCAGCATTTCTGGTTGGGAATCACACTAGAATGGTTTTCAGGGAATTTGTGCTCATTTAAATACTAAGGGTGTTTCACTGAGACTTGTACTGCATGCCAGGAGGGTTCAAATGAAACAAAGGTGTTCATGCTCCCACTGGTAACCCTGACAGCCTGGGAGCACATCTGTGCCACCCTCTTGATTTGCTGGTGAAGGTTTTATGGAAGACATACTGAAAATGGGTGTTAATTTTGCCTTGGGTTGTTTATCTTCTCATTTAACACGGTTAATTAACAGTGTCTTGTTTTCAGAGTCATTACAGAAATAACCTGGCTTCCTTCTCTCTTTTTTCATGACAGATTATTTTTTTAAATAATGTGAAGTCACTTGCATTATTTTGAAGTGTCAGTAATGAGCCTGACTCCTGTTTGCAGTGGCTCTGAAATAAGAAAAGACTGAGTAACAGAGAGTGAGGTGCATGCAAGAGAGCTGACAGCTCTGTCACTGACAGCTGGGGGGCAGGACAGGGACTGTTGTATCTAAAATGTGAATATTGATCAGTCCAGCAGGCCCAGGGCACACGTGTCTCCAGGTTTCATACATCTGGCAGTGATGAGCATTAATGGAGCAGAGAGCCTTGTGGAGGAGGAAAATGACTTTTTTTTTTCAGATGACATAAGCTGTGCTGCTGTTTTGGGGAAGTACAAATTAATGCTGTGATTAGAATGCTTTGATTCCTCATGGGCTCTCTGGGAAGCAGCATGGGCATGTTGGGTTAGTGGGTGGCATGTCTGGATAGGTGTTCAGAATTGATCCTGACTTGGTGCTGATCTCTCCTCAGGCAGGAACGCCCTGCACCTGGCTGCAAAGTATGGACATGCCTTGTGTCTGCAGAAGCTCTTGCAGGTATTGAAAAATACAAGTTGTGGGTATGGTTTTTATCACTGAGGTGACAAAAGGCACTGCTAAATACACTGATTCCCAATTGGGAAATGTCACTTTTTAAAGAACAGTTTACATTCTTTTTTTTTTAATCAGCCAGTCCTGGGGAAAAGGCCCTCGTGTTAAATAACAGGTGGAGGCTGCAAAAGTGATAAAACATAATTTTCTTTTCATGTAGACAATCAAATGTAGTTTCTACCTCTTAAAGAAAATGGGGCTGAGTGCCTTTTAAAGATCAGTGTTCCTTTTTTGAGGCTGGTTGCATGCAGGAACAGTAACAGGGGAAGGTCTGCTTGGCAGCAGTGCTTCCCTCAGGAGATGGGCATTTGTATCCATCCTTTTCCATGAATGAGACACCCCTGGGGCTTCTCTTAGCTTGGTATGCTTTGTAATTTTTAAAAAATTTCTTCTTTTATTCCTGGTCAGTGTGAGTTCAATTGAATTTTTTTTTAAAACTTGTGTTGTGTTCTTCATCTGGTGTTTATCTGGTGCCTGTCACCATGCAGACACAAGGGGTACCTGTCCTGGGCAGTGCCAGAACCAGTAGTGATAGGGACAGTGAAGTGGTCAGGACAAATGCAGAATCTTAGCCATAGGGAAAGGACACCTGAAAGTGTTTGAAAAGTCTGAATTGTGTGGTTTGTTTGTGTTTCCTTAATTAACTTCTGCAAATGTTGATGTGTTTAGAGCATTCCAGTGCATTTACCCTGAGTTCATTCTTTCATGTGTCACTGCATTTGTAAACTAAAAACTTTAAGGTGTGGTTGGTTTGTTTGTTTTTTTAAATCTCTTTATTTCCTTAATTCAAACCTCAAAAAATGTCCTGCTTTCAGTGCAATCTGAATCCTAATTGATAACTGTGGTCACTTGTTTTACCAGTTCAATTGTCCAACAGAGAATGTGGATCTTCAGGGAAGAACTGCTCTTCATGATGCAGGTAAAAGGTTTTCCTTTCTGGTAGCTGTAGTTTGGAATCAAGAGTTCATGGACTAGTTTTCAGATAGGCAAGTTCTTATTTTTAATTTTGGTGACTGTAGAAGGAGAGGCTGTTTCATGTTGTCAGGCCCTGTGTCCCCAGTGACAAACTTCACAGTCCTGGCAGAGGCTGAGGTTCTGAAAGTCCCTGATGCCCATGAGCTGTCTGGTAAAATCTTCACTATCACAGGCAGGTTTTAGCAGTGATGTCAGAAGTTCAGATACTTTTACTGGCTGCATCCTCAGGATGCTCCAGGGGTGCAGGATTTCCTTCACGTGCCTTGGAGGCTGCTGGGTGAGAACCAAGTCATGGAGCCTTGTCCTGCTCTAACTTACTTGTTTCACAGAATTTCTGCAGCTGCACCCTAGGAGGTGTTTGGGGTTTCCCAAAGGCTGTTCTCATGCTGTAACTTGTTCTTTTTCTCCTGGCAGCTATGTCAGACTGTTCCTCCAGCATCCAGCTGCTGTGTGACCACGGGGCCTCCGTGAATTCCAAAGATGGGGTGAGTTGCTGCTCATAGCTCCCCCCTCTACAGACCCCACTGGAGTTGTTGTGCTTTCCTGATGTCCCTTTCCTGATGTCCCTTTCCTGATGTCCCTTTCCTGATGTCCCTTTCCTGATGTCCCTTTCCTGATGTCCCTTTCCTGATCTCCTTCCCCTTCCTCTCTCCAGGATGGGAGGACACCACTGGTGCTGGCCACTCAGATGTGTCGTCCCACAGTCTGCCAGCTCCTGATAGACAGAGGAGCAGATGTTAATGCCAGGGACAAACAGAACAGGTAATGCATGCAGAGGCTGCTGGAATGCCTGCTGACATTTAAAGGGTAGGAAGCTGTCCCTTGCCTTTCAGGCTACAGAATAAACACACTAAATTCAGTGGAAAAGAACCTGGGATTTAGTGCAGAATTAGATGTGCAGATGCAATAATGTAGATAAGCTTGGCCTTTTTTTATTGCTTGTTCTTGCCTCTGAAATCCCACCTTGGTTTGGCACTGCCAGCAGAGAAACAACACTTGTTTTAGCCAGGGCTTGGCTGTCCAAGGCTGCATCTTGCACCCCTTGGGGATCAGAATGGGTTCTGACACCAGTGGGGCTCTGTCAGGAGGGCCTTGTGTCCACTGAGGGACCTGAAGGCCATGACATTTTGCTTCTCTGTTCAGGGGAAGGGGTTTTCTATTTGTAGAAATAGAAAATTTGTGCTTGTGCCAGTTACTCCTTGGAAGGGGTAACAAAGCACTGGGGGTGCTGGGAGGCATTGCCAGGGCTGCTCAGCACTCCTGGAGCTTGGGCAAGACTTTCAGTCTCTGTCGTGGTGTCTGTCAGTGTTTGGGGAGGAAGCCAAGGGTCTGGGGAGGTTTCAGAGCCCCGAGCAGCTCTCAGGGGCAGGAGGTTTGTGCTGCCTTTCCTCAAGCCCTGCTGCCCCAGAGCTTCTGTTTGCCTCCTAACAAATACCTGAACACTGATGTTTTCAAGCTGGGTTGCTTGATGCAAGTCCCTGGGGTCAGACAGCAGTGTATGAAGGGTTATTTCTGGAAGTGGCTGCTCCATCCCAGTGTCTCTGAAGCCCTCTCTGCCCTCCCCAGGACTGCCCTGATGCTGGGCTGTGAGTATGGCTGCAAGGATGCAGTGGAAGTTCTGCTGAGGAACGGTGCAGATGTTGGTTTGACTGATGGCCTTGGCCATGACTGTGCTTACTATGCCAGAATTGGTGACAATATTGACATTTTGGCTTTAATAAAAGCTGCCGTTGAGGATTCCAGCAAAGGTATGAAGGACCTGGCTCAAAGAGTTGTTTGTGCACTTGGGGTGGGTGTCCCCAGGGCAGTGCTGTGTGCAGGGCAGCTCCAGGGCTGCAGACAAAAGGGTGATGAACTGCCTCTTTGGGAGAGGAAAGCAGGATTTGGGGTTTCCTTGGCTCTAGTGAAGCTTTTAAGGTTATTGCAGGCTCTGATGCCTCAAGGTGTTAACACTGCTGAACCCAGCATTGCAGTCACCATCACAGGAGTTACTGAGCTTTACACAGAGGAAAACTCTGCTCTGTGCTTGTGTTTCCACATCTGATTAACTGGGGAGGGGGAAATCTATTTTTTTGAAGTTTCCTCCAAGATGAATACTTGATAGAGAGAGCTGAATGTGTTGCATGACTCTGAATGAAAGGCATTTTTAACTTCCTCTTTTTGTGGCTTTTTTTTTTTTTTTTTTTAGCAAGAGGCAGCCTGAAGAAAGGCCAGCCTGAACAAAAGGTAAGGTTGTTGTACTAATGACCTCCCCCAGATAGTTTCTGAAGCAGCTGTGAGGGGTCACAGCCCATTAGTGCAGCTTCATTCTTTTGTAGCACTGTGCCCTTCAGTCTTCCTCCTGAAGTGCAAAAAGAGCTGGAATACAGGGCCCAGAATGAGTAGGGATTTTTCAGCCTGGCTTGGGGCCAGTGTTCATTTCCATTCTATTTCCAGGAGCTGGAAGTGAGCTGGTGCTGGACAAGGAGGTGGCTTTTGTGCCACTGCAGCACATGGCAGAGCTGGCTGGGATGCAGGGTGTCCTGGAGCTCATGGTGCCAACATCTGCTGAAGTTTTACAAGCAGGTGGAGGAGGGGGAGAACAAAACTGAATTGTTTTTAACTGACCTAAATTTTTTTTTCCCCAAGGTCTTTTTTAATTCAAACCCTCAGTGTGTATGTACCCCAGAAGGAGAGGCTGCAGGTGCATGGGATGAATTGGCTCAACTTCATGCACATCCCTGTGTGTGCTGGCTGCTGGCCACAGCTCTGCCTCTGGGACAGGGTTGTGAGGGCTGCTACACCTGCTCAGGGAGGCTTTGCAGAGAGTTGTGGCACCAGAGGAATATCACAGCTGAATGAAACTGAAAGGGTGAACTCTCAGCTGCTTCCCTCTGACCACTGGAACCCAGTGAGGGTGATGAGGATTGTAGTTGGTGCTTTTGGGACTGCTGACTTCACCTCTAGCTGAGGAGGTGCCCTCTGGGATCAGATGGGGTGTCTGTTCCTGCTGGGAAAACAATCAGTGATGTGGGTGTTGAGGATCAGGGCTGTGACAAGCATCCCAGTTGCTCTCTGGGGCAGCTCAGGACTCACCTTACCCTGAGAAGCAACACGTGTGGTTGTGTTGTCCCCCTGGGAGGGGTGTCTGCAGAAAGCAATGGATGTTGCTGTTGCCATCCCAGGTCACTCCTGTGTCCCAGAAGTGGAACTGGCTGCATGTGCAGGAGGAGGGGAATGTGCAGAAGGAGCAGAATGCTCAGGTAAGCCAGGAGGAGCAGGCATGCTGGCCAAGGGTGTGCTTGTAGAACAAGCCTCAGCAATCCCATTTAGAAAGGTCATATATACATACATGATCTATATTTATATTGCTGTTTACTTCAAGCTTAATTGCAGGGCAGCAATGTGGCAATTATGCAGATAAGCTGTGAACTTTTTCAGGAAAAAAAAAAAAATGCTTCTTTGTGTAACACATGCTTGCAAGTCTCTTCATGCCTTAACCCTGCCCATCCCATAACCTTCTGTCTGCTGCTTCCTTCTGTAGCAAAATCACAGGGTCACAAACCAGGAAGTTTCACTCCTAACATTCTCAGGAGATGTTTGTGTGTTGCACACAACCCAACCACAACTGCTTTATTAAGGAGCATTAATTTTCTCATCTTGTTACTGTGTCATTACAGCTTTCAAAAAGGTAAACAATGTTTTAAGCCATGGGGAACAAACAACTGAAAAATTGGGGCCTGTGTTCTGAAATGCTTTGTAATAAAAGGATAAGGATCTCTAAATGCAACTTGTGTGGTTGGCAGAGTGATTCCCAGGCTCTGTTCTGTGCCTGTGGGCACTGAGCTGAGGGATGGAGCTCTTGCCTTTATTGTACCTTCCTGGAGTGGTTCTTGTGGCTGCTGGAGCAGTTGCCAGGGTTGGAGGGTGCTGAGCTCCATGCTGCTCAGGTGCTTTCCTTCCACCTTTGGCTGCAGTGGTGTCAGGAGCTGTTTTCCCAGGAAGCTTTTGCTCCTGTTAGCAGGCAGCAGATAAGCAGCTTCAGCAGGGCTATCAGCACTGGCTGTAATCTGACTCTGCTCCTATTTCAAACCCTGTGCACACACTTAGAGTGAAAAGCTTGAAGACTTTGGAGCTTGTTTTTGTGTAAACAGAATGGAGCAGACCTGGCATGAGGCAGCAGCCATCAGGGGGTTGGTTGGGCAAGGCTTGGTGTCTTCACTGACTCTTAAAATGTTTGTTTGGATTCTTTGGTTTTCCCAATGTCTGTTTCTTCTGGTTTGTTCCTTATTTTTGTCTTTTCCTTGTGTTTTCAGGAACTGGAGTTAGAAAATCAAGATTTGAAAGAGCGGATGAGGGAAGTGCAGGAGGAGCAGAGGATGCTGCTGGACAGGATCAGTGGGCTACAGCTCCAGCTGAATGAGGTGAACCTGACTGGGAAGCTGGGACAGCCCCCTGGTGCTGCCAGGAAAGGATTTCTAATGAGCATGAGGTCTTCCCTGCTTTCCTGTGGGTGACTTCCACATGTCTCACTGTCATTTGCTTCTGCTGCAAAAGCTTTTGGTCTTAAAATAGCCAAAATGTGAGGAGATCTGTTAGTCCCATCCCCTGGTACTCAGAACTGAGCAGAAACATTTGTGGCCACACTTTGCAGGGTGGTGGGAGCTGTGTGGGGTTCTGGCACCTTGGAATGAGCAGAGTAAACCTCATCTGCACAGTGAAATGTGGAGGTGTGGGTCTGTCCTTTGTCACTGCTGACTTTTCAGCTGACATTCTAAGGGGGAACACAGAGAAACCTGCAGTTGGCAGAACCACAAACAAACATCTTCAGTGGGGAGTTTCTCACCCCAAAAGGAAACCTTGTTCTGAAAAACTTAGAGGTCTGCAGGACCCACACAATTGGGGAAGAAAATGAAAGCAGGATTTCTTTTGTTCTGTGGGGGCTCATGTTTGTTCCCTCCCTGTGTTTTTGCAGGGATGCACTTAAGTGTATGCAGCTTCCCCTGAATGTAGCCCTTGGGTAGACAGTTCCTCCTGAGCATCACTGACTTGTCTGAACTTCCCTGAAGCATTGCCTGATTAAAACAAACCTGCAAATAATTTAATACTTCCTTTCCAAAATCAGCAAACTTCTCCTGCAGAACTCCCAGCCTGTCTCAGTAGTGCCTGATCTATAATTGGAAAGATAATTGAGTTTCCTAATAAGCATGTCAAGAGACACTGCTCTGTCAGCTCTGTCTTCTGAGGATCTTTATTTCTTTTGCCAGGGGATGGATGGGGAATGGGAAGGGAACAGTTGGAAGCATGTGGCCTTAAACTGGGGTGGGGTTGTCAACTGTGTATAAGCCCCTTAGAAAAATTCCCTCACAAATCATTTTTTCAGTAATGTTTTTTTTTATTTTTGCAGGAGCAAATGTTTGCAGATGATCTTGAAAATGAGGTATGGGACATCACCCTAACACCTTACTTAAATGCAATAGTCTCTATCTCACATTTCTGTTATGGTAATTAAAGCTTTAGAGAAAAGCAAAGCTATCTATACAATGATAAATGAAGTATCTACTGGTATGTACACCAGTTGTACAGCCACACAGCATTTCTATTGTTACAAATAATATCATCCCTATGGCACCTCTTAAAGCAGACAATGTTGTGAGTGTCTCTTTAGTGACTTTCAGTAATGCAGGACTAATAAATTTAAATTAAACAACAGGAAATGTTGATGGTGCATATTCCCTTGGTTCATTCTTAATATTCCCCTTGTAGAGGAGCAGTGTTGGGGAGGAACTGCAGAATCAAGAATCTAGGGATTGTTTCAATACTGACCTTGGTTGAATTTTTCCCTGAACTTTGAAAAAAGTTGTTGATCTTATAAATCCAGGCATTCTCCTGGCTTTGGCTATCTGACACCCTTTCTCTTTCAGAAAGATGAGCTGAAGAAAATCCTGACTACCAAGGAAAAACAGCAGGAAGAAAGCCTAAGAACTATTGAAGCTCTGAAAGCTAAACTCAAATATTATGAAGTAGGTTAATTGATTTGCAATATGATACAGCAGTTGGTACTTATAGTAGTAAATACTGAAGCAATTTTAAATTGTTCAGTGTCTTAAGTGGTTATCACTGTAAAAGTTTCCCTTCCCCTTTAATCCCTAGCTTAACTTGTAAAAATGTGAAGGGAATCTTCAGTTTTGTTTCTTGCTGTTTGCTTGTAGGTCGACTTTGTGGGATCTGGGAGTAACTTTGGCAGCAGTAAGTGTATTTAACTCACTGAAATCTCAGCTTGGCACACATGGTGCAGTGTTGGGGAGAGGCTGGGGGATTTGTCCCCTCTGTTTCACTGCTCTGACCCCTCAGCATGCAGCCCCCTGGCCCTGTGGTGCTTGTGCAGGGCAGCAGGGAGCAGTCCTGCCAGCCAGTGACTTGTGAAATGTGCTCTGTGGCTCTGCTGCCTCTTGACAGCACGAAAAACAAGCTGAGCAAGATCTGTGCTCCAGATTGAGCCTCCCCAGTCTGCATACCTGAGACACCACTGGTGTCCAGGTGATGGCCAGAGACCTGTGGTGCTGCTGGGAGCTGGAGGGCAACTTCAAGCAGGAGCCCTCAGCTCACACCCCAGCTAGAAATTACCCCCTTCCCAGCAACTGGAGCCTTCTGCATCCAGCCTGGTCACAGCCTGTCCTGCACCCCTGTAACTCTCCAGATGGTATTTTGGGGGTGCTGGGCTGCCTGCCAGGAAGCATCATTCTTTTGGGGTGCAAGGGATGCTTTTCCCTGGTGTGTTCACGTGCAGACACACAGCTTGCCCCTCTCTGGCTGCAGAGCAGTGCCTGCCTGCCACACTGGGCTGTATTTTTATTTAGCAGGAACTTGTCCAGGTTTCCTGTGTGGCTGAATTCAGGAGGAGTTGCTTTAATACCAAGTCCAGCAGCCCAGCCCCTTTGCAAGCAGTAAAATTAGGAAGGAAAATCATAGTTCTTGTGATTGTGTTGCTGTCTTTTCAACAGACTAAATGCTCTTTGCTCTGCAAATCTAGGGAAAGAAGATGCTTTACTCAGGCAAGGCCAGGTGCTTGCTGTGGAGTCACAGGTAATAAATATTTTGCCACTTGAGAGAATTCTAAGGTAGTTATGCTTGGGAAAGCTGAATATACATAATACATGTACATATATTAAAAATTGCTCCTGAGTCCCAGGTTGTCAATAATCCTTGTTTTCCTGGGTGTATTTTTAGCTGCTGGTGCCCTCTAGGGCTCCACGTGTGCCATAGCTCTGAGTGCTGGTGGCTGCTGGATGGCCAGCTCTGTGCTGAGCATCTTCAGACTGAATCAAGAGACTGTCTCAGCACTCACAGTGTAAAGTGCAGTTGGGTTTTCATCTTCGTAGTATTTTGCTACTTCAAATTCAGCTAAAATTCAGAATAGAGTGTATTTTCATGCCAGTTGTGCAATAATTTCCTGCCAGTGTGGTTCACTGGACAACAAAGAAATCTCTGCCTTTCTCAGGCTCCTCAGAGAGGAGGTTCTGGTAACCAGGACACACTTGTTCTGATTCCTTTTAGAATTACTTCCTCGTGCTTGAGGGATAGGAGAGATCCCTTACTAAATTAAACTTCTTCTGGCAGATAAGTGAACAACTGTGAGTGACAAGGGAAATGAAATTCATTTTCCTGCACTTTGGTGTCAGCAGGGTCTGTGGTTGGGAAGCTGTAGTCAAGATTTTTACTGTTAAAAGCTGAAATACACACCTTCTGTAATAGGGGCAAGAGTAGATCACTGTGTTTCTAAGAAGAAAAACCTTGCAGAAAGTTCATGCATAGGTTTAGGAGAGTTATCTGGGAGACAGCTGGTGTGGGGGACTTGTCAAACTTGTAAACATCTCTCCATTTTTGTGCCAATTTATTTTCAGTCTAGGTCTATGCTGAGACCCCTGGAGCTCTCCCTGCCTAACCAGTCATCCAGCTCAGAGAAGGAAACTTTAAAGAAAGAACTTGACAGCATGAGGACCTGCTATGGTGCAGCAAAGGAAGAAATTAGCAAACTGCAGAGGGAACTGGCTCAGAAGGTGTCTGAATGTAAGGCTTTGGCACTGGAGTGTGAAAGAACCAAGGCAGAATCTGATGGACAGATAAAACAGCTGGAGGATGCTTTAAAAGATGTGCAGAAAAGAATGTTTGACTCTGAAGGCAAAGTTAAGCAAATGCAGACCCACTTCCTTGCTCTGAAAGATCACCTGAATAATGAAGCTGCTTTGGGAAGCAGCAAGCTCACGGAGGAGCTGAAGGATCAGTTGAAAGAAATGAAAGCCAAGTATGAAGGAGCCTCTGCTGAGGTGGGGAAGCTGAGGAACCAGATTAAGCAGAATGAATTGCTGGTGGCAGAATTTAAGCGGGATGAAGGAAGGCTGGTGGAGGAAAATAAAAGGTTGCAGAAGGAACTTGTGAAGTTGGAGATGGAGCGAGATAAAAGGGGAAAAAACGTCACAGAGTTGGAGGGGCAGCTGAAAGAGACAGCAGCCAGGTTAGCCCACTCAGTGCCTGCAGAGCAGTTTGAAAACATGAAGAGTTTGTTATCAAATGAAGTGAGTGAGAAAGTGAGGAAGTTAGCAGAGGTGGAAGCAGAGCATGGAAAGCTGCAGGCAGAAATGGCGCTCTTAAAGAGGGAATCTGAAAGTCAGAAGGTTAAACTTGCTCAGCATGTAAAGCCAGAAGACCATGAACAAATGAGGAGTGGGTTTGAGCAAAAAAATGAGGAACTCAGGAAGACAATTTCTGAGTTATCACAGAAGAATCAGACTCTGCAGAAGGAACTCGAAAGGCTGCAGGGTGACAACAAGACGCTTAAGCAGCAAATCCAGATGCTAAAAACTGAAATTAAAAGCCATAATGTGCCTTTAAAAATTCATGAAGAATTGAAGAAAACAAATGATCTGGCTGTTGGTGACCTGACAAAAAAGCTTTTTGAAATTACAAAGAAGTACAGTGAAAGCAAAGCAGAAGCTGAAAAGTTGCTGGCAGAGAAAAACACCCTAAGTGAGAAGATCAGCCACTTCCAAGCTGTGTGCCTGACTCCAGAGCAGCACAAAAAAGAAGTGGAAGCTTTAAAATCTAATGGCATTGAACTTGAAAAGCAGCTTACTGAGCTTCAGAAAAAATATGATGATGAGCAAGCAAAAGTGTGCAAACTAGTCTCTGAAAATACAGCCATGAGGGAGACTCTCAGGGATCAGTGTGTGTTGGCTACAACGCAGGAGGAGATGAAAACAGCCTTGAATAACACACTGGAAAAGACTAACAGGGAGCTGTCAGATCTGAAGGAGAAAACTGAAGTGATAAAGCAAGAATTCACCAGGGTAAATGAAGAAAATGGAGCTTTGAAAAATAAGGTGAAAGTCTTACAGAATCAATTGCAGACAGAGTGCATAAGTTTAAAAGATCATGAGAGTGCAATGACTGCTTTAAATAAAGATGTGCAAGAACTGCAGGAGAGCAATGCTGACATTATGGCTGAATATAAGAGGGGTCAAGAAGAAATTGTACAGTTGCATGCAGAAATAGAAGCCCAAAAGAAGGAACTTGACACAATTCAGGAATGCATCAAGTCAAAATACGCCCCTGTTGCCTCCTTTGAAGACAGAGAACAAAGCTTTGAGGCCACAGTGAGAGAACTAAAAGCAGAGTTGCAGGAACAGGTGCAGAAGTGCAGAGCAAGTGAGGAGGAATACAAGAAGTGCAAAGAGGAGAATGAAAAGCTCAGGAATGGAGTTTTGTCCATCCAAAAGGACCTGCAGCAGAACTACGTCCTTGCTGAGAAGTCCCGTGAGATGGAAAAGATGTTTGCAAGCAAACTGGAGGAGCTGAACAAGCAACTGAGAGGATTGCTGCAGAAATACACGGGTCAAAAAGGAGAGAAAGATGAGCTGCAGGAGAGTGCCAAGCAGCCTCTGACTGCGGAGGCTCAGCATCTTTCAGCAGAAGAGATTGAAGCCTTGAAGAAGGCTCTGGGTCACACCCTCGAGGACCTAAAGGAAGCCCTGAGGAGCACGAAGGAAAGTTATGACAAAGAAAGACTGAAAGTAGGAGAACTGCAGCAGGAATTGTCAGATCTGAAAAAATCCTCAGTGCCTTTGGTGGAATACACACAAATGAAGGAAAGGCTAGAACAAGAAATAACAGCTACAAAAAGCACCTTGAAAGAAAAGGAAGAAGAAAACCAAGCTAGGAACGAGGAAATCCTGAAGCTGCAGTCAGAGATGCAGCTCACCCAGCAAGCTCTAACAGACCTGGAGAGCAAAGAAGTGATTGGTGTGGCTGAATACCAGTCCATGAAGAGTGCTCTGGAGGCCCAGATTAACAGCATAGCTGGAAATTTGTCTGATATGAACAGAAAGTACAAGGAAGCATGTGAGGAGGCTTTGCAGGCCAAGAGGAGTGAGCTTTCTCTGAAGGATGAAAAGGAGCTGCTCCAGCTGAGGAGCTGCAGCATTGAGCAGGAAATCAAAGACCAGAAAGAAAGGTGTGATAAATCATTGACAACCATTATTGACCTGCAGAAGAGAATACAGGAATCTGCCAAGCAGGTGGAGGCCAAGGATAACAAGGTAGGATGTGCCACTTAATGCTCTTGGTGTCACCTTTGGTGAGGAACCAGAACTCAGGCACAGCTGCTGGAGTATTCAGGATGTGCAGGTCCCCAGGACTGCTCCAGAGGAAGTCCTGCCTTTGGTAGTACAACACTAAATTGTTCTCATTTCTCCTCTGTTTCAGCCCTCACGTGTAGTATTTAAACTCTGAAAATCAGCCTTGAAGTTTAAACAGGCTTTGGGGTGTAAGCTTGTGGTATTTGCTTAGCTTCCCTGCCTTGTCTTTCTTCTTTGTCCTTTTTAGAAATTACAGATGGAATATCTTTAGAACAGAAGTCATTTATGTTGATAACTGACCTCCAGGGTCTGTAACTTTAAAAAAAATGTTAAGGAATATTAGTTTTTGGTAAGTGAGACATCCCTAAATGATGTTTTTGTGCCTTTTTTTTTAAAAAAAAAAAAAAAAAAAGATAACAGAGCTGCTAAATGATGTGGAGCGCTTAAAACAAGCTCTTAATGGCTTGTCTCAGCTTACATACACCACTGGGATTCCCTCCAAGAGACAGAGCCAGCAGGTTGAAATGCTCCAGAACCAAGTGAAAACCCTGCAGCAGCAGCTAGTGGTAAGTAATGGTGCCACGTGGGGTTTGAGATGTGGTGGTGGTGCTCCCTTTTTTGGATAAACAAGGAAATAGGTCTGTGGTCACTGGAGCACTGGGGTTGGCTGGCTTGGACTTCAAAAGTAAGAGTATTCATGAATATTTTTTTTTTCCCCCTGTCTGCTTGCTTCTGTAAATTTGTCTTCCTTCTGCGTGTTAGAGTTGCAAAATTTGGGAACTTTCCCAGCTGAAAAGGACACAGACGATTTAGAGAATGTTCTTAGGAGAGAGGCTGCTGCAGTTCATGCCAAGACCTTTTCTGTGGGCAAATTCCATGTTTATTTTGCAAAAAAGCCCAGCACCCCACCAGCCTTCTGTTTTCCCACTTGGAAAGAAAGTGTGTGTGTGGGGGAGATCCTTTCTTAATGGTTTTGACTTGGTGTTCCCTTGTCTGCAAACACAGTGAAGTGTGTTGCTTATCATCAAGTACCACCAGGGGAGGGGAACACTTTGTGGTAAGTGCTGTGATTTTGTGCACAGATGAGTTTTAAAGCTCATAATTAAAGCTGTGCATGTGAGCAGAGTTACTGGGGAGTCTGTGCAGAAGTGGGATACATCTTTAATAGTTTTTGCAAGGTTGACCCTTATGAAGCAGAGTGTTCTTAAATTGAATGGTTTTAAGGAGCTAAATGAGGCTCTTGATAAATAAGTTTTTATCTCAGCACCTGGGCTGCCACAGATCAGCCTGTCTCTGAGAGCCCTTCAGCAAAATTGCTTTGCTAAAGGTAAGCAGTAAAAAAGTAAAGCAGTGCTGGTTTTTTTGTTCTTGATTAATGGGGGGGTAGATGAAACAACCTTTAACCTTGAAATTCTTCTCTGGGCACTCTGTAAGGTCACAGCCCCAAGCCCCACAGAGCTGGGCAAAGAGGGCAAGAGCAGATGGTAATTTTTGCTGACTTGCCTCTTCCTCCTCTCTCCTTTTTATAGGATGCTAAAAGGCAGCACCAGGAGGTGGTTGCAGTTTACAGGACACATCTCCTCAGTGCTGTGCAGGTATGAGGCTCCCAGGACCAGCTGCTTCTACAGCTCAGTGCAGGGAGGCTGGAGACCTCAGGTTTGAAACCAGCATCAAGGACCCCTTTTCAGGCTGAGGGTTTTAATTTAGAATGGACTGACCCAACACAAAAAGCAGTCGTGCCCTCTCCTGGTGGCACACCAGTGGCAGACCAGTGGCACACCAGTGGCACACCAGTGACCTGCTTTGCAGGGTGGGAGATGCTGTCTGCTGGTGTGGGCACACTGGGAATTCTGCATCATCCTGGGTGATGCTGGAGAGAAATGGGGCAGAAGTTGGAGACTTAATGCAGACTTACCCTCTGGCTCTCACTGAGCAAAGAGCTGATCAACTAGTTAAAGTCTTGAGACTTCAGCATGCAAAGGAGGAACCATTGCTGCAGCACTGGGCTGTAGAGTCCAGAGGACAGAAATAGCCTTTTTTTCCCCAAATCATGTTTTCCTAAGTGCTGTGGCAGAGGGGCAGGCTCTCCTTTCTCTCGGAAACTCAGTATTTCAGATTTTCCTAGAGAGAGGTGAAAATCCAGCAGTGAGTTAGGACTTCTGGGCAGTTCTGAAGACTCTCCTGCTGTTAGTGGTGGCTGGCTGGCATTTTATGGGATTCCTGACTTCTCTTTCCATTGCTTGCTTGCTCTAGGGTCACATGGATGAAGATGTCCAAGCTGCTTTGCTACAGATCATTCGGATGAGACAGGGACTGGTTTGCTGATGTGCTTGGTGCCATTCTGCTGTGTCTTGTAGGAGTGCTGTGATCACAGGAGTGAAAACCTTCATGGGATTCATAGAGACCATAACATAGCTGCAGTGAGAACCTCCAAGTATGAAACGACTTAGAAAGCTGAAATATCTTTGTCTTCTAAAACAGGGTTGCTGAGTTTCAGATCTGGTACTTTTTCCAGTAGCAAAGTAAAAGGTGTAGAGCATCTTGCAGAGCTGGTGCACAAGCTGACTGTCAAAATGATGACATAGTAGTTAAATTATTTTAATGTCTGATTGACCACTTTTTAATGAGCCAGGCCTAAACCCAGAGACTCCAGTTTATCCTACAACTTGAACTCTGGTGTTAAAAATAAACTCTACCCAAATGGGCTTGGCTGGGGATGGTAGCTGTATATCTCCTTTAATGATTAAGAGAAAGTGGCTATTTTGTCACATAAGCTGATCCTGACACTACAGCCTGCTGAGGAAGTCAGCTGCAGAGGCAGATGAGTGGTATTTAGGGCTATGTTGTAACCTGGCTGGCCAAGTTACAGACTTTTATTTAAATAGAAGCTTGAAAATGTAGTGCCTTTGCTTTTGGCAAGACTTAAAAAAACCCCAGTTTTTCCAGCAAAACACTAACTTCTGGTTTTGCCTCTCCTTCCCTCCTCTCCCAAGATTTTTCAGGAAAGTTTTGTCAGTGATTACTGCATTGAAAACTGTGGGGCTGGAGTCTCAGGGTTTGTAGAGCAGGATTAGGGTCTAAACACAAGAGTCCTACTTGTGTCTCATGTCATTCTTCATGACTGAGGAGCTCATTCAGCTGCACACTGGATAGTCTGGGTATTGGACTTTCAAACACTGTCTCATGGAAATTTAAGGTATTTTCCTTGTAACTGTAAATTCTGTACCACAGTCTTACAGGCAGTAAGGACTAATGACCAGAATTTTTATTTGCTTGGAATCCACCTATTAAAAAAGACAGAGCTTCATTTTTAACAGGAGGATGATGTTCCCTCAGTAAGTTTTATGGAATAAAACATGAAATTTAGGACTATTCAAAGGAATAATTGAAAAATGAGCCTGGTAAGAGATGTGGCTGCTCCAGCAGAGCAGTGTAGGTGCTGCCAGGGTTAACTTCAGGCCACTGGGCTGGAAGCATTTGCCTGTGAACTGGCAAGGAAAAAAATCTGGCCTCCTGGTGCATGGAAGCCAAACTTCCTCCCATCTTCCTGAAAAATAAAGGCTGAAGTCTGAGTGCAGAGTGCTCTGCTTCATGTCAGCTGGGCTTCTCCAGAAGCTCTACCTCACAGCCTTGGGCTCCTTTGGGATTTTAATAGTATTATCTTTGTTTCCTTTTTTCTTTTTTTTTTTTTTTTGTCCCTTTTTGGGCAGTCTTGTAGAATTGAAGAGGCAACTGCCACTAGAGGAGGATGCAGACATAGTGATGAGTATGCAGGGCAGTTTTTATTATGAAAATACCCTTAATATATTTACTAAATATGTGTCTGTAGTTCAACAGATCTGCTGCTTTCCTTTAATTTCTTAGAGGACTATTACAGAAGACATCTCAGTATATATATGTTACTTTTTAGCCAAATTCTTTTATGATTGCATTACTTGAAACTCTTACTCCAGAGGAACTGTTTTGATATACTAACTGGCATATTTTGATATTGTATGTTTCCTTACTGAGGGAGCTCTATGTATGTTTTTCTAAACTTCTCCCATATTACATTATCAATAAAACGTTTTCTTCTTTTTTTTCTTGTCGTGGTTGATTCTGTAAAAGGGAAAAATGATTTGGCAGAGCAGTCTGGGTAGTGAAGGATATGTGGAACTGGAATGCTCAGATACCTCATTTCCTGCTAGGCAGTCTTTGCAGAATGATTTCTTAGTGCTCCCAAAATCCATCCACTTGGTGTGACCTGGAGGTGAAGGTCTCTACACTCACCATTACCTTCATTTATTTTGGGGCATTTGGATTATTGTGTCCAGCCAGTGGGACATGAAAATGAGTAAGGTGGTGAAGTTGTCAGGGGATGAGCAGTTTAAGTGAAACTTATTTTTCCCATCCTGGTTTAAATAGTTTTATTCCTTGGCCCCTTGAAGGAGCTGCTTGGATTCTGGGTTAGGAAGCACCAGATCTCTTTAGGGTCCTTGTAAATCTCTAATCACAACTTGGGGAGAAAAAAAACACCCAAGTAAATGTGTGTGTGAGGTTTTTCTGAGGAGGAAGAGGCACTTCAGCAGAACCATTTCAAGGCTGGATGTGTCCAGACCTCCCCCCCTCAGAGTCAGCCCTGAGCACCCCCAGAGCTCCTTGCTGGTCCCTTCCTGACACCTTTGTGTATCCTCAGGTTCTTTAGATGTTTTTATATATTCTTTGTCAGTGTTTTGATTTCCAGCCACACTTTCTGCAGCCAGGCTGGTTATTTAAAACCTTTTTCAATAGTATTTACATTCTCTTAATTTATTTTTTTTAGTAAACAAAGTAATTTCTCTCTGCTAGAATATTTCCCTTTTGCCATCCTTGGTTTCAGAGGGTGGGGAGAGGGCAGATGAACATGCCTCTTAAACACCAACCTGAAACATATTCAAAATCCACCAGCACTCCCTGCTGCTGCCCTCCCTGACCCCTCCCAGAGCAGGTGCCTGGGGATTCTGGTTCCTTACTGGGCTGAGATGTTTTTCCTGTTCCTGCTGCCCCAGAGCTGGGGGACAGTGGCACAGATCTGGAGTTCCTCATCACACTCATGACTTCAAGATCCCTCTTGCAACTTCACCCCAATGCCATCTTACTTGAGGCATGAATACCACTGCAAAACATGGTTTTTTTTAAAGAAATAATTAAATTTTCTGTTTTTTTCATGAAATATGAATTGGACCCTGGGGCTGGGAAGTTGTGTGAGTGTACAGAGTACTTCTCTGTGTCTGTGATACTGACAAGGAGCTCGTGAAGCTGTGGGGTTGCTGTGTCTGTGGGGAAACCCACCAGGTCCTTCTGCACATCCTGTCTGGCAACATCTTCACTGCTGGAAATTTCACTGGTTTGGTTTTTTTTTTTTTTGTCTCAAGTGACTCATGAAGGTGAAGCCAAACTCTGGGCTGTGTTCCCATGGCAGTGACAGTCCCTGTGATCCACGTGTTGGGGAAAACCAGGCATGAGCCCCCACTGCCTGCTGAGGAAGGTTCCAGGGGGGATGTATCCAGACAAACCCCAGGGGTAAGTGCAGGTGAGAGCTGGGGGGTGACAAAAAGGTGGATGTGAAGGGGATGCCTCTGAGGGATGCTCTGCATGGGGTGCTTGGTGATCTCTCCCAGCAAGCAGGGAGCAGCACCACAAGATCCCCGTGGTTTCTCCTGGCACTGGGTTCCTCTGGGGTTATCACTGCTCCAGGGGGGCTCTGACTCCTTTTGTATGGAGGAGCTGACTTGGAAATATCTCTGAATCCTGGAAAGTTTATAGAGGTTGCTGCTTTTCTTTTAATCTAATGCTTGTGTTGCTCTGCCAACTCAGAAAATTAACTTTTAATAGAAAAAACATACATATAATCCAGTCACAGCTCTTAGATCAGATGGGTTTTACATTAAGTGAAAAAGATGTTGGGCATTTAAGGGCCATTAAATTGTGAAGCTTTTTATTGTTGGCCTCGTAGCCTCCAAACCTGCACTCTGCTGTGAAGAATATTTATTTTTACATTTGCAAAGTATGCTAGATGATGGGGAGGGAATACATTGTGAAGGAAAATAGGACACGAGAATGTGATGTTTTTCCACTTTGTGAACAGCTAGTTTTATTTCCTAATAATTAGTTTTACACTTCATTAAACGCTGGGGTTTTTGCTTACATGCTTTTAGAATACAGTGGAGAAAGCTTCAGAAATTCTCAGCAGGGCACCAGGTCAGTATCACAGTCAAATGTGGGCATTTTGAAAGTAAGGTGGGATTTTTATTTATTTATTTATTTATTTTTAAGTTCTTGGTCTTGATGGTCAAGTGGGATACTGGAACTAAAACTCTTCCAGAGTATGAAAATGCTTCAGGCTCCAGGGAAATGGCCAAAGCAGTTTGGGGTTTTTTTTGGTGTGTGTAGGACTCCCATGACCTCCAAGGAGTAACAGTAATGCTCAGATTTTTAACAGGAAGGGATGGAGAAATATCCATTAAGTATTCATGGGCTTGACTTAAAATTCTGCAGCTGGAACAGGTTCCAGGCAGCTGCTGGAAATGTGGAGTGGGGGGTGAGGGTGACATTGGAGCTCCCTCTGCATGGCCCAAAGTCAGAGCAGGTTGTCTCCAGGAGGGAGGGAACTGTCTGTGAGTGCATCCGCTGAGTCTCATCCTTTTCATCCTTTAATTTTAGGACAGGGATGAGTGAAAGGGCCTTGGCTGCTGGGGCTTTCCCTGAGGAGCTGCTCTGCTGGGAGCTGGACCCGTGAGGATGCTGGTGGTGAGGAGGTACCAGGATGTCAGCTTGGATGTCAGGACACAGTTTGGGTGTGTTTAGGGGGAAAATGCAGCAATGCTGCTTGGGGGAGCCAGGGAAAGCCTCAGCTGAGTGCCAGGGCTCTGGAACAACCACTGGTGGCTGCAGGATGGGTGGTGGGAAGGGGGAAGATTTTGGGTGCAGATGTGTGGGTCTGAAGTGGAGGTGAGAGGTGCAGGTGGAGGGGAAGCAGTGAAGGGATAACAGGGTGATCCCAGGCTCCCAGATTGACCCAGAGGAGACTAAAGGAAGTACCAAAAATACACAGATTTGGGCAGCTTTGAAAAATCCTGGCAGCCTGATGCTATTTTTCTGCCCCCCCCCCTCTTCTGAGAGTGCAGCTCCCATGGACACAGGAGAGGGGGCTGGAATCCCAAGTCACTGCCCTGAGTATCCCTGGGGAGAGGGGAGGGGATGGGATGGNGATGGGATGGGATGGGATGGGGAGGGAATGGGAGGGGATGGAAAGGCCAGACAAGTGCTCACCCCCCTGGGGGTCCTTAGGAAGGGGGAACTGCCCCCTGTGTTGTACAAAGATTTGCCCCAGCTGCCAGGCTGGAGCCTGACTTGCTGTTCAGACCCACTTCAACAGCTCCAGATTGCTCCTGTCTGTCTTTTTCCACTCCATGGGGGCTGCCTTAATGCCAGCCCAGGCTCTCTGCTGACATTCACTCTTGTCCTTGCCAGAAACGTGTCCCTGGGAAGCCAGAGGGAGGTTGTTTAAGCAGCCCCAGCACCCACAGCCCCTGATCCTCACACCAAACCCTGGCTGGGGGGTGGCAGCTGATGGAGCATCCCCTGGGAAAACTGCCCGGGTCACCTTTGCAGTGTTTCAAATGGAATTGATGGGGAATCCAGGGACACATTTTAAAGTAAATTACATGGAACAAATAAACCAATCTGCTGCTGAAGTGCTCTTGTGCCTTTGGGAGCATGGACAGTGACTAGCTGCTGGTTTCAGGGGTATTTTTATTCCTTCTCAGTCAGTTGACCTCAGGAAAAAAAAAAAAAAAAAGACAACCACTGAAGAAAACCACTTGAGGCTGGTGCTGTGGGTGTCTGCCCAGGAGCTGTTCTGCCCTTGGAAAAGGCTTTGCTGACCCTGAGGTGGTGCAGGCTGTGTGGTCCCCTTATTAACCTGGAGGGAAAGGGATCCCCTGGGAGCTGCAGCATCCTTCTGCTCTGCTCTCCTCTGCCTTCCCCCCTGCTAAACCTGCCCCTGCTCTCAGCATCCCTGGGACAAGGTCCCTGCTCTGAGCATCCCTGGGACAAGGTCCCTGCTCCTCTCCAGCATCCCTGGGGCCTGGGCAGGNACTAACTGGACACAGTACTCGAGGTGTGGCCTAACCAGCGCCGAGTACAGGGGAAGAATCACCTCCTTGGACCTGCTGGTGATGCTGTTTCTGATACAGGCCAGGATGCCATTGGCCTTCTTGGCCACCTGGGCACACTGCTGGCTCATGTTCAGTTTCTTGTCAATGCAGACTCCCAGGTCCCTTTCTGCCTGGCTGCTCTCCAGCCATTCTGTCCCCAGCCTGTAGCGCTGCATGGGGTTGTTGTGGCCAAAGTGCAGGACCCGGCACTTGGCCTTGTTGAACTTCATCCCGTTGGAGTTGGCCCAGCTCTCTAGTCTGTCCAGGTCCCTCTGCAGAGCCCTCCTGCCTTCGAGTTGGTCCACACTTCCTCCCAGCTTGGTGTCATCAGCGAATTTGCTGATGATAGACTCAATCCCTTCGTCTAAGTCGTCTATAAAGATATTAAACAGAACTGGGCCCAACACTGATCCCTGGGGGACACCACTAGTGACTGGCCGCCAACTGGATGCAGCCCCGTTCAGCACCACTCTCTGGGCCCGGCCCTCCAGCCAGTTCCTAACCCAGCACAGGGTGCTCCTGTCCAAGCTGTGGGCTGACAGCTTTTCCAGGATTTCCAGATTGCTCCTGTCTGTCTTGTTCCACTCCATGGGGGCTGCCTTAATGCCAGCCCAGGCTCTCTGCTGACATTCACTCTTGTCCTTGCCAGAAACGTGTCCCTGGGAAGCCAGAGGGAGGTTGTTTAAGCAGCCCCAGCACCCACAGCCCCTGATCCTCACACCAAACCCTGGCTGGGGGGTGGCAGCTGATGGAGCATCCCCTGGGAAAACTGCCCGGGTCACCTTTGCAGTGTTTCAAATGGAATTGATGGGGAATCCAGGGACACATTTTAAAGTAAATTACATGGAACAAATAAACCAATCTGCTGCTGAAGTGCTCTTGTGCCTTTGGGAGCATGGACAGTGACTAGCTGCTGGTTTCAGGGGTATTTTTATTCCTTCTCAGTCAGTTGACCTCAGGAAAAAAAAAAAAAAAAAAAAAAAAAGACAACCACTGAAGAAAACCACTTGAGGCTGGTGCTGTGGGTGTCTGCCCAGGAGCTGTTCTGCCCTTGGAAAAGGCTTTGCTGACCCTGAGGTGGTGCAGGCTGTGTGGTCCCCTTATTAACCTGGAGGGAAAGGGATCCCCTGGGAGCTGCAGCATCCTTCTGCTCTGCTCTCCTCTGCCTTCCCCCCTGCTAAACCTGCCCCTGCTCTCAGCATCCCTGGGACAAGGTCCCTGCTCTGAGCATCCCTGGGACAAGGTCCCTGCTCTGAGCATCCCTGGGACAAGGTCCCTGCTCCTCTCCAGCATCCCTGGGGCCTGGGCAGGGTTTGTGGGTGCCTGGGGCTCAGTGGTCATTGCCAGGATGCCAGCAGCTCCCCTGGCAGGACAGATGGATGTCCCTGGGCTCTGGAGCAGGCTCCTGGGGGTTGGTGGCAGCTGTGGGTGGCAGCTGGTCCCTGCTCTGCCATTGCCCCTTCCCTGCAGGCAGATGAAGCTGGGATGATGGGGACAGAGGTTTCCTCAGCTGGTCCCCAGCCTGCCAGGGCAAAGCTGATGTCCCAGCACTCCTGGGATGTGTTTGAACTGGCTGGGGGGGCTGGGACTGGAGCAGCACTTCTGGGCTGAAAAGGGATGAAAACACTTAAAAAGGGGGAAGGGTCTCCAGTGTAGCCTGGCTCCAGCTGTTCTGCTGCAAGCTGGTTTTAGTCCTGCTCCCTTCTTGCACGGGGTGAGGTCTGGGGGTGATTTTTTTTTTTCCTGGGCAGGTCTGGTGCCTGGGGTTGGGTTTCTCTGCTCAGCATCCTCTCTGGGACCAGGAAAAAGCTGGGCAGGGGAAAGAGGGAAGGCTGTTTAATTTTTTTCAAGTTAAATGAAGCACTAGAAGGGGGGTCAGGCCCTGCCTAGCACACCTACTGGTTCAGCAAGTGGCTGCTGGGGGAGAAGCAAAGCATCTTGCAGTCAGGACAAGGCTCCTATCAGATCTGTCTCTGAAAGCTGCAGACTTTCCCCTGTGAGTTTCAAATGCATTTAATTGCAATGTACTTCCAGAGCTGCTGCCTCTGGGCTCTGGCAGGGAGGATGTTCTGCCCTGTGGCTCTGAGGTTTCCCTGCCAGCTGCCTTTCCTAATTGACAGTGTTCACTCTGCACTGATAGGGCAAGTCAGAAACCATCGAACAAGTGTTCTGGGGGAGGGAGGATGGGTGAGACGATTCTGGCTGTGCCTTGACACAAAGCACTTAGCCAGGAATGTGCTTATCTGCTCTGGTCCCATCTCAGGCATTTCATGAGCTGCTCTTGCCTTTCTGTTCAAATGGAGATGCCCAGGAGGGGTTAAAAGTGCTGCAGATGGCTCCAAGAAGGTGTAAGGTTACCTGTGCCAGCTGCCTTGCCCCGGCAGGAACAAAGCATACCTATGACTGTCTGAAAATCCAGTGTCCAGAAATCCTGGGAATGTGCTGCTCCTGCATCAGGTCAGTGCTCAGACCACCTCATTTCTGCAGCCTGGGCTCTCCCAGACCTCCCAGTCCAGTCCCACACCCCAGACTGTTCACTGGGCCAGCAAAGCAGTGAATTCTTTGGGGCAAAAAGTGTTTCTGTAGGAGAAAAAAAAAAATAAAAAGAAATTCCTGCTGTGTGTGGCATCCTCTGTGCAGCTGCTCAGAGGGAAGAGAGGGCCCTTCCCTGACCACTTCTGGGGCCACCCCTTGAAAGCTTCCCCTGTTTTCTATCAAGTGCTGCATGGCACAAAGAGAAAGGGGGACAGCAAATGGGAGAGGTGTTCTTGTGAAAGAAAGAAGTGATTCCCAACCTTACAGGTCCAGTTCTGGCCTCAGCCTGGTGCTGTGCTCCAGCAGAGATGGGAACCTCCTCCTCCTGGGGCACTGGCAGTCAATCAGCATCATCCCAGGGCCTGGAGCATCTTCCTGGCAGCCTGAGCTGGGCAGGACTGACACAGCCAGGGGAGCTCTGCTCCTGCTCCCCCTTTTCATGGCTTCTTCTTGCCTTTTCCACCCTGCCGGTGGTTCCCTGGGCTGTGGCATCAGATGCCTCTGGAAGCACAGCTGAGAGTCCCCACCATGCTTCCAGCACACCACATCCCAGCCCTCTCTGGTGCTCCTGCTCCCCTTCCCCTTCACCTCCCACACAGAAACTTCTTGGCACCTTCTCCTGGAGCATCACCCGGGAGCTGCCCCGGCCTCAGCACTTCTCTTGCTGTCCCTTGGGGGGTTTGCTGTGTAGGCTGGGCAGCAGAAATCAAAGTCACTTTTAATTTTTTATTTTTTTTTTAAATCACCAAACCATCCCAATTCTGTAATCTGCTTTGGAGCCTGACAAGCAGCAGCTGGCTCTCTGCTCCTTGCAGGCACCCGTCCTCCCCGTACCAGGGAACAGCTACGTCATGTTGTTCAACAAGCCACAGAAAATAATATTTTAATCCAACCTTGCTCTCCCTGCCTCTTCCTCCCCCTCCCCCCTGTGGTTTGCTGTTTCCCTCAGTAGCTTGCCATAAAGCATTTGGTCCTGCCTGCCCCTGATTGGAAACACAAGCCGTGGCTTCGTGACAAGCTCCACGGCTTCCCCCTACACTTAACATCCCCTACAAATTGTTTGCTCAACTCTGGCATCTTGCCTCGGAGGAATTTTTGTCGTTTGGAGGTTTTAAATCAGCTATTTGAGCCACTCAGGGCTGTAAGTAATAGGCTATTAGTTTATAGGAGACATGCTTGCTGGGGTTGCAGCCCTCTCCCAGGGGTCACACCATCCCGGAGCCCCTGGAATGCTGATGGAACCAAAGGCTCTTGGAAAGAAACCCCCAAACACTGCCCTGGGAAAATTAACTTATAGAAAATAAGTGAAATGAATAGGCATTTTTAGCCACATGTTATTCATTTTGCTTTTTATTGCTTTAACATGTCTTCACTGGAACACGTTGCCCTGGGAGGCTGCTGGTGCCAGCTGTACACCTGGCTGGGGCTGGAAAGCACCAGAGTTTGGCCTTTCATCTTCTCTGTTTTCTGTTATGATTGGAACCCAGGGTTGGCCCCAGATCAGACAAAGGGTGAGCTGAAAACCATCCTCGGAGCTGGTTTCTAGAGGAAGCCTTATAGGGTTGTGTGTGGGGGGTTTGGGTTTTTTTTTTATTTTATTTTTTTCATTTTGGAGCTCTTGTATCAAGTTTATATCCTGGCAGAGGCAGGAAACCATTGTGTACAATCTGGCAAGCAGAGCTAGCAGGCAGCCAGGCCAAAGGCTATAAATTATTATTTTAATTTCTTGGTTTATGGTTTCTTGTTGACTCTAGATCAATAGGAAAAAAGGTGCATCGAGCCACCTCTTTTAATTAAAAGGCTGTGATTAGGCCCCAGTGAGGCAGGGGGAGAAGTGTGAAGAGGCTGTGCCTGGGAGCAGATGCTGTTCCAGAGCAGGGGCTGTTGCTTTCCAGCCTGTCTGGTGTTTTCTCCAGGCCAAGCTTCAGAGGAGAAACCCAACTGCAGTGCAGCAGGCTCCAGGAAATTTCCTTCTGGCCTCTTCTGGGTTTGCATTCTCACATCCTCAGCCAGTGGACCTTGTTTCCCATAGAATGAAAAGGCACATTTTAGTGGAATCCTTCTGCTTATTTTAAAATGATTCCAACTTCATTTCACCCTAAACTTTCCCCCCAGTGCTGGGATCCTAGCGTTTTGCACCTAGCAGGTGCAGCAATATTTTTCTTTCCAAGGAATTTGCAGAGTGAATTGCACATCTGTAACAGGGCTTGTGTTTTTCTGCCCATCGCCTTCAGACATGGCCATAATTAAATGCAGATATTAAAACTGAAGCCTCGTTTATGCTCCATAATTCTTAGGAGAATGACCCATCGTGTGATAGTTGTTTGAAGTCTTCGTTAACCTCTAATCGTTTGATGCTGAGCTGCCTTTGATTTTTTTGCTGCAGAAAAAAAGATGAAAAAAAAAAAAAGTAAAAAAAAAAAGTGCATTTTGCAGACTCCTCAGGAAGGAAATGTGCCCATCCTGCAGCAGTTCTCATCCTGCCTGGGATCCTACCTTTGAAATCTCCTGGGTGCTGAAGTCTGGGGAAGGAAGGAGGTTTCTGTTTCCAGGCTTGGGCTCTGCTGTGTCTGAGGCTGCTCAGAGTAGTGACTGGGATCAGGGAATGGCAGGAATCTGGAGGTGATGCTGCTGCAAGGGATGTGTGTGCTGGAGGCTGCCAGGGCCCAGTGTGGGATTTCTTTCCTCTGTGCTGAGGGGGTACCTGAGGAAACCCTCACAGGTGCTCAGGAGAGCAGGACCAGAAATGTTCAACCTTCTGCACATTCCACCATCACAATCAAAGCCAAAAGCTCTTCAGAAGCCTCTCTGCTTCTTTGTTTGGGTTTGGGTTTTTTTTTTCCCCCCCTGGGAGCTGTGATGTGAGATAAGCCACCCCCCTGTGCCAAGGTGTGAGGGGAAGAATTCCCCACTCCCACCCGAGCTCCTGGTGTGGGAGCTGAGCTTGGCACCTCTGCAGCTTGCTGGGAGGAACCTTGCCTTTCCCCAAAGGCTTTGGCAGGGCTCCTGGTGGAGGTGGAAATCCTCGGGGCTGTTCCAGAGGTGGGCAGGGAGCCAGGAGCCCTTGGGTCAGCCCTGCTGCACCCACCCCCCCCCAGCACCCCAGGGTTTTTCCAGCACTCCTGAATTCTTTCACCTCTGTGTCACCGGTTGCTTTGTCACCTCAGTCCCTTCTGTCGCTGTCCCAGCTGCTTCCTTCTCCAGAGAAGGAGGAACAAATTCCTCCAGCCCAAACCTGGTGACTTGCTGGTAAGTGGCTTGTCAGCAGGGCTGGGGACAGGCGATGGTGGCAGTGAAGTGACAGCTCCCGGAGGGGGGGACACGTCCTGCTGGCCACCCCTGGGAAGCTCAAAGCCTCCTGGTGGCAGAGGCTGAGCCCAGGGTTTGCCATGGAGCCGGGGAAGCTGTCAGGCCAAGGGAATGGGGAGTGGGTCTGGGGACCTGGGACTGCGGGGATGTTCTGGGCTCCAGGAGTCTCCTGGAGGGTCGGGAGGGGGTGTGCAGCTGGTGGACGGAGCAAAGGGGGGGTGAGAGTGGGCATGCCCTGCCCGAGGTGTTTTCTCCCCCCTGTGTGTCAGTTCTTGGCAGCCCGGCTGGAGGGCAGCGCTGGGGCAGGGGGTGGGCAATACTGGGCTGGATTCTGGGGGATTCGGGTGTTGTCAGTCGGTGCATCTTTCCTCCCGGTGCTGGTGGGGCAGCTCCCACCCCGGACTTGCCAATCCTGCCATGGGCTGCGAGGACTTCACTGAACCGGGGTGAGAAGTGAGCAGGATGCCCAGGAGTGTCTGGGCCCTCCAGCTCCTCCCCAGCCCCCAGCCCCTGGCAGTGTTTATTAAGATCCCCGTGGGCACTCCTGGCTCTGCTGGCACACAGGATTTTGGGGGTGGGAAGCCGAGGAGCTCCCGGTTTGGTCCCCGAACCTCTCTTTGCTTCAGCCGGTGGTAAAAGCTGGGTTGTGTCTCCCCGGGGAGGAGGAACACGAGGGGGACTCGGAGCAGGATGGGGAGGGGTTGGTGCTGAGGGCTCTGCTGGCAGCTCTGGGCACCACGCTGCTGCCTCCTGGGCTGATGCTCCCGTTAGCGGCGGAGGCGAGGAGACATCTGGGGTTAAACCCAGGGCTCTGGGGCTCCCTCTGCTCCCCAAAGCCCCCTTGGATCTCCCTCCGGGGGGGTGAGGAGCTGCGGGTGCCCCTGCGACCTGCAGATGGTGCCAGAGACGGGGACAAGAGGCAGCGGGATGGCCCCGCACCCCCAGCCCTGCCCTGGGGACGCGGCTGCGCTCAGCGACACGGGAGGGGACGGGGAGGTAGCGCTGGGGTGTCAGAAACGAGGAAAAAAAAAAAAAAAATCCGTACCCAGTGTGTTCTGGAAGTCAGGGAGAGCTGTTAGGAGCCCTCCTGCCTCGGGCGGATGGGAATATCGTGTTGGAGCATCGGGGACCTGACAAAGATGTGGGAAAGGTCCCTCACTTCTTTTTTTAAACAAAAATAATTTCTGGTTTTTTAATTCTTCCGCATCGTCTCTGCTCGGGCACTGCTTAGGGCTGGTCCTGGACCCTGCTGGTGCAGGGAAAGGTGATGGATGCAAAGGAAGCAGCAAGGTTTGCTCTTTGAGAGCCTGTGAAAAAGAACATCTAAAGGAGGTGCCCATCCACCACCCCCTCCAGTGCCAGAGCTTCCATCCATCAGCTGCTCATCCTCTCTGGTGCTCTGGGAGCATCTCCCTTCGTTCTGAATATCCTTGAAGACAATGAATCTCTCAATCTGAGAGTGTTTACCACAGTTTAAAAAAAAAAACAAACAAAAAAACAAAACAAGCCCCCCCAGCCCAACCCCGGGGCTAGTCAGGCTATTGAGTTATTCCTTCCCTGGGAACACAAGGGTGTCTGGAGAGCAGCAGCGTGTCTGCCATGGCTCACAGCTAGCAGGAGCCTGAAACACTTGATCTCTTCATTCCCCAAGATGTCAGGTTGAGCTTTTCTTCCCCTGTTGAAAAGGCCTCGTTGCTGGTAGGAATTGGGGGCCAGGTCCATGTTCTGGTGAGAGCAGCCCCCAGTCCCTCCTGCCACAGGGGCTCCCAGGGGCACCGTGGCTCTGCTCACCCTGCAACCCTCTGGACCTCCTCAGCCCAGGAAGTCTCTCAGGGAAGCATTGGTGGTGCTGAGCTGGGATGTACCTTCCTCTTCTGAAAGAGATGGAGCCTCCTGCAAGCGTCCCCCGAGACCAGGACCTTTGCTGATGGGTGTCCAGGAGCAGCATCCTTGGAGGAAGGTGGGACCACCATCCGCTGCCCGGGGCACTGGGTGAACTGGTGGTGGGTAGTGCCCGACCAGGGGCTTGGCTTTCTTATTGAAAACCTGCTGGTTGGCTGTGCCCCCCACGATCCTTCTGCTGAATTCCTGCTGCTCAGGCCACGTGTGACCGGGCTGCTGATCACAGACAGGGACTGACTCTGGTCTGGCTTGCAGTAGCCCCTGGCTGTGATTTATTTCCTGTGGGCAGTCCAGCTGGATGCTGAGTGGGGTGGAGGGGAGGGCATTTTCCTTTTCAAGTCTGGTTTCTGTGGAGACTCGTTTCTTCATAGGTGATAACTTTACAGAGGAGACCAATGGCCAGATGTTGCTGAGAGGGTGCTGGGAGCCCATCTGGAGCTGCCCTGGGCTGGGGGTAACAGCTGCCCTGGCAGGGCTTCAGGGGGTTGACCCCTCTCCTCCCTGACAGGCCTGTTAGCTCTTTAGGATCAAAGCTTTTCACATTTGGTCCCTGTACTTGAAGAAGCTCAAGTGTTTCCACTGCAGACACGAGGGATTCTGGCTCTGCTCCCTGCCACCCATCCCCAGCTCCACTTCGCCAGCGTTCTCCTTGAAACTGTAGTTTACAAAAATAAAACCTAGATTAAAGCTAGTGCAGCTGCCCTGAGGTTTGAATCACTGCTGGTATGATGTGCTGCCAAAGAGAGAATTACTCAGGAGTGTGGATTAGAGCTGTTTGTCTCCAGGAAGACCTGGGCTTCAAAGCCAGGGAATTTTCACAGCTTCAGCTGGGAGGCTGGGGTGCACTCCTGCACGGGCACCAACCCCTCAGCTGGCTCAGAGCTTCCCCATCTCCTTCCCCCCTCTCTGCTTCAGAATTCTCCCATGCTCTTACTCCATCTGGACTTGCCTGGCCAGGGCTGCCCTCCAGCCTTCCCTGTTGCTGGCTCTCACCAGCTGTAAAAACTCCAGCGCTTTTAAAAAATATTTTTCTTCCTGTTAGGAGAGAGGTCGGATCTTTGTTTGTTTCTCTTGTTTGCTTGTTCTGTACCATCCCTGCTCCTGCAGCACTGCTGAGGGTCCAAAGGAAGGTTTAGACACCCCACTTTCCAGCAGCTGCCAGGGGCTGGAGTGCCAGCCTGCAGGTGGGGAGGGCTGAGGGCTCAGGTCAGGGCTGGTGCTCAGCACAGCTCCTGGGGACAAGTTCCCCTCCACCAGCCAAGGTTCTGCCCGTGGCCAGCACCCCTGGGGAGCACTGTGGTGGGGGGTGGTCTCTGCGGGCTGCAGCAGAAAGGCAGCTCTGGCCACATGGTCCATGGCAGGTTCTGCCCATCCTGGGGTGAGGGTGGGTGCCTGGAGCTCCCTGCACACCCTGAGGCTCCTTCCTCTGCATGGAGGCTGCTGGCAGGTGGTCCTTGTCCTTGTCCTTGTCCTTGTCCTGGAGTGTGGCTCTGCAGCAGAGCTGGACAAGCTCTCCTGTGCTGGGGTGGCTTCAGCTTTGACCAGAGATGTGTCTGACCAGGATGGGAGCTCCTGGCACGGCTCCCAATACGGTTACTGGGATGCTCTGCCCTGAACTGGGATGGGGTTGTTCAAGGAGCCATCTGGAGCTGTGATCATCAGGGTTTGGAGTCTGGCCTTGGACCAGCTCCTGGGTCTCTGGAAGGCAGGTAGGGAATGGGGGGAGCACCAAGGCAAGGCTGTGGTGAAGGAACTGGAGTGTGCCTGGGGGTGCTGAGTCTGCTGGGAAGGGAGCAGTGGAGAAGGAACTGGGGAGCTGGGGAACTGGGGAATTCTCCAGTGTGTTTTTGGAGAAGAAACGATGGAGGTGGTTGTGGGTGTTTTGATGGATCCAAGCTTTATTTGTTAATGGTCTGTTTTGGGCTTGTTTGTCCATCTCCTTAACAAGGTCACGGCTGTAAAACAAAAATAGCATCCTGGATGGATCTGGGTCTCTCCTATTAAAACTCTCTTAAAAAATGCAGTCTGGATCTTTAAAAGTAGAAATCCAGCCTGGCACAGAGGAGGGGTGAGCCACCAGCTCCCCACTGGACAGAGAATTCCTCCCAACAAACGAGGACCTGCTTCTTCATGCCTCCAGACCCCAGGATGGTTTAATTTCTGTGTCAGCACTAATTGATTGGAAGCAACAATTTTGCCAGACAAAGCTGTAAATTAGTTTCAAATGGGGGAAACAGGCCACCCACTGCCCAAATATCATATTGCAGTAACAACATTAAACATAGAGCAAACCATAACCCAGGGAAGGAAAACCCAAGTGAAACCAGATTTCCACTCATTCCCTTTCCCCAGGAAAGTGGAACCAGATGGCTTGTGGCTTTGATAATAAGAGAGACTTGATTCTTTCAGATACTGCTTAAGCTAAGTATCACACAAAGGGATGGGCTGAGAAGCAAAACCTCACAGGCATGAATTCTGCCTCTGGAGACCGTCGGCATGTGAAACCCTCCCAATGAAAACATTACAGGAAAACTCTCTTCCTAATGGCAGCCGAGCCCTGCTCGCTCAGCCAGCCCCTTCTCATCGCCTGGTGCTGAGGACCAGCCCAGCTCCCACAGCTCCCAGCCACAAAGGAAAATCCCTCCCTGGTTTTCCTGCAGGGCAGAGAGGGGGTGGGTGCCCACCCTGGCTGGGGGCATTTGCAAAGTGCCCTGAGCTGCAGGACCAGGATGCCCAGGAGCAGCTGAGGGCCCTGGGGGTTCTGATCCTGGGACAGAGGAGGCTGAGGGGAGACCTTCTGGCTCTCTGCAACACCCTGAGAGGAGGTTGGAGCCAGGGGGGGTCGGGCTCTGCTCCCCAGGAACAAGGGATGGGACAAGAGGAACGGCCTCAAGTTGTGCCAGGGGAGGTTGAGGTTGGCAACTTCTTCACTGAAAGGGCCACCAAGCACTGTCCCAGGCTGCTCAGGGAGGTGGTTGAATCCCCATCCCTGGGAGGGTTTAAAAGCTGTGGAGATGCAGGGCTGAGGCACGTGGTTTAAGCACTGGAGTTTTGGTGCTCGTGGTTGTAGGGTTAGGTTATGGATGGAAGGGATGAGCTGAAAGGTCTTTTCCAAGCAGGAAGGATTCTGTGCTCCCTGAAGGCAGATGGCCCATAACCAGTGCCAGCACCCACCTCTGCAGCCAAGGGCCTCCAAGAGCTGGGGTGGGTGCTGGTGGTTATTTTCTGTGCTTCCCTGCAGTTGTGTGGGGTCAGAGCTCCCATCTGCAGGGCCCTGCGAGCCCTGAGGGAGGGCAGGCTGGCACTGGCACCCATGGGGGGGGTGACCCTCTCAGCCCCCCTGTCAACAAGGCACCTGGGGTCTCTGTGTTCCTCTGAAGGGGGGCAGGACTTCATCACCAGTCACACCTCCTCCTCCTGCCCTCTCCCCAGAGCTCTCCCTTCTCTATACGTGGGGACAGAGAGCTGGAGCAGCTCTGGAGCCAGACTGGGAGTGTTGGGGGTGGTCAGCCTGGAGAAGAGAAAGCTGCAATGGGGAGACCTGAGAGCACCTTCCAGTGCCTGAAGGGATCCAGGAAAGCTGGGGAGGGACTGGGGACAAGGGATGGAGGGATGGGATGAGGGGGAAGGGTTTCCAGCTGCAAGAGGGGAGATGGAGAGGAGATTTTGGGGAGAAATTCTGTGGTGTGAGGGTGCTGAGCCCCAGGGTGCCCCCAGAAGCTGTGGCTGCCCCATCCCTGGCAGTATTGGAGGTTGGATGGGGACAAGGGCCTGGAGGGATGGGATGAGGGGGAAGGGTTTCCAGCTGAAAACATCTGTCCTGCCGTGACCTGGCCTGCAGCCCTGCATCACCCCCTGCCCTCCTGACAGCTTTTGGGGAGCAGCCTGGGTGTCTCAGTCCCTGTCTGATTGCTGGGGATGAACTCGAGCACTTAACAGCTTTTGGCTGCTGATTCCCAGCTCCAAACTCTGGGCAGCACATTCCGGAGTGACAGGGACAACCTTGGCTGCCCATCCCGGTGTCAGGCAGCAACACCCCCAGGACCAGCTGCCCGTGGCTGGGGGGCTCCTGGCTGCCCGTGCCGGGGGGTGACTCCTCTGCCTTCATCTCTGCTGACCTGGAATTTGTTCCTGGCAGTGCTCCTGTGCGAGCTGCCTGGCAGGGGCTCTGCCTCCCAGTCTTTGTGCCGTTGCTATTTAAACCTCCCGGCTCTGCGCCTTCCCGAAAGGTCACAAGATCTGCACAGACTTCTACAGCTGAAGCTGCTGGAGGGCTGGGGGAAGATCCTGTGCTTGTCGAGTCGCATTCGGAGGGGAGCAGCAGCTCTTCCCAGCCTCACACAGAAATAGCTCTGCTGCTTCTGCTCCCGGGCTCCCCGGGCAGGGGCTGAGCCCCAGCAGGGAGATCACCTGAGGCTTCCCGGGTCGCAGCGATATCACCTCCCCCTGAGCCTCTGCTGAGCTCCAGGGCAAGCCTGGGAGTTCCCCAACTGGCCCAATCCCTTCCAGCACCTCACCTCCATCCTTTGGCTCCTGGGAGATGCAGGAAGGAGCCGTGTGAGGTGCCCTGGGGGGGTCTTGGCTCCTGTTGGGACTGGGATAACCCACCCAGGATGGGCAGGAGGATGCAGAGTGCCACCTTGTCCACCAGATTATTTTTTTTTCTTTGTGCTGCAGCAACAAATGAGCTGTAGGGAAAGGCAGGTCTGCTCTCTCTATATATATATTTCCAATTAAAACACAGCTTGGTGCTGGTTAGATCTAGAAGTTTCATCAAGAAAGGGGGGGGAAGAAAAATGTAAACAGTATTATTTCCCCCTTCCTCTCGTCCTTCTGACAGATGGAGCTGCTCTCATTAGAGATCTGATCCCTTTCTCAAGAACAAGTTGTGGATAGGAAGCTGTTTCTGGGTGACTCTGTGGGGGTGATGTTGGGTTTGTTCCCCCAGCACCACTTCCACCGGCCGGTCCTGCTGCTGCTGGGCTGGCTCCCTCTGCTTCGGGGTTTTTTTTTTTCCTTAAATGAAATCACTTCCTCTCAGTAATTACATCAGCTAATTAGGGACCTAATTGGCTCATTAGAGCAAAGTGACAGTTCCTTCTCAGAACACGGTGTAACAGGAGGAAATCTGCAGTGCTCCTGGCTGCCAGCGCCCCTGGTGCTTGGGGACAAGGGATGGAGGAGATGCTGGGTGAAGCCATCAGCCTGGAGCTGCTGCTGGAGGCAGGAGTCTGCCCTGCCCCGAGCTGGGGATGGGGGCAGAAGCTGTGCTGGGTCAGTGCAGGAGGTCTGATGGGGAAGGAGGACACCAAGTGCCAGCACCCCCAGAGCACCGGAGGCAGCGACTGGAGCTCAGCAGGATGCTGCTGGCTGGAGCCTGAGCTCCCTCCCACCTACCTCCTGGCCAGAGAGGGCTGGGGAGGGCCGAAGGGGAAGGAGGGATTTCACTTGCACCATCTTTTCGTTGGTTCCAGACCAAAGGAGCCGTGAGCACTGCCCTGCTCCGTGGTTTGGTTTGGCAGTCTCTGCGGGAAGCCCTTGGATGTGGTTTGGTTGTGGAGGGCCTGGGGTGGGAGCTGGAGAGCTGGATGCTGTTCTCTGCCCTGGCACTGGTTTGGTGTGGTCTCGGGCAAATTTCTCCACAACCCTAGGCCACTTTTTCTACTCTCTTGCCAGCCTTGCTTTGTAAGTAATCTCCCCGGAGCAGGAACACGTCTGTGTGTATCCACAGCAGAGCTCTGATCTTGTCTGGAGCCACGTACACTCCATCTCAAAGTGCCTTGGGCATCTAAATGCTGCCTTACTATTTCTGTGAGCATCCAGATCTGAAATTTAAGTTCTTCATGTGTGATCTAAAGGCTGAAGGGCTGTAAAGTCTGCTGGTGTGTGTGTTCCTGCCAGCAGGGTCCCCAGGCACCCAGACGTCCGTTCCCAGCACATCTGAGCCCTCCGTGTGTGGAATATCTTGTGGCTGTCTCCACCTCAGGATGCACAGGTTGGGTCTTCCTCAGACATCATATCCAGGGACCTTGGTTCAGTAAGAGGGTCCGAGCAGCCTCCTGGGTCAGCCTGTGGGGGAGCAGAACGTGCCACAGGTACCTTCTTACCCAGCCCCAAGCTGCAGCATCCATCTGGGACAGGCAGAGGCTGGATGTACCAGCCTGAGATGCCTTCAGTGTCCTGCCTGAGAAGGTCACACACTGCATGAAATAATTCTGTAGGATCAAGCAGGATGGTGCCTGAGTGGTGTGGGGGGCAGGGGGAGCCTGGGCTCCAGCCTGCACCCCCTGTGTGATCATCCTGGCAGCTGGGGCTCTGCCACTTTCTGGCCAGCCCCAAGCCACGAGCAGACTTGGCTGCAGCATCTGATTTTGAGGAGAAAACAGCAGCAAGTGAACCTTCTCTCTGTCTTCAACAACAAAACCCATTCAGCTGAGCTCGCTCATGGACCAGCCCCTGCACCCCCCACACAACCTGGGGTGGGAGGCTGGAGCCAAAACCAAGAGATTTCTTCATGGGTTTAGGTTGATTGTGAACATTTCAGCAAGTTCTTCTGATGTCTAGTTACTTGTTCTGGTTACTGCTTGTCCAGAGGTCGAGTTACAGCCTGGGACACTCCCGGATGCTGCAGCCCACCCTCCAAGCTCCCTCCTGCTGCCTGGATTTCCAGCAACACCACTGCCCTCCCGGGGGAAAAGTTCAACCTGCTCCCAGATGTTTTTGCAGCTGGAAGAAAAAAGCTTCAGGATAAATGGGCTTCAAAGTATTTTTGTAAGTGCATTAAAATAATATTTTATATAAGGAGACTAAAAGAGGCAAGGAAATGATGTTAAATTCCTCTGCTGAAATTGCTCAGGGAACTTGAAATTTATTTTTTTTTGTTCATCTCTTTCTATGGAAGGAAAAAATCTGAGTGTGATTATGGTGTCAAGTGATCCCAGGGACTGCAAAGTGTCCTCTGGGCAGGTGGTGCCTTGGTCCCTCACACCCAGAGGGATGGGGAGCACTCAGGAGCCTCTCTGGGCTTTCCTTCACCTCCCCAGGAATTAGCTCAGGAGCCAGCACCTTCCTGGAAGAAAATTTTTCAGTGAAAAAAATTTCCTTAAAACTGGTTTTCCCCATAAACTGAGTTTCCTGGGGAGTTTGCTCAGCTAAGGAAGGAGAAAGCAGCACTCCTGAAGGAACCTTTCTCTTCTCTCTTACTCGAAAGATAATTTTGGTTTCTAAAAAAAAATAAAAATCAGTTTCGAATTGATGTTTTGACTTGAAATGTCATTCTGTTTTTAATTGAAGAGCCAGAGTGAAATGACATTTTAAGTCAAAATGTTAATGTTTTGTTTAGACATCTCCCATGGGAAAATTTAAATGTTTCATCAGAGCTGACATTTGCCTGGGAAAGCATCCCAAAAAGGGAGGTTTTCTCTAAGAGGGGGTGAGGAGGGTGTCCAGGCTGGGTGTTGGAGCAGGCTCTGCAGGCACTGGGGGGTCAGTGAGGAGCAGTGGGGTTGGTGGCAGCTGCACCCCCCGGATCCTCTGGCACTCAGCACAGGGAGCTCTGCTCACTCAGTCTGTTCCTACACCCTTGCAGGGTGGAGAGGTTCTGCCTTCCCAGCACTCCCCAGGCTGGGCTGAAAGCCCCAACCCTCTGCCTGTCACTGACCCTCTCCTGAGGAACCTCTCGGGTGCTGCAGAGCAAAGGTCTGTGCAGCTGGTGGTGGGGAAGTGGGGTGGTTTTCCCACAGGGATGCAGTGGTGATTCCCAGGGAGAAAGGAATGGAAAATCAAGTGCAGCCCAGAGGATTTCTCACCCACTTTGCCTGGTGGATGTTGGTGGTGAGGTTTTCTGATCCTTTCGTGCTCCCAGGGCATGATTTGCTCTTGCTCAGCCCCAGCTCTGCCTGGGGTTTGCTCACAGCTCCTCCCTTTTGATATGTGCATAGGTACCAAATAATGAAAAAAAAAACCAAACAAAAAAAACCCCCACAAAGCCACCAGCCAATCCCAAAACAAAGGAGCTTTCCCTGCTGCCTGCTTTTCTTTCTGGCCAAATCCCGGGAAAATGCAGTGGTATGGAGCCATGGCTGCAGCTGCCACAGGTCTGTCCTGCTCTCCCAAGCCCTGGCCACTTCAGGTGCTTTTGGGTTCAGGTAGTTTTGGCTCCTCAGCAGGGCAGGGATGGGTGAGCAGGCAGCCTGCCTGCTCCTGGGAACCAGGGACAGTGCTGAGCCTCTTGGGAGGAAATTAAAAATACAGCGATTCCCCTTCTCAGACGTCTTGCCCAGGGGTTAATGCGGTGTCTGCTGTTCCCCCCCGCCCCCTTAACCAGAAAGAAAATAACTTTGCAAGAAGCTTTGGTGTTATCTACTGCCTTGGCAGCTGGGAATGGCCCTGGGACATGGCATGGGGACAAGGGGCTTCGGGGTGGGCATCCCTTCAGGGCCAGTCGTCTGGCCCCTTGCCCTGGCGGTGCTTCTGCCGGGCCGGTGGGATCATCGTGGCCCTTTGCTCTTCCCAAAGTTCAGGTTTTCCAGTTGTTTTTCCTGGTTTTGTTGCGTGACAGTGAAATCCCCGTGGCGGAGTCAGCGTTCCACGGGCAAAACCCCCGCTGGGAAAGATCCACCCGCCCGGGGAGACACGACACTCCTGTGCTCAGCCCTCCCTGCTGAGGCTGGAGGTGTTTGCAAATACTCAAATTGTCTTTAATTATTGCTCCCAACCAAGCAAACACCTCCCGTGCCCTGACCCCCCCTGTGCTGGAGCACTGGGCTCCCCGGCGGAGCTGGCGCGGAGCATCCCACCCACCAGTGGGCACTGGGAGGAAACCCCATTTGGCTCCCGCGGGCTCTCAGGCTGCTTTCTCCGCCCCTTTGCATTCCCTGGGGCTTTCTCCCCAGCCTTCCCCATCCCCTTTTTGGCGGAGCTGGGCAGGGGGATGCGGTGCCGGTGCCCGGGGGGGAGCAGGGGGTGTGGATGGGAGGGGGGAGCTGAGCTGGTCCTGGGGGCCATGGCTCTGCCCTTGGAGGTCCCCGCTGTCCCCTGGCGCTGCTGGGGACAGGAGCAGCAGCTGGGGTGCAGAGCATGGCCAGGAGGGTGAGCTGGGGCACAGCGGGAAGTTCCCAGCCCCGGCTGGACGTCCCGAGTTTCCCATTACCCGGAGAAACCACAGACCCGTCTGTACTTTGGTTTAATTGCTGCTTTTTTGAAACACTTCAAAGAATGTTTCTAACCGCAGTATGTGGCACATATTATTAGATTTGTTTTTGGAATATAATGATAAACTGTTGCCATTATGGAGGTAGACGTAATTATCTTAAATCTATTTTAATCTATTCTGCCTTTTAAATATTCTGTGTTCCCTTTTAATAAGAGGTAGCATCCAGCCTTTGATGTTATAGCGGAGGTGTAGAAAGCTCTCCTCTCCTTGCTGCAAATGTTAATTGAATAGCCTCCCTTTTTCTTCATTAGCTGCATTAGCTTGCATTAACACCTTTTAATATCTCTTTAAAATCTTGTTCAATTTACTTTCTTTAATCTTTTCCTTTCCCAGAGTGTTGCATCACTTTGATCCTCATCTTCTTCTTTTCTTTGATGACAACTCGGAGTTTAATTTGTGTTTGAATTGAAATGGAAATCTCCTAATTCCCCAGAATTCAGCTGCATTTTACAGGGTTTGGGCTGAGCGCTGGGTGCTGCCCCGGGGCGG
>JAAWXA010000037.1:820775-836924 GCA_038090715.1 Florisuga fusca
GCTTGGGGGGGGGGAGAGCTTTCTGTGGGCGCCGTCTGCTTTAGGTGGAAACTTCGTGTTGGGGAAGTTTTGGGCAAAACAATTCAACCACATCTGAGGGGGAGGGAGGGAAGCAGTCTGCTTGGCAGCAGCCCCGCAGGGATGCGGAGGGTGCAGGGAGGTGGGTGCTGGGCCCCGAGCTGCTCTCTGTCCCCTGGGATGTCCCCGGCTGCTGCCCCGGGAGGGGAAGGTGCTGGCAGAGCTCTCCTGTTGCTCGGGCAGGTCTCAGGGAGAGGAATTTAACCCATCCCAGCGCCGTGCATCAAGCCCTGGGATGGGTTCCTGGGGCTCCATCCCCGCCCCTCCTGCTCCCCGTCCTGCGGGATGGGGGGTGGGGGTGTCCCGGGGAAGCCTCTGCTGGCACTGAGCCTCCTGGCACCCTGGGGTCCCCCCCCCT
The DNA here is from genome assembly GCA_038090715.1 of Florisuga fusca. NCBI lineage: Eukaryota > Metazoa > Chordata > Aves > Apodiformes > Trochilidae > Florisuga > Florisuga fusca. Next base: position 821,212 of record JAAWXA010000037.1, read on the forward strand.
TGGAGCCCCCGAGGTGCCCTGGGGGATGCTGAGGATCAAAGCCCTTTGCTCTGCTCCTTGGGTGAGCTCCTCATGGCCCCAGATCCCCTCTGCCTTTTGTTCTCCTTTTTTTTTTTTAATTATTATTATTATCATTTTGCTGTACGTGAGCGCAGGAATAAAAGGCACGGGCAGGAGGGAAGCTTTTACTTTCCCAGTGAAATCTGGGAAAGTTCTCCTGGGCTGTCTCTCTGCAAACACTTCAGCTGGAAGGCTCCTTGAGCCAGGAGCCCAGTTCTTTGCAGATATTTAAATGGAAATCCGGTGAGGTGATTAAGCAGAGAGCAGTGAATTTATTCTGGTCATTTATTATTGATGGGTGACATGACATTATTTTAATCGTGTTCTCTGATCCTGCTGTGGTGCAGAGGGGTGGGGATGGGAGCAAGCATGGGGGGGGGAGTGTGAAACCAAAGCTGCTGCCCAAGGAATGGCCTCAAGTTGTGCCAGGGGAGGTTTAGGTTGGAGCTTGGGGACAATTTCTCCCTGGAAAGGGTTGTCAGGGCCTGGCCCAGGGGGAGTCCCCATCCCTGGAGGGGTTTCCAGTCCCTGGAGATGTGGTGCTGAGGGACACGGGGCAGTGGTGGCCTTGGCAGAGCTGGGGGAAGGGTTGGACTGGGTGATTTGCTCTTTTCCAACCAAACCCATTTGTTGATCCTATGATTCCAGTCCTGACCCTGCGGTGTCTGGGGAGGAGATGGGTGCTGTGGGGTCCCTTTTATACTCAAAGCAGTACTGGGGTCCTGTGATTTCAGCTTGCTTTCTGTTGAAAGCTGCCACCACCCAGCTGGTCCTGCCAGCTTCATGGGTTGCTATGGGCACAGGGATGCACAGGCACCCACAGCATTTCCCCTGCCCCCAGTCCTTGCCTTGGCTGCCCTGCAGGTGCCTGCTGTGGGGGGAAAACTCTTTTCAGGATAAGCAGAAGCACCTCCAGGGCTTCTCAAAAGTATTTATTCTCACACCCAGCCCCAGCACCACAGTGCAGCTCTGCGCCAGGTTTGCTCCTGGTTATGATGTGGTGGGGTCTGGAAATGAAAGGGAATATTTTGCCTTTGCAAAGGAGAGGGATTGTGGCTGCTTTGTTAAATTTGGAGGCCTGGATGCGAGGGGGAAAAAAAAAAAAAAAAAGAAAAAAAGAAAATGTGTGTGTGATGAAAAGCTTCCTGTGAGTTCATCCCATGTAATTGGGATGAGAGCTCTGGCCTGGTGCAGGATCCTGCTGCGGGTCACGGAGGGGCTCCAGGAGCAGAGGGTCATGCAGAGTGTTGTTTGAACACCGGCTGCAAATCCCAGCCTGGGCCATTAGAAATTAAAGAGCTGCTGTTAATCTGAGCTGGAAATAAAACAGCAGCCCCAGGAGCTGAGCTGGTTGGGCTGCACTGCTGCGGGTGTCAGCTTCAATTGGAATAAACAAGCATTGCTGGGCTCTGCCGAGCTCCTGGAGAGGAGGCAAAAGCATTGCTGGGAGGGAGAGGCTGCGCGGCTCCCAGATGAGAACCACTTGCCCAATTTCTGCTCATTTTTAAACACAGGCAGTTGTGAAAGCGAGAGGGTACTCAGGGGTACTCATTACCACTTCTCCTGCGCGCGAGTTTTCCTCCAGCGCCCATAAAAACACTTCTCACCCCTCACAAGGGATTCCACATCAAATATTCAAGGCAGATTACAGCCAGAACCACACAGGAGAAAGAAAAAAAAAACCACAAAAAAAAGAAAAAAAAAAAAAAAAAACAAACAAAAAAAAAAAAAAAAAAAAAAAAAAAAAAAAAAAAAAAAAAAAAAGGAAAAGTCTAAACTGTTCAGTTGCTTTAATAAAGGAGCCAAAAAGGTTAACAGAGGGGGAAGGGGTGAGGCTGCTGGGGAGAGTGCTCTGTACCTGGGGCTGGGTGCCAGCAGGATGGGTTGGAAGGTGCTGCTGGGCTGACTCGGGGCACAGGTTCTTGGTACCTGCAGCCAAACCCTGAGCAGGGATAACTCCGTGCCGTGCTGCTTGGATCACAGCAGCAATAAAAAAAAGAAAGAAAGGGTGGTGAGTTCTCCCTGCCCTGCAGGTGCTGGTGTTGGTTGGAATGGGGTTGGGTTGGTGTTGGGCTGTGCAGGGGGAGCTGGGGTGTCACTGCTGCTGCAGGGTTTGGGTGGAAGTGTTGGGGGTGAGTGTCCAGCTTGGCTGAGCACCCAAATCAGGGCAGGAGACAGAACCTGGGACTTCCAGCTGTGGTTTGGGTGTGATGGTGAGGGAGCATATGGCTCATCTGGCTCCTACTCAGTGTCTTTCCTGTGCCCCTGTTGCCCAGATGGCCATGACCAGGCAGATGCCTTCAGCCCCTGCTCCTCGGTGTCAGCTCTGACCCTTACACCAGCAGGTGTGGGAACTTCTCCAGCCATTTCTCCCTCCTCTTGCCCCAGCCATCAGCTTGCTGGTGCTGGTCCTGCTGGTCACTGCTGGACCTCCCGGGAGGTCCTGGGAATCAGAGCTTGGGGCAAACCCACCAAATCTTCCCAGGGGATGGGGCAGGGGGTTGCTGTGCTCCGTGCCTGGTTTCAGGGACATGGCTTGTCCTGGCAGGATGGGGTTTCATCACTAGGGTGAAACCATTCCCTTCATCCCATCCCTCCAGGCCCTTGTCCCAGGTCCCTCCCCAGCGTTCCTGGATCCCGTCAGGCACTGGAAGGTGCTCTGAGGTCTCCCCATCACAGCCTTCCCTTCTCCAGGCTGAGCAGGGCACAGAGCAGCGTGTCCCCCAGGCAGGCACAGCCTGGCCAGGGTGGGCAGGGGGTGACAGACGTGGTCCTGAGGGGGAGCAGTACGGGTTGCTGTGGTTTTGTGCTCATCAGCAAATAGATTTGTGGCTTCAGTCGACTGAGTCAGAGCTGAAGTGTTGCTGGGCAAGGGGAGGAGAGAGCTCCTGCCCCAGTGCTGCTCCTCAGCAGGTTAAGGCAGGATGTGGCCATGGTTTCTTTTTCTTTTCTGGTGGTTTTTTTATTTTATTTTTTTTTTCTTTTTTTTTTTTTTTTTTTTTTTTTTTTTTTTTTTTTTTTTTTTTTTTTTTTTCTTTTTTTTTCTTTTTTTTTCTTTTTTTTCTTTTTTTTTCTTTTTTTTTTTTTTTTTTTTTTTTTTTTTTTTTTCCTTTTTTTCTTTTTTTCTTCTCTTTCTTTTTTTTTCTTCTCTTTCTTTTTTTCCTCATTTTTTCTTTTTTTTCCTCATTTTTCTTTTTTTCTCTTTTTTCTTCCTCATTTTTCTTTTTCTTCTTTTTTTTCTCTTTTTTCTTTTTTCTTTTTTTTCTTTTTTCTTTTTTTTTTCTTCTCCCCCTTTCCTCCTTTCCCTGCCCTTTTTGCTTTTTTCCTTTCCCCCCCCTTCTTTTTTTTTTCCTGTTTTCCTTCCATCCTTTCTTCCTCTTTTTCATAGAAGATCCTGATATAAAAGCCCAAAGAAACCATAAGCAAGTTAAGGAGCATTTTCTCCTGACTCCCTGCAGTGGCTCCTGTCCCTCTCTATCCTCTCCATCTCCCTGCAGGAGCTGGACCCAGGGCTTTCTTGGAGGAGCCAATGGCCAAGGTTGTGGCTCTCCCTCTTCCCGAGTTGGACCCTGGCAGTGTGTCTGCTGGGGGCTCTGGTTCTCTCCTCCCAGAGGCAGCCCCAGTGATTTCCCTCCTGGGGAGGCAGGGTGCAATTTGTGTTGGAGTTTGGCTTTCCAGTGTGACTCTTGGCTTGGCACTCTGGAGGCACAACATGCTCCTTAAATAGCAGGCTACATTTCTCCACCTCGACGGAGCAAACAAAACCCTCCCCTGCCAAATGAAAGGACATATTCCAGTACTCTTTGTTGTTGCAACAAATTGGGTGGGTACTGTCAGACTTCTGTATTCTGGGAACGCTTCCAGAGCCTCTCTGTGAGCAGGAGGTGGTTACCATGTCATTGTCAGCTCCAATTGCAGGGGGGGATAACTCAGTCCCTGCTGGGGGCATCATTTCCCTCTCCTGACACTCAGCACCAGGGCACGGTGCTGGGCTCTGCTCCTCCTGCCCGGGCTGCCTGCCAGGGATGGGGCTGAGGGGCTGCCAGGGGGGGTACAGCTATGGGGACACCTTCCCTGGAGCTGCTGTGGCCAGGGCAGGCTGCCCACAGGGGTGGCAGTGAGAGCAGGGAGGGATCCAGGCTCCCTGTCCCTGTCTGCTGCCCCCCAATCCCTGTCTGCTGCCCCCCAATCCCTGTCTGCTGCCCCCCAATCCCTGCCTGCTGCCCCCCAATCCCTGTCTGCTGCCCCCAATCCCTGCCTGCTGCCCCCCAATCCCTGCCTGCTGCCCCCCTATCCNTTTTTTTTTTTTTTTTTTTTTTTTTTTTTTTTTTTTTTTTTTTTTTTTTTTTTCCTGTTTATTTTGTGGGGGTCTTATTTCTTTTCCTCTTTTGTCCTTGAGGCCAACATCACCATCCCTGCAAGTATTTAGAAACTGTGTGGCTGAGGCAGTTCAGGAGGTGCTCCAGTGGGTGATACAGATATTGATATAGTTTATTCGGGAGGAAAGTTGACAGGGGGACGTGGTGACCTCAGGGGACTTTTCCCACTGTGACAATTCTGAGACTCTGTGCAGCAAACCAGTGGGGTTGTGTCCCTAGGGGCTGCTGGCCCTGGCCCTGCTCTCCCCCTGCATCCCAGCGATGCTCTCGCTGCCCCCCGGCTGCAGGTGTCCCCGGGCTGTGCCTTCTGCTGCCACCTCGGGGGGACACGGGGACAGGACGGGGCCGTGGGAGGTGACCCGGTACCGGGCAGGAAGCGGTTTGGGTTTGGGTGGCAGTGAGGAGCCGGGTCAGAAGTGTGGTGTGGCTTGAGGTTTCTGCTCAGGAAAGGTGACTGAGCCCACCAGCAGCAAGGCCACAGATAAGAGAGAACTGGGGACAGGGAGTTTCCTTTTTTTTTCTTTCTTTTCTTTTTTTTTTTTTTTTTTTTTTTTCCCCCTTTCCTCCTTTCCCTACCCTTTTTGCTTTTTTCCTTTCCCCCCCCTTCTTTTTTTTTTCCTGTTTTCCTTCCATCCTTTCTTCCTCTTTTTCATAGAAGATCCTGATATAAAAGCCCAAAGAAACCATAAGCAAGTTAAGGAGCATTTTCTCCTGACTCCCTGCAGTGGCTCCTGTCCCTCTCTATNGGAGGGGGGGGGGTGGCTCAGTCGGCCACCAGATGGGTTGCACCATGTGAAGGGGTTGCAGAGCAGCGATGGTTGGAAGATCTTGGCCGTCTGTTTGTGATTCCAACCCCAAAGTGGCTCTTTTTACCCTTTTATTGGCCACAGTGCTCCCTGGGAGGCTCTTGGAGTCTGTGTTGGGGTTTTGCCCTAACATTACAGCAGTGACAAAAAAGCTCTCTGATAGGGATCTTTTTTTTTTCCCCTATCTAAAAGTTTTTTTCCAGCTTAAATAACTCCAGGCCAGCTCTGCAGAGGGCTGGTGGGGTTGGTTTACATTCAAGGCCAGGTTGTATGGGGCTGTGAGGAACCTGGTGTAGGTGGGGCTGTCCCTGCTCACTGCAGAGGGGTTGGACTAGGTGGCTTCTAAAGGTCCCTTCCAACCCAAACCACTCGATAATCCATGATTCTATGGGCACCTTCCCACTTTTTCTGCCTCCCTCTGTCCGGGGGGGTGTGCAGGGTCAGGGGATTCAGCAGGCTCTGCAGCTCTGCTGCTTATCTGCCCCTGTCTAGGGGGTGGCTGCTCTTTGTAACTCTGCCTTTTACCACCCAAATCACCACTTGCTCCTCCAGAATATCCCTAACAGTTTGCAGGGACGTTTCCCGGGGAGGAATCCAGCTGCTGCTGACATAAAGCAGGGATGCAGCAGGCTCTGCCAGCAGCTCCTTTGAAGCTTGCAGAGCTCCAGAGCTCTTCACCTGGTCTGCATGCTCCTTCTCCAGAGCCCCAGAGCTCCTGGATGGGAAGAGCTCTCCCTGCAGCCCCAGCCCCGACTCCAAACGCCTTTGCCAAGGGAGCTGCCGGGGCACATGCTCACCCTCAGAGCAAAGTTCCACTCCTGACTCATTAGAAGTTCCTCTCCTCACTCTGGGGCATATGCAGGAGGATCTGGTGCCAAGCTGGCAGCCAAGATGCCAAGTTGCAGGGAGAGGGCTCGGAAAGGCTCCCGAGGAGGATTTGTACTTCTGCCCACAGGGAGTTTGTTCTGAAACAGCACAAATCACCCCCAACCCCCCCCCTAAAAAAAAAAAAGGGCTTTCCTCTGGGCTCCAGCACCCTCCCCAAGACCTCTCCCACCCAGGTGGTTCCTGCAGCCAAGGTGTTTGCTCTGGAGGGATGGGATGAGGCAGAGCAAAAAGGCACCAGCCCCCTGGGATGGGGTTCAGGACTCTGCCGGGCCCCTGCCTCCAGCAGCCCTGGTGCTGATGAGCTGGGAGAGTTCAGCACATTCCCAACTAATGGGTCTGGTGGTTTTGCAGGGTCTGTGGCCCATACTAATGGCTCATTGCTGAACCATAAGTGGTTGTGTTATACTTGGGATTTATTGGAGGCCGAGGGATTAATTTCCTGAAATATACGGTCATGATGTTGAGGTTAAATTAAGATCTCATTCAAAAGGATTCTTTTTTATGATACTTAATTTGTAACCCCTTTTCTATAGCCATTTTACAGCTAATCCTCCCCCTCCCTTAAATGTTCAGTGTCATGTTTCCAGGAAGAATCTTATTTCATGCAGACTAGCAGCGTTTCCCAGTGTAACCTTTACAGTTCCTCATCCTCCGAGTTACTCTGGTCCCGCTTGTTTATACACAACAAGGTCTTAAATCCTCTCTTCGAAAAAATAAAGATGTTGCTGCAAAAGCAACAAGAGCTCCTGGCAGAGCTAAAACCCATCCGTTCTCTCCTCCCTCCCCACATGCCACCCCCCTTCAAGCTGCTGGAACTAAAAGCCCTTTTACTCCAGCGCTTGAGCACTTTGATAAAACGCGTGTTGAGTAAATCTTACATGACGTTTTTACTCTGGGTGATGTGTCTATAAAGTGGAGCTGGCTCGTTCCGAGCTCTGCTTCCCCCTCCGTGATGATGCTGTTATTAAACTGATAAATTAACTGTGGAGATGGGTGCTGGGAGATGCTGGAGGTGAGCTGGGAAGGGACGAGGTGGGTGAGAAGGACCATGGGTTGGATGCTCCAGGGCAAGGAGCAGCAGTCAGTGGGCCCTTGGCTTCTGCTCCCCTGGGGGGAACCAACCCCAGCCCTGAGCCCCTGCTGCTGCCCTGCTCCTCAGGTGATCCCACCCAAAGCAGAGCTGGTGGGGAGGTGCAGGGGGAGGGCTGGCTCCTCTGGCAGTCACAGGCTGGTAGGTTGGCTGCTTTGTGTTGTAGGGACCCTAAAAGATGGGCAGGGACCCCTCCCACCAGCCCAGGGTGCTCTCAGCCCCATCCAACCTTCAACATTGCCAGGGATGGGGCAGCCACAGCTTCTAGGGGCACCCTGGGGCTCAGGACCCTCACAGCACAGAATTTCTCCCCAAAATCTCCTCTCCATCTCCCCTCTTCCAGTTCAAAGCCTTTTCCCCTCACCCCATCCCTCCAGGCCCTTGTCCCAGGTCCCTCCCCAGCTTTCCTGGATCCCTTCAGGCACTGGAAGGTGCTCTCAGGTCTCCCCATTGCAGCTTTCTCCAGGTTTGAACAATTCCCAACCCAGCTTCCCTGAGCATCCTGCTTGGTGCTGAGCCACCATTCTCCCAGCAGCTCCCCACCCCGAGCTGTCAGCTCTGTCTTCTGCAGCGATTTTTCTCTCTTTTTTTTTTTTTTTTTTTTTTTTTTTTNTTTTTTTTTTTTTTTTTCTCTTCTTCCCTCTTACCCCCCCAGAAGTGCTGATGGACACGTTGAGTAACCATATCTGCTTGTTACAGGACATCTTGAGGCTGATTGGGGAGGTCAGGACTCAACTGGAAAGACCGCAGCGGGTTGCTGACTGGCATCCACGGTCCAGATAAGATAAAAACAACTGATGACAGCAGGGAAGTGAAACAGTCATCTCAGCACTTGGATTAGTGCCCGGCAAAGAGGAAGGGAAAAAAAAAAAACCAACAAAAAAAACCCCCAACAACAAAAAACCACCAAAAACAAAACCAAAACCCAACCCGGGGAGGGCCAGTGGGGAGGGGAGGGGGTGGGCTGTGTATTAGAATAGAAACTCTGGGAAAAAGATATCAGGAGGCAGCAGATTTGGGTGTTAAATATTTATGAATTAGCAGCACTCGTCGTGTTCTGTCTGAGCTTGGGGGACTCTGGGTGTGTGGCTGCAAACCCAGCGTGGCGGGGAGCACAGGGGGGTGATGGGGAGACCAAAGGTTTGGGGGGAGCAGGAGGGAAGGTGGGGCAGGAGGAGCCCAGATGAAGAGGAGGGAAGGATAAATGAGGTGCCATAAAAGTGACTATTACTGTTCAGAAAATCCTGCTGAAGAGCATTGGAGTAATTAAATCATAATTGCTTATTACTCAGCTGAAGTGACATTGTAAGTGGCTGAAGGTCTGTGATGAGAAGAGGAAGGGGGGGTCTCAGCTCTTCTGCCAGGCTCCAGGCTCTCTTCTGTCCTGCTGCAGCCATCTGCATCCCCAGAAAACCCTGTCCCTCGGGGAAGGTCCCAAACTCCCTGACCCTGTAGGTGGGATCACAAAGTGTGTTCTCAGCTTGAGGGAACATGTTCTGGGGTTTAGTGGCATTTCCTCATTTGTGTTTCAAAGTCTCTCTGGGTTTCACAGCCTGACACACCAGCACAGCTCAGCACCTCTGACTGATGGTTTTTTCACCCATCCAGGGAGAGCTGCCCCTGCCCTGCCACCCACCTGTGGGAGCACCCGGGAGGACCACCCTGTGGGAGCCTGTCACCCCGTGCTCTGATGCTCCTGTCCCACCACACCCCTGGGAACAGAGGAGCCCTCAAGCTGCCTGCTTGACTTTTGTTTCCACCCTGCTTCCAGCTGGCAGAACAAGGTCTGTGGTTCAGCACTGAAAACCGAGCAGGTTTGGCCAGGAGACACCAGGCAACTTCTGCTCCTAAGCACTTTTTTTTTTTTTTTTCTTCTTTTATCCTTTTTTGCAGCACAGACATCCCCCCTGTGAGAATTATCTGGGGGTTTCTCTCCATCCTGGGGCATAATCTCAAAGATTCACCTTATTCTCTTGCTCTGGGGACAGCGGGGGTGAGGGGGGCAGGCACCACCCAGCTGGGTGTCCCCCTGCAGCAGCCTTGGCAGGGGTTACACAGCCAGAGGGGAGGGAAAAGGGCTCTGGAGATGCAAACAATAAAAAGTCTCCACATTCCACTGAAGTTTCTTGAGCAACTGGCATTTTCCCATAAATGTACTTAAGCAGAAAATCACCAGAAAAGTGCTATAATCTGACAGATTTTTCACAGGCTTAAATATTCATGATTTAAAAGAATTGGCAGAATTTTCTACATTATTAGCTTTCATCATGGCTACAGGAGCAGTTGGTGCACTGGCTGCTCTTCAAAAACTATTAATCTAGTCTGTCATCACAGCAGCCATTTTTTAATTAGCTACTTTACTGAACGATCTGGTGCAGCAGTGAGACTGGAACATTTAAATGGTATTAAAGTTTTAAAGGTGCCCCTTTCCATTTTTAGTTTACGTTCTGCAACGCCGCAACCCGGGGAGGGAAGGGGGCGGCGGGCTCCCCCGTGTCAGTGGTGAACTCCTGGTTTTCTTTTGGAAAAAATTAAGTCTTGGAAAACTTGGAGCCTCTTCCTCCAGGAGGAGAAATCGCAAGAGATGAATTGTTCCTTAAACCCAAGTTCACAACATTCCTGCCTGATGAAATCAAACCGAGATGCTGGAGATGCTCAGAGCTGAGACCCCGCCTGCTGCTGCGGGAGCAGGAAGGGGACGTGGCACCTCCTGCCTCTCCCTGGCTTGGGCCACTGAGTGTTAGAGCCACAAATGGCAGAGGCTGGAATCATCCAGCCCCCTCGAGTCCAGCTCCTGGCCCCAGGATTCTTCTCTGCATCCCTGTCAACCCTCCTCCCCAGCAGGCAGGAGCTGCTGCCGCATCCTCAGGAGCATCCCCTGTGCCGGGGGAGTGGGGGGACCTGGTGCCACCTCAGCTCTTGCCACGACGTTGTTTTGAGCTTCTTTCACGTGCAGGTGGTGTTGAGTGCTTTGCAGTTTGTAGCCCAGAGCTCCAGCAGGTCTGAGGTGTCTCTTCCCTGAAAATCCAAGGCCCTGCAGCAGGCATGTATGGGCTGCTCCCCAAGCCATGCAGTCTGCTCCAGCATCCCCCTGGGGTGTTCTTGTACCATTGCAGTCTGCTCCAGCATCCCCGTGGGGTGTTCTTGCACCCATGCAGGCTGCTGTGGAAGTGCATCCTGAGCCCCAGCTGGGAGGGTGCTGGGGCTTGGTGCATCCTTCCCCAGGCACTGGGGCTGCAGCAGTGGTGTGAAATCTCTGTGCAGCCCGTGTTCTGCCCTGGCCTGGCTGGAAGGTGAGCTGGGTTTGTGATTTTTTCCTTGTATTTTGGGTTAACCAGTCTCTGGAGTATTGCATGTGGCAGCTCTGCCCTGCTCTGGGGTGAAAGCAGACTTTGGAGGGCGTGATGCCCACTGCAACGTTGGCTCAGCCTGTTTTGAACCCTGCTTTGCTCCCTGGGCCAGAGTCACTGCTCTGCTGCCTTATTATTTGCATATGAAAACACAGCAAAATTATATCTTTACATTGGTTTTAAATGTACCTTTTTTTTTTTTCCCCTTCTTTTTTAATTTTTTTTTCTTCTTTTCTTCTGGCACCAGTGGCTGCCTCCCTGATCTCTGCTGCTCCTTATTGCCAGAGCTTTAATTTGGGCATTCCAGTGCCAGTGTCCCGCGGCCTGGGGAAGGCAACTGCTCCACGGGTAAGAGGTTTTTTTCCTTATTATCATGTAAAGTGAGGACTGTAAAGAAACTGGCAGCTTAAATGCCAGTGGTGTAACTAGAACCTTGCCAAAAGTTGTTCTACAAAAGTCCTTCTGCCATAAGAAGTGGAAAAGGGAAAGTGTCGAACTCTGGGGGTTCTTGTTTGATGCTGAAAAACAACTTCTGGGTTTTTTGTTGGTTTTTTTTTTTTTTTACAGTGTGAATGTTTGCTTGGGTGAAGTGTTTTGGTAGTGAACATGGTCCCCTGTGGAGCTCAGCCCCGAATTTGCAGGAAGAAGGTGAAAACCCCCCACCCTGCATCATCACCTCGAGGGAGACATGCCCAGAAAGCCTTTGACTTACTCTGAGTGACTTTTCTTGGAGTTTGCTTGGTCTGGGGCTTTGGGTTTTTTGCCATCATGAATACATTTCCTGCCTGCTGCTGTCTGATGGGTTGGAAAGGAGATCCCAGCAGGAGCTGTAGGGTGGGACAGGGATGCTCCTCACATCAGTCACCTCCTTGCTGCCCAGCCCGCAGTCCTGCTCCCCTTGCACACTGGGCACGGGTTTTCCAGACATCAGGAAGTCCAAATGGAAATCTCAGGCTTGGGCTGGGATTTATCCCTCAACTTTGGGCAGTTACAGAAACTTCCTCCTCCTCAGCAGTCCCTGAGCACCCGTCCAGCAGGAGATGGGGAGGGCAGGAATCACTGTGTCACTCTTGCTGTGCTCAGGCATTAGGATTTATTTATTTTTCACTCTGCATCACTGTTTTTAATATGTAGTCGCTTAAAAGAGGCATGCACCCCTCCTGGCAATTATTTGTAAATTTTCCATGTGACTCTTTATTAGCACTCAGATCTTCCCAAAGAGTTGCAGATCTGGTAGAGAGACTCAGTTCAGCTGGCTGAGTGGTGCACTGGCCTGCTAATTAGATTTGCTAGAGGGGATAATTTATCAGCATATAATCAATATGTTATTTAAAACGTGGGGTTGGCCCATGGTGTGTCACACAGGGCTCTGCTGTTTGCTAGTTAAGCTTGGGAGGAAAACCAAGTCTTTACATTTCAGTTCCAGTGGAGATGCCCCACGTGACTGGGTTTGGGACAGGTTACCCCCCTGGAATCTCAGCCTGCCCCTTGGCTTTCATGCTTTAAAGTAGCTGGGAAGGGGGGAAATGCTGCTGAGGTATGTGGAAGTGATGGGGAATGGCAGAAGTGTCAGGCTGGGGCTGGGATTGAGAGGAAAAGCTTCTGCCCAGGATGGGGATGGGAGGGCAGCTCTGCTTTGATTTATGCAGCCCAAGTTTCTGTGCTCCAGAGCCCCTTGGTATGCAGCCCTGGGTGATGCCAAAGGGCCTAAAAGAAACTTGTACATCTATTAAGAAAAGGGGGGGGAAAAAAAGGCAAAAAAAAAAAAAAGGCTTTATTTTCCATGTTTGAACAAAGAAGCCATATGTGTTACTTCTCATTAAACCCAGTTTTTTTGGTAAGGGACTCCAGTGCTGGAACAAGAGTGGAAGCTGACATAATTAAAGGCTGTTTTTTCCCCAGCCGTGGTCCTCTGGTCTTTGAAGAGCTCGGCAATCCCCAAGGACTGCTCTGAACTCTGCAATATTTTGATAGCTGCAATAACATAATCAAAAGATGCTTTCATGAAGAGAGCACCTTGTGTGGATGGGGGCCGCCCCCGGTCGCTGATTTAATGGGGTCCAGAGCTCCAGCACACACAGACAGGTTTATTTTCTGCTTCTTGGGGGAAGGCACCTTGGGTCCTGCTGCAGCCTTTTTTAAGGAAGAGCTGGAATGTTTCCCAGCATGGGGTGACCCCATCCCTGCCTGCCCCCAGCCCTGGGGGTGATGGGGAGAGCAGAGACCCCCGGGTTCTGCTGCCCTGCAAATTATTCTGCGCAGTGATTCCCTTCAGCTGGAGAGGCCACCGGGTTGTTATTCATCCTGAAATCCTCATTAAAACACTTTAATTTCTCCCTGTCGTTAGCTAACCGGCTCATCTGTTTGCATGAATCCTCCTCTCTGTGCCCAAGCCATTGAAATCCTAATTTATTTCTTTCCCCTCCTCCCCCCTGTGCTTTCTGTCGGAGCTGCAGCCCCGTGCGTGTCCGCTCCACCTGAGCCTTGGCACCCAGGGCTGCTTGGAACCAGGAAATTGGGGCAGTTCTTCAATCATTAAGCTGGAATCATTAAGCTTTAATCAGGCCAAATTAGGGTTTTGAATCCTGCTGCCTTGCATCAGTCTCTAATTGTCTGGATTCAGCCACTCCTGAAGCAAAGCTGTCCCGGGCTCTGTCCCCCCTGGCAGGGAGCAGTGGGCACGCTGCCACCCGTGTCCCCCATGCTGGGACCCCGGGGCTCTGGTGGCAGCAATGCTGCTCCTCTGAGCTTCTTCCCTGCAAAAGGGGGTCCCGGGGCTGGTTGGGGGGGGGTTCTGCTCAGAGGATGAGCTCAACCCCCCCAGAGCATCCTGGCAGCACCAGGGTGACCGGAGCGATGGCTGCGCCTGTCGCTGCCCCAGCAACCCTGTTACCCTGGGGGGGTTGAGAGGTTGGATTTGTCCCTGCAGCAGCTCTTTGCCCCCTCTGCCTCATTCCCTGATCCCATCCCATCTCCTCTGGGTGCTGCAGGGCAGCCCCTTGGGTTGGGGGGAGCAGGGCTGCGCGGTGGCATCCATGCCAGTCGTCTCCTCTCCGACTGCTTCATCACCTCTTGTCTCCCATAAAAGCAGCTCTTCAGAGCACGAGGGGAGGGGGGGAGTCCTCATTAAAACCTGCTAAATTACCCCCAGACAAAGCCAGGCGCCAGCACACGGGCTGCCTTGCCAAGTCCTCCTGGCCTCTTTCATTTCCCTCCCGGGTCTCGCTTTCCAGAACTGAGGAGGGTGGTGCCCACCCCATCCCGGGCTGGATGCTGATGGAGGGCTTGGCAGCACCCTCCTGAGCCATCCTGCACCAGCAGGGGTGGTGCTGAGGGGGTGGTAGAATGGTCTGAATGGTCTTTTCCAACCAGAAGGATTCTGTGGCTGGAGCACCCCAGAGCTGCACCCGGGATCAGGAACCCCAAAACTTCTCCCCCTGCCTTGGCTGGTAGGATGTCACAGAATTTAAATTGTTGTTTTGTTTTAACAACACGTGTGTTTCCCCCATGCTTTCTGGCTTTCCCAGAGCTCAGCTGACTCTGCTCCACTCCCACCCTCACACAAGGCAATGCAGGGGGGAGGAGGACAGGCTGGTTCTGCCCCAGCAGAGCCTGGGGAGCAGCTGTAGATGGGCTCTCATGGCTCAGAAGTACCTCCCCAAGCCTCCTCAACCCAAATTCCTCTGAAATGTGGTTTTTCTCTCCAACCCATCTGCCCGGGGTGATGCTTGGGGGCAGCTCAGGGATGAACCCGTGACAGCAAATGTTTTAGAGCTGCTGGGGAATCTTCTGAAAGGAGCAAACCCAGGAAGGGGATTAGGGATGGGATGGTGCTGGTGGCTTCTGCTGCTGCTGGCTGCTCTCCTGGAGGTGCTGGAGCCCCTGACAGCTCAAGGTTTTGCTCTGGGTCTGTCTCAGACTTTGTGTGATGGTTTCCCCCTCTGGTTTGGGACTGGTGCCCAAAGTGACTGCTCTGCCAGCACCATCGCATCCTAAATTACCAAGATGACCTTTAAGGTCCCTTCCAAGCCAACCCCTTTCATGGCTCTGTGGTTTTAAAGTCCCACATCACACAGCTGGGTGGCCAAAGGTACCCAGATAGAGGGGACAATGACAACCCCTCCCGTCCCCATCCCAAGTCACCCACTTGGCTGTTGTGGATCCTCCCTGGTCCCTTAGCACTGGGCCATGGGATGGCATGGCCAGCTCTGCCTGTCCCCTCCTCTGCCCAAACCTGGCACCTTCCTCAGGATTGTTCCTCCTCTTATCACTTTTCCCACAATGCATAAATCCTCTCTGAGAGCTGCATGGCAGCCCCATCACATAATGCAACTTCTGTGCAGAGTTTATTAATATTTATTTTTATTTTTTTTCTCCTTCCTATTGTTGCTTTGCCAAGTTGTTTTTTTGTTGTTTTTTTTTCCTTCTGATTCTGAGGAGCTGAATTCAAAAGAGCAGCATCTCGGGTGCAGGGACAGGCTCAGGAGGCAGCACGAGCAAATCAACTCGACAAGTGTGTTCACAGGGGTCAGACTGGGGACGGAGCTGTGAAAAAGCAAAACAAAAGCCCCCTCCAAATGTCTATTTTTATTTTATTTCGTTTTTTCTGGACTGTCTCATCACGGGAAATAACAATGCATCCTGGCAGAGAGGCTGCGGGAGAGCTCCCGCAGAAAGGGCAGCCCAGGGAAAGCTGGGTTTGTCAGGAGGGGTTTGTATGGATCTGTCAGAAATGCCACAGCCCAGGAAGAGGGGATGAACACCACCAAAACACCCCAGGGCTGTGGTGCCTGGGATGTGTGTTTGCAGTTGTGCTGCTGGAGGGGAGCAGGACCTGCAGCCACGGGTCCCCAGAGCTTCCCAGGGGTGGCTGAGGTGCCACGTCAGGACGTTGTCTCTGCTGTAAGACTGTGAAAGGTCTGGAGCTGGGGGGCTCAGCCCTGTCTCCACCACAGTGCAGGATTTTCCCTCAAATTGGAGCTTTGTAATGAATTTCCCTGGGAGCAGGCAGCTGCTGTGAGGGTGGCAGCAGGCGGAGGGAGGGATGGACAGCTTTGGGGAGGATGTTGCAATTTTTTATTTTATTTTATTTATTTATTTATTTATTTATTTTTTCTTTTTTTTTTTTTTTTTTTTTCCC
>JAAWXA010000037.1:844128-855221 GCA_038090715.1 Florisuga fusca
CCCCCCCCCCCCCTTTTTTTTTTTTTTTTTTTTAATCCAGCATCGTGGTGGGGGTACCCGGCCCAGCCCCCTCCCCGGGTAGGAAGGTGCCGGCCACCCCCTGGGCAGGGCTGCTCCAGCCCCGGCGTTGATTGCCCGATCCATCCGGCAATTTGTGGCTTGAACCGGGTGCTGTCGGGTCCTTTATGGCAGATCTTGTACTCATTACTGAATAATTCATCGGTGCATTAATGCCTCCACCAGATCCCATCGCGCTCCGCTCTCTCCTCCTCTCGCCGCTCCCCTCTGCCCACTTGGGAAAACTTTATTATGCCTTGCTCTGACGACAGAGTATACAGATAAAAGATAATTGCTTGGCTTGACTCCCCCATTGATATGAAAATAAGATTTAAATTATTCACTTCAGTTTAAAGGTTAGTTGAAGGTTATTATAGGGGATAAAAAAAAAGAAAAAAAATCACTCCTCATAACATTTCTGTTGGAGATGAGACAGGTTTGAAAGGCCTAATTTGCACGGCAGGCCGAGGCAGCTTGTTGTGAATAAACCGAGGGACCCTCAAGAGATTTTAATCGCCGAGAAGTCAATTATTTATAAGCAAATTACGCGTAGCTGCTGGGGTATATACAACACAGTTAGCCATGAACAGGGACAAGCTGGAACCTCTATAACTTAATATACCTCCCGTCGTACAATAGTGAAATCTTTACCCGGCGCTTCCCTGCCTCTGATCCCGGCTGGAATTTAATGAGCAGCTGAATCTCCGAGCCGGGAAGGGGGGGGCCTGATCCTGGCTCCCTTGGTCTCCTCTTCGTTTTGTTCTTCCCTTTCAGGCTCCGGGCTCCCATCCTCCCTCCCCAGCTCCCTTTCGTGCTGCCGCCTGGCAAAGGGAATTCGAGGATTGTCAGTTTTCCTGCCGGGAGCCAGAGAGGCAAAAACCTCCTGTAGGGAGTTGGGGATCAGCGCTGCCCCGGGCGGGGAGCGGGGAGCGGGGCCGTTTCTCAGCTGGCCCTGCCCGCAGCTCTCCTCCAGCACCTGGCAGCTCCTCAGACCCAAACCAGCAGCTATGGAACCCCAGCTCCTCGGCCCGGGGTGTGCCGGGATCCCGAACCGGGGCTGAGCTCACACGGAACCACCAATCACCTTCTGCAGGGCCCGGTCCGGGTGGAAGTGTACCTGGAACAGGGAGGTGACACCCTCAGGATTCCAACGTAAGTGTTAAACCAGACACCGACAGCTTCCACCCCGCTGGCTGCATGAAATCCAGGGGTGAGCAGAGCTCCAAGAGGGGCTGGTGGCCTCTCCCCCCTCCCCAGCCCACTCCAAACCTGAGCCTCGCTGCTCTCTTGCTCTGGTGGGAAATCCAACATCCTCCCCCCCCATTTAAATACCCCCAGAAGCCTCAGGGGTCCTGGTCAGAGCAGGACATGTAGGGGGTGATGCCACAATTCACTGCCAGACCCAGCTTTTGGTTTATTTCTGCTCTGCCAGACTCAGAGGATGCAGGGGAGTGTTTGCCTGGGGCTGCAATTATTTAAGGTTTTTGGGGAACTCCAGCTGAAATAATATATCCAGTTCCTGGAGTGGGTTTAGAGGGGAAAAAGCCTTGGCTTTGCCTCTGCACAGCACCAGCAGTGCTTGGTGGCTGCTCCAGAGTCACTCCAGACCCCAGAGCTGTACCCAGTGAGGGACAGCAGTGTGCTGGCTTCATAGTTTGGAGCCTTTGGGCAATTTCCCTATGGAAAACCCGGCTTAAAGGGCAGCATCTCTGGTCACACGAGGTTCCCCCATTCCTGGGAACTTTGGCAGCCCCAGTGCATTGTACCTGTGTCCCTTTTGATGGGCAGGACCTTGCTGTGCTAAAAAACATCAATTCAGAACAAATCCTTCTTGCTAAGAAGAGATAAATTCTAAAATTAGTTACAGCTACCACAACGTGGACATTATGTTCCCTGCATCCCTGCTGGAAGCCCATCCAGCCTGGCCTTCAGCACGCCCAGGGATGGCTCAGCCACAGCTCCAACCACTGGGGCAACCTGGGCCAGGGGCTCAGCACCCTCACACCACAGAATTCCTTCCTCCTGTCTGACCTGAATCTCCCCTCTGACAGTTTGAAACCATTCCCTCTTGTCCCATCCAGTGTCCCAGGTCCCTCCCCAGCTTTCCTGGATCCCTTCAGGCACTGGAAGGTGCTCTCAGGTCTCCCCATTGCAGCCTTCTCTTCTCCAGGCTGAACACCCCCAACTCTCTCCCCCTGGCTCCAGAGCTGCTCCAGCCCTCCCAACAGCTCCAGAACCTCCTCTGGACTGGCTCCAACAGCTCCGGGTCCTTCTGGGTCTGGGGACCCCAGGGGGTTCTCCCCAGAGCAGAGCAGAGGGGACAGTCCCCTCCCTGCCCTGCTGCTGACACTGCTGGGATGCAGCCCAGGACAGGGGGGGTTCTGCCAGCTCATGGTGAGCTTCTCCTCACCCAACACCCCCAAATCCTTCCCCTGGGGGCTGCTCTGCCCCCATCCCCTGCCCAGCCCGTGTCTGTGTGCCGGGGCTGTGGGTACCAGTCAGGAGCCAGGGTTATTTATTCGTGTAGATTTTGTTGGAAACGAGCTGTAAGCAGAGCTCCTGTGTTCCTCCCCTCCCCTTTGTAGCAGAAGAAGGGGAAGAGCACAGGATGTTTGCAGTCATGTCTGGGCTCTGATTTGCAGCTTTGCCCGGTGTGGATCCGGGGTCTGGAGCAAACTTGTCCGGGTAGGAGAGCAGGAGCTGAGCTGTTCCTCTGTGCACAGAGGTGTCGTGTTCCAGTTAAACCCTTTTACCTTTTATTTAAAATTCACAGAGGCTTGACAGGTAGTGTCAGGAACAGGGCGGCTGTGGCAGCCCAAGCCAACCTGTAGCAAGTGATGTCTGGTAAATCAAATCCCCTGGCTGGAGTAAGGGGCTTCATCCTGCCTCCCTTGGCTTTTCACAGGGGGAAGGAGAGGGGGAAAAACTCTGGGTGAAAATTCCCCAAAGTCAGAGTGCCAGCTGCTCGGTGGGTTTCATGCAGAGTCCTGCTGGGGTGAAGAAACAGGCTGCAAGGGATCTTTATTGATGCCTAAAATCTTATCAGCTTTAAGTCTCAGCTGGACGGGGTGCTGAGCCATCCCATATAAACAGTAATAGTAGAAGAGTTGGACCAGATGATCCTTGAGGTCCCTTCCAGCATGATATTCTATTAATACAATAATAATAGCAATAATAATAATAATGGTAATAATAATAATTAAAAAAAAAATAATAATGCTGCCTGGCCTCCCTGCAGCCCCAGCCCTGCTCGGGGGCTGTGGGAGGGGGGTCCCAGGGCAGGGGCTGCTGCTGGGGTCTGTGCTTTGGCCCAGCCATAGCCCTGGTGCCTGGGAAGGGAGAGATTAATGAAGTAATTGGGTGGAATTGGTGGAGCTGGGACAGCTACTGCCGGGGTTGCCAGGCTGATTGCAGGGGCAGGAACCACAGCCAGCATTGCCAGGAGCTGTGTGCTCAGTGGTGGAAGCAGAAAGGAGGGAGGCAGCACCCTGTGCCTGCCTGCTGCTTCCAAGGGGGTCCTGTTATCCCCAGGGAATTGCTCTGCCTGCTCACGGGGGGAAATTTTGTTAGTAACCAGCCTTGTTCACAGGCAGAGCATCTGTTCTGTGCCACCCCATCACCCCCAGCACCAGGAATTGGCTTTCCTGGCATTAAAGGTCCATGAAATGAAATACTCATCAAGAAAAAAAATTGCTTGGGAGGGTTGGATGGGGGTGGCCCAGGCAGGGGCATGTCCCTGGGCCTTCCTGGAGGAGGAGGAGGAGGTGCCAGCAGCACTTTTCCCTTCCTCAAACCCCCCAGCCTTAGGGGAGCCTGGAGGAGAAAATACTGCCCAGCTTTTTAGCAGCTAGAGATGGAGCTGGGCCCCTCCCTTCGCCTTCCCTCCGTGTTCAGAGGGATAAAAATTCCTCTTAAATCATTCAGTGGTTCTCTAATGTATTCACAAGGTAGACTATAGAACAAGATCTGAAACACTCTTTTTTGCTTTTTCCTTTTTTTTTTTTTTTTTTTTTTTTTTTTTTTTTTTTNCTGTGTCCAACCATTAACCTCCCACTGCCCAGGCCAGATCCCCCAGCACCCCATCCCCCAGCTTTGAGACCCCTCTGGGGATGGATGCTTCACCTGGACAGCCTGGCACGGGGCCTGGCAACCTGCTTGGTGCTTCATGAAGCAGATTTACAGCAATGGCCATGGTGTCCTTCTCTTCCAGGCCCAGAGAGACCTGGGGCAGGTAACCCCTGATGCACCTGCCCCAGGTCTCTCTGGGCCTGGAAGAGAAGGACAGCACTGCCATTGCTGTAAATCTGCTTCGTGAAGCACCAAGCAGGTTGCCAGGCTGCCCAGGTGAAGCATCCATCCCCAGAGGGGTCTCAAAGCTGGGGGATGGGGTGCTGGGGGATCTGGCCTGGGCAGTGGGAGGTTAATGGTTGGACACAGTGATCTGCAAAGGCTTTTCCAGCCAACACAGCTCGGGGGTTCTGAACAGCAATTAATGATCTGAACTTGGGGACCTCACCACTGTGCCATTCTCAGCACTCCAGGCTCCAGCAAAAAAACCCCAACTCCTGTTCCCATTACCTCCTCCCATCTCCAGGATGGATCTTCACCTTCTGGATGAAGAGCTGGGATGCTCCTGGGAGTTGGATGAAGGTGGAAGTGATGAGGCCAGTGCCCAGCCAGGGCATCACCACCAGGGCAGCAGGAGACATTGACCACCCTGGAGGGAGGTTTATCTGCCTGCAGAGAAAAATCTAGAAAGAAAATAGAAAAGGGGGAAAAAAAATCTCCTCTGCCTTGCCCTGGGGATGGGGCTTCACGTTCTAAGCACAGGACAAAGCACTCTTGATATTAGGTCGGCCAGAGGATTTGAGTGGGATTGGCCTGGGCTAACAAACTGTGATCAAAGCTAATCTCTGATTAGCTATACTGAGGAGATTTAATTTAGTTTAAAGCCTTACCTGAAATGCAGAGCTGGGTATTATTGCCTGTGTGACTGAGACTGCTGTTATCCAGCTGAAGTATTTATAGTGGAATTAAAACCTGTCTGAAAGCAATCATCCAAGGAAGCAGGAAAATTGATTGCAGCATTACGGGTTCCAAACATGCAAAAATCATGAGCCAGTCCCCAAAATGTCACAAGATTTTAAAATGTAATATATTTTGCCTTATTTTTATATAGTTTGAGAGAACAGTGTTCAGATTTGCAAGCCATGAAATGGGACTCTGCTCGGGGAAGATTCCCACCTCCCGTGATCCCGGGAGCTGGAGGTTTAACAGAACCCACTAATTATTTTGCTGCTCCTCCTGCCTCTGCCCTCTTAGGCTCCTGACAGGGCCAAGCCTCTCCCCTTCCCCCTCTGCTTTCCAGGCTGGGACATGTTTGTCTGCAGGGCATGAAGAGAGGATGCTGAGGGGGAGGCAGGGGAGCCCCAGGCAGAGCCCTCAGCATCACCTTGGCAGGCACTGGGGGGGATGCCCCTGCCACCAGCCCCCCCGAGACCTGCTTTCCCCTAAATGACAAGGGTGCACAGCCTGGAGGGACTCCACATCCATCCACTCCAGGGCTCCTTTAGCTGGGAACACCAAAAAACCACCCGTGTCCTGGGCTGCATCCCAGCAGTGCCAGCAGCAGGGCAGGGAGGGGACTGTCCCCTCTGCTCTCCCCTGGGGTAAAGCTGGGTCCAGCTCGGGGGTCCCCAGACCCAGAAGGACACGGAGCTGCTGGAATAGGTCACCAGGGGGGTTTTTGGGTTGGGTGCCAGGGGGTGCCGGGGTGCTGGCCAGTGGGGAGGGGTGAGTGCTGGGAAAGCAGACCTCTGCAGGCATCATTTCCTTGGGAAATCAGAATGGAAGGGGGAAAAAATAACCGTAAGCTAAGTAATTCCTGTTAGAAATGAGCTTCCCTGGCTCCCCTCATCTCCCTTGATTAGCTAATAAATGATTAATCGCGCCAAGAAAAGCCAACTCCTTCATCTCCTGCTTTCATCCACCAGCCCCCTCCGGGGGATTGCAAATGTCAGGGGCAGATGAAACGGCCTCGCCAGGACCCCCCTGAGCCACCCAAATCATCACCCAGGAGGAAAGACCCCTCCCTCCCCCTGCCCCTTCAGCCCCCCCCTGCCCACACATCCTGGGAATGCTCAGAGGGACCCCGGGTGCCACAGGACCCAGCAGGAACCTCCCCAGAACCCGGGGCTCCTGACAAGTCCTCTCTTCTCATGCTCCAAGCAAGCAATTTTGATTCCAGCAGCCCGAGGAGGCACTTAGATTTCTCGGCGGTTTTTACTTTTTAATCTCATCCGCTTCTTGCTGGTGTCAAAGTGTCACCATTTAGTAGTCTGACCAGGAAAAAAAAAAAAAAAAAAAAAAAAAAAAAAAAAAAAAAAAAAAAAAAANGTGGCACCCGGGGTCCCTCTGAGCATTCCCAGGATGTGTGGGCAGGGGGGGGCTGAAGGGGCAGGGGGAGGGAGGGGTCTTTCCTCCTGGGTGATGATTTGGGTGGCTCAGGGGGGTCCTGGCGAGGCCGTTTCATCTGCCCCTGACATTTGCAATCCCCCGGAGGGGGCTGGTGGATGAAAGCAGGAGATGAAGGAGTTGGCTTTTCTTGGCGCGATTAATCATTTATTAGCTAATCAAGGGAGATGAGGGGAGCCAGGGAAGCTCATTTCTAACAGGAATTACTTAGCTTACGGTTATTTTTTCCCCCTTCCATTCTGATTTCCCAAGGAAATGATGCCTGCAGAGGTCTGCTTTCCCAGCACTCACCCCTCCCCACTGGCCAGCACCCCGGCACCCCCTGGCACCCAACCCAAAAACCCCCCTGGTGACCTATTCCAGCAGCTCCGTGTCCTTCTGGGTCTGGGGACCCCCGAGCTGGACCCAGCTTTACCCCAGGGGAGAGCAGAGGGGGACAGTCCCCTCCCTGCCCTGCTGCTGGCACTGCTGGGATGCAGCCCAGGACACGGGTGGTTTTTTGGTGTTCCCAGCTAAAGGAGCCCTGGAGTGGATGGATGTGGAGTCCCTCCAGGCTGTGCACCCTTGTCATTTAGGGGAAAGCAGGTCTCGGGGGGGCTGGTGGCAGGGGCATCCCCCCCAGTGCCTGCCAAGGTGATGCTGAGGGCTCTGCCTGGGGCTCCCCTGCCTCCCCCTCAGCATCCTCTCTTCATGCCCTGCAGACAAACATGTCCCAGCCTGGAAAGCAGAGGGGGAAGGGGAGAGGCTTGGCCCTGTCAGGAGCCTAAGAGGGCAGAGGCAGGAGGAGCAGCAAAATAATTAGTGGGTTCTGTTAAACCTCCAGCTCCCGGGATCACGGGAGGTGGGAATCTTCCCCGAGCAGAGTCCCATTTCATGGCTTGCAAATCTGAACACTGTTCTCTCAAACTATATAAAAATAAGGCAAAATATATTACATTTTAAAATCTTGTGACATTTTGGGGACTGGCTCATGATTTTTGCATGTTTGGAACCCGTAATGCTGCAATCAATTTTCCTGCTTCCTTGGATGATTGCTTTCAGACAGGTTTTAATTCCACTATAAATACTTCAGCTGGATAACAGCAGTCTCAGTCACACAGGCAATAATACCCAGCTCTGCATTTCAGGTAAGGCTTTAAACTAAATTAAATCTCCTCAGTATAGCTAATCAGAGATTAGCTTTGATCACAGTTTGTTAGCCCAGGCCAATCCCACTCAAATCCTCTGGCCGACCTAATATCAAGAGTGCTTTGTCCTGTGCTTAGAACGTGAAGCCCCATCCCCAGGGCAAGGCAGAGGAGATTTTTTTTCCCCTTTTTCTATTTTCTTTCTAGATTTTTCTCTGCAGGCAGATAAACCTCCCTCCAGGGTGGTCAATGTCTCCTGCTGCCCGCGTGGTGATGCCCTGGCTGGGCACTGGCCTCATCACTTCCACCTTCATCCAACTCCCAGGAGCATCCCAGCTCTTCATCCAGAAGGTGAAGATCCATCCTGGAGATGGGAGGAGGTAATGGGAACAGGAGTTGGGGTTTTTTTGCTGGAGCCTGGAGTGCTGAGAATGGCACAGTGGTGAGGTCCCCAAGTTCAGATCATTAATTGCTGTTCAGAACCCCCGAGCTGTGTTGGCTGGAAAAGCCTTTGCAGATCACTGTGTCCAACCATTAACCTCCCACTGCCCAGGCCAGATCCCCCAGCACCCCATCCCCCAGCTTTGAGACCCCTCTGGGGATGGATGCTTCACCTGGGCAGCCTGGCAACCTGCTTGGTGCTTCACGAAGCAGATTTACAGCAATGGCAGTGCTGTCCTTCTCTTCCAGGCCCAGAGAGACCTGGGGCAGGTGCATCAGGGGTTACCTGCCCAAAGCTCCCACCACGAGGGACCTCTGCAGAGGTCCTTGCACAGACACGGGTGGAACCAAGCCCATCACCTGCTTTGAACCCCCCTGTTGTTGTTGTTCCTCTGTGTTATTTGTAGCCCAGTAAGTGTCTGAGATCCCAGCTGCTGGCACTGAGCTCACTCAGCTGCCCAGCAGTCTTCTGGGTTGGAACAATCCAGTTTGGCTCTTGCTATCGACCCGAGGGGGTTGTGCAAGGGGCAAGAGTTCCTCGGAGCCAAGTGGGATGTTAAGCAATCATTCCTAGAGCAGATGACACGACTCCCCCGGCATCAGTTTGCCCTAATGGGCCTGGTATTACTCATCTGCTAATTGATTGGGCATGGAGAGCAGCTGAATTCACTGCTGAGGTGGTTTTTATGGCCGGGCTCACAACAGAGGTGATTTGCTGAACACACTCATTCAGTCCCTCCCTGGTCAGGTACCACCACCTGGGCTCCTGCACTCCATCTCCACTCCAGGCTCTCTTTGGGGTGTCTGAGGTAAAGGCCCCAAAGAGACTCCATGACAGAGGGTTGTGGGTTTTTTTTTTTTCCTTCTCTGCCTTGTGCTAAGGTCTGCACTGAGATCAGGAGCAGAGAAACTTGCTGCTGGCTCTGCCCGGGGAGCCCTGACCACGCAGGACCTGGTGCTCTGCTTCCCAGCCCCAGGGAGGCCTCCTGAACAGCTCCAGTTTTCCTTGGAAACCCTCTGTTTTGAGAAAAAAAGGCTTTTTCCTGCAGAAGCCAGGGAGTTTCATCCCCAAAATGTTTGTGTCTGCATCTCCTGTGTGCAAAGCACAGGGATGGGGAGATGAGAGCATCCCCTCCTCTGCTGCTGTTGGGACCTGGAACAGCCCCGGGAAGCTGGATAGAACCTGGGCTTGACCTCTGCTCCAAAACACAGCCTGGTGGAAAACCCCAGGTCTGGGCATGTGGGCAGCATCCCTGCTCCAGGGCAGGTGCTTTCCAGCAGGAAGGAATATTTTTTAACAGATGAGGAGTGATGCCTTTGAAGTCCTCAGCTGCCTGCCCTGAAAAATCAGAAGTGGAGCTGAAAGCAGCTCGGAGTATCACCGGATCTCAGAGGAGATGTCAGAGCCTGGTCCTCCTTATCTCACCAGAGACTGATGGGTTTCTAAAGCTGACAAGGTGAGTGAGTGTGTGTCTGAGGGCACAGAACATCTAACTACCCTGAAACTGCTGAAATCTTCCCAGAGCTGGAAAAAAGGCCCGTTTAGTCCTGCAGGGGGAAAGAACAAAACCAACCAACCCACCAAAAACCTCCAAACTGTGGAGCCAGATCAGACGTGCTGTAAAAATTTGGGCAGCCCTTTGGCTGGGATTGAGAGAATATGAAAAAATGCTGAGGTGCCTCCATCCATCCCTCCATCCCTCCATCCATCCATGAGGATGCTGGGGGGGCTGGAGCAGCTCTGGATCCAGACTGGGAATGTTGGGGGTGTTCAGCCTGGAGAGGAGAAAGCTGCAATGGGGAGAGCTGAGAGCACCTTCCAGTGCCTGAAGGGGCTCCAGGAAAGCTGGGGAGGGACTGGGGGACTTGGGGCAGGGCTGGAGTGACAGGGGGCTGGGTCAGTCCCACCGAGGTTCGCTCCTACCACCGTGTGGATGCGCCCAGCCACGCACCCCGGACTGGGGGACACTGGGGGACACTGGGGGACACTGGGGACAGTACATGCCCTGTCCCTAAGCCACCCACAACCCCTGCACTGGGGGACCAGCCTCCCAGGGGGGACAGAGGGACCATTTTGTCAGCACAGACCCCCTGCCCGCTGGCCCGGCTCCCTCCCCAGGCTGGGATCTTTTCCCCCTAGATCAGCCCCAGGTTCCTGGAGCTCCACCAGCCTCTGTGGCCCATGGGACACAGCTGCTGGCCATGACAAGGAGGTGGCCACCTACCTGAGAATCATAGAATTGGCTGGGCTGGAAGGGACCTCAGAGATCATCAGCTCCAACCCTTGATCCACTCCCCCGTGGTTCCCAGCCCATGGCACTGAGTGCCACATCCAGTCTCTGGTTAAATATCGCCAGGGATGGGNTGCCTGCCCTGAAAAATCAGAAGTGGAGCTGAAAGCAGCTCAGAGTATCACCGGATCTCAGAGGAGATGTCAGAGCCTCGTTATCTCACCAGAGACTGATGGGTTTCTAAAGCTGACAAGGTGAGTGAGTGTGTGTCTGAGGGCACAGAACATCTAACTACCCTGAAACTGCTGAAATCTTCCCAGAGCTGGAAAAAAGGCCCGTTCAGTCCTGAAGGGGGAAAGAACAAAACCAACCAACCCACCAAAAACCTCCAAACTGTGGAGCCAGATCAGACGTGCTGTAAAAATTTGGGCAGCCCTTTGGCTGGGATTGAGAGAATATGAAAAAATGCTGAGGTGCCTCCATCCATCCCTCCATCCCTCCATCCCTCCATCCCTCCATCCCTCCATCCCTCCATCCCTCCATCCCTCCATCCCTCCATCCCTCCATCCATCCATCCCTCCATCCCTCCATCCCTCCATCCATCCATGAGGATGCTGGGGGGGCTGGAGCAGCTCTGGATCCAGACTGGGAATGTTGGGGGTGTTCAGCCTGGAGAAGAGAAAGCTGCAATGGGGAGACCTGAGAGCACCTTCCAGTGCCTGAAGGGGCTCCAGGAAAGCTGGGGAGGGTGTGGGGACAAGGG
>JAAWXA010000037.1:857551-875389 GCA_038090715.1 Florisuga fusca
AAGGGATGGAGGGTGGGATGGGGGGATGGATGGAGGGATGGATGGGCTGGGGGCAGAGCCTGGGTGATGCTGTCCCTGGGGCTGTGTGCCCCCTCCCCACCACCCAGCTCTTTAATTTTTGGTGAGCTGTGTAGTTCTGACATACTGGCTGTGGCAGGTTGTCTAGAGACTTGGGGTCTATAAAATCTACGTGAACTAAAACTGCCTCCAGGAGGAAAAAAAAACCAAAACCCAAAACCTAAGCAGGGATGGGGGCCCTGGGGTGTAGGAAGCATCAGCCAGCTCCAGCAGAGCAGGGGGGGAGGCAGAGGGAGCAGCTTTCTTCAAGGTGGCACCACAAAAACTTTCCCTTTCCTGCAAAGGAAAATGCCCTCAAATTAAGTTGGGGCTGATGAAGATGCTTCACTGGAAATTTGACTCCACATTAAGTTACACTTGGAGGAGATAAGGGTAAGAATAGTTCATGACAGCACCTCACAAGTTTGAACCCCAGCTTCTGATGTGAAATCTCTGCTGGGAAATTTCAGTTCATTTCTGGAAGGGTTTGTGCAAGGAGATGAGGTCTACAAAGTGTTCCTGCAGCTCTTGCTTTGGGGGGGGAAAAAAAAAAGTCGAGAATTTTAACGAAGAAAGAAACAAACAAACAACTATATTTAGTGACTTTTCAGTGAACAGTTTCAGGGTTTGAGTTTTGGTTACAGGTGCCAAGTGCTTTAGATGGCAGCTGGGGTGGCTCTGGGCTGCTGCTGTCCAGAGTGAACATTTCTGTAGTGATGGCTGTAAAAAAAAAAAAAAAAAGACACCGGGTTTCATGGGGCTTTTTGGTGTTTTTTTTTCATTTATTTAAATGTGTTATTTCAGTTCAGGTGAAATCCAAGCAAAGAGCCCTCCCTGCCACCTGCTGCAGCTGTCTGAGGAGGTGCAGGCATCCTGCTCAGCCCTGCCTGGTGCTGTTCTCTGTGTTTGAACAGAGGGAGAAGCTGGGCAGAACCCAGAGACAGCTGGAGAGGAGCTGTCAGGGCCCAAGCCCAGCCAAGGAGAGCTGGGATTTATGGGGGGAAACGGCAACTTCTTGTATTTCTGTGTGTGTGTGTGTCAGTCGAGACTGAAGGCACATCTGTCCCCACACACATCTGGGGGGAGAGGCAGCAGCACCAGAGGAGCTGCCAGGGCCAGGGGTGGGAGCCTGAGCATCCACAAACACTTTGAACTTGGGGGGGGATCCATTGGCCCCGTGGCTACCTCTGGGGTGAGGTGGCCACCACCAGTCCCCAGCATGGCCAAGGTGGCTGTGAGCCACTGTCCTGGGGCCTGGGACATGGAGAAGGGACTTGGACAGGCTGGGAGAGCTGGGGGGTTCAGCCTGGAGAGGAGAAAGCTGCAATGGGGAGAGCTGAGAGCACCTTCCAGTGCCTGAAGGGATCCAGGAAAGCTGGGGAGGGACTGGGGACAAGGGATGGAGGGATGGGATGAGGGGGAAGGGTTTCCAGCTGCCAGAGGGGAGATGGAGAGGAGATTTTGAGGGGAAATTGTGTGGTGTGAGGGTGCTGAGCCCCAGGGTGCCCCCAGAAGCTGTGGCTGCCCCATCCCTGGCAGTGTTGAAGGTTGGATGGGGCTGGGAGCTCCCTGGACTGGTGGGAGGGGTCCCTGCCCATGGCAGGGGGGGCACTGGGGGGGATTTAAGCTCCTTCCACCCCAGGCTGGGGCTGTGGGATTCTTTGGTACAATCAGCAGCTCCTGAGGAGCCCTGCCCTGGGAGCACGCTGAGCCACACGCTGCTTCCCTGACCTACTTATGGGTGATTTTTTATTTATTTTTTTTTTCCTTTTTCACAGATGAGCACTCCATCTGCCAGAGATTGTTTCTTGACATGAAAAATTTACTTTTTAATGGGCCAAACTGCTGCAGTGTCTAAGCTGGATCCAAAATAACCTCTTAGCACATCGCTCCAAAGGGATCTCCAGCCACTGCCCGTAAAACTGAAAGACAGTTTGTACTAAAAAGCCATTNCCCCCCCCAAACCTTCCCCACCCATGGGCAGGACCTTGCTGGACTCCCCAGGGTTTGCCTGGCCCCACCTCTCCAGGTCCCTGTGGTTGCCACCGGGGAGGTTGGGTGGCCCTGCCAGGTTGCCCACGTTATCCAGCCAAGTGCAGCAGAGCAGGGACAGGTCAGGGGGTCAGGGCCTTGGTCCCAGGCACTGGTGAGACCCGGGGAACCCGGGGGCAGTCAGGGGTGGGGGCACCAGGGGCACTCCTTCCCCTCACCTGGCCCTTCATCTTCATCTCTTGTTTAATTGTGAAATATTCTGTGTGCATTTCCTACGTGTAATTACGGGGCAAAAGCTGGTGATAAAATAGTTTAAATTAATAAGATTATTAAGTAACCTCTGCTGCTGGTGATTCCTCACTCCACCACCCGTGCAGTGTGCTGTAATTAGTTTTCAGCTCTGCTGGAGCATGCTTAAAGGAGATGGCTTTGGTTTGGTTTGGGTTTGTTTTTTTTTTTTTGGGAGGGGGAGAGGAAGCTGTAAAGCCAAGCTCCCAGCAGAGCCAGGGGTGTGTGAGTGGAAGGTGAGATGGAAATGCCCTTCCCAGGCACCCGGTCTGGCCTGGGGATGGGGTTTGCAGAGCTCAGTGCTGACTTCCCAGATAAATCACATCCTCTGGGCCACCAAACAAGGTCCTCCTGCCAGGACAGGGGCTGCTGAGCAGCTCTGCTCTTCACTGCAGCCACGGGCAGCTCCGGGTTGGTTCATTTTATTGATCCCCATGGATTTCCAGCCCCAGGACAAGCTGGGAGTGGTGCCATGGTGGTTCTGGGGGATCCGTGACCTGCCAGGGATGCTGGGGATGAAACCACAGGGGAATTGTGCAGCACCCATCCCAAACACCCCCTCCCCTCCTGCAGGGCCCCCCCTTTCCCCACCTGTGTCAACAGTTTTGGTGTGGAGCTGCAGCAGAGCTCCTGCCCCTTATCTGCACGCGGCGTCCTCACATAATTAACAGTCAAGATCATTTACATTGTCACTTAGCTAATTTTCATAATGTTTTCTTTATTATCAGAGGAAGAAATTAACCCAAGAATTTATTTACATACTAGTCTCAAACAGTAACAGCTTGCTAATTGCCTGTTAGGTGATTAATAAGCTTACAGCAGATGCTAATGAATCGAGAGCTCACTGTTTCAAAGGTGCTCTTCCAGCATGCTTGTGTTTTGGCAGCTTAATTAGTGCAATAATTATGTACTTGTTGCTCCTTCTTTCAAGCAAATACTGTCAAATGCTTAAAAGATTAAAGAGAATTATATTGCTGAGAACTCGCTGTGCTGAAGGATTCTGCTGCTGCTTTCCCCAGTGCTCCCCGGGTGGGAATGGATGAACCCCATCAGGGCCCAGAGCTGCTCAGGGGGTGCTGGTGTGGGGCCTGGGATACTTCAACCCAAAGCTTGATGGAGATGGAGACTGAACCACCTGAGCATCTCCTGGGCCAGGCCTGAGGGGGCTCCTCCAGCCTTCTCAGAATGATGTTTGTGGTGAGGGGCAGGAGCTGTGCCACGGAAGGGAAAGGTCCTGGGCAATGCAGGGGCTGGACCAGGTGCTCCTGAGCGATGCTAAAGATGCTGCAGGACCAGTAAGAGTCGGTGGTTTTGGTGGGGTGGCCTTGCTGGAGTTTCTCCAGGGGAGGGGAGGTGAGGAGAGCAGTGGCTGTGCTGCCCCAGCTGTGAGGAGTTTGCTCCTTCAGGCTGAAGAAGTGGAGTTAAACCTTTCCAGAGGATGGAGAGATGTCCCTGTGTGCCACCACAGGCTGCCTGCTCCATCTCCGTGTGTACAGAGCTTTGGAGATGTCCTTCCCAACCTGTCCTTCCTCTCTCTTTTCCAGGCTGGGCAGTCCTGCCCCACGTTGTTGGCTCCCTCAGCCACCCCAGGGACCCTCTGGCCCTGCCTGCCTTGCAGTGGGGTGCAGGCAGGGAAAGTGCCACAGACAGCTCTCACCTTTCCCTCCACCTTTTCCAGTTCCTTTAGGAGCAGGAGGGACCAGAGCAGCCCCAGAGCTCGAGAGGTGAGCAGGGCAGGGTCCATGCTGGGGCACCAAGAGGTTCCTCTGCCCCTCCCCAGCATCCTGGCCGGGCAGAAGTCACCAGGCAGGAGTCTCCATGGGCTCCTGGAGCTCCTTCCCAAGCAGTAACAGCTCCTTCAAACCCAGAGCCGGGGCTGCACGGGCAGAGGTGAAGCTCTGGCACCGGGTCCCTGGGGCTGGGGAGCTGAGGAGCCTCTCCAGGTGTCCTGCCGGGATGGAGCGGTGGCCCCGGCTGAAGGAGCAGCCCCAGGAGGCTCCTGGAGTGCCACTTGGCTGCTCCAGCACCTGTCCCCGGAGGGATGGAGAGGAGGCAGCGGGCTGGAGGTGGCTCCAGCAATCTCCGGTTTCCTTGGTGACAGCCGAGATCTCTCCGCAGCACGAGTGCTGGGGTGGAGAGCAGATTTTTTTTTATTTTTTAATTTATTTATTTTTTTCTTCCCTGGATATTGCACCGTGTGTCCTTTGGCTGAGGGTTTCAAAGGGCCTCATTGAGGCGGAGCAGCCGGGGGACAGCAGAGCCCCAGCACCCCGGGACAAAGGCAGAGCCAGGGGCTCCCTGTCCCGGCTCCCTGGGGGGGCTCCCCCATCCTCCTCGGTCCCCGGTTGTCACCCTGTGTTCCTGGGGGTGGGCAGGGAGACAGTCTGGGACTCAGCCCGGAGTCAGCTCCACACGGGGGGGTTTGAGCAGCAAATGTTCTGCCCCTCACAGAACCCCCCTGGGCCCTGGGAGGAGGAGGAGCTGCCCCCGGGTCCCTTCCGCTGAGCTCCTGAGGGTTTGTCACTGCGGGGAGGGGATTGTTCCCCCCTGATCCACACTGGGGACACCCCCCTGCAGGGCAGGGTCCAGCTCGGGGGTCCCCAGCACAAGGAGGACACGGAGATGTTGGGGATCCAGAGGAGGTCAAGGAGGTTCTGGAGATGCTGGAGCAGCTCTGGGGACAGACTGGGAGAGTTGGGGGGGTTCAGCCTGGAGAAGAGAAAGCTGCAAGGGGGAGACCTGAGAGCACCTTCCAGTGCCTGAAGGGATCCAGGAAAGCTGGGGAGGGACTGGGGACAAGGGAATGGAGGGATGGGGTGAGGGGAAAAGGCTTTAAACTGGAAGAGGGGAGATGGAGAGGAGATTTTGGGGGGAAATTGTGTGGTGTGAGGGTGCTGAGCCCCAGGGTGCCCCCAGAAGCTGTGGCTGCCCCATCCCTGGCAGTGTTGAAGGTTGGATGGGGCTGGGAGCACCCTGGGCTGGGGGGAGGGGTCCCTGCCCATGGCAGGGGGGGCACTGGGGGGGGATTTAAGGTCCCTCCAACCCAGCCCAGACTGGGGCTGTGGGATCCCCTCAGGGGCTGACACACTCTGCATGGTTAGAGGGCAGAGCCCCCAGGAGTTCACCCTCTTTAAAGAAGGACTTTTCCCCAGGAATTTACTGCAGATGTTGTTGCCAGTTTGTTGTCTTGAGCCCTGGGAAACCCACAGATCTTCTGCCTTTGGCTGCAACCCCCTTATTGTGGGGAACGTGGGGCTTTAACTCTGTGAAATGCAGACAGAAGGATGGCAGGAACCCCACTCAGCAGCCTCCATCCAGCTGCCAGTGGCTGCTGGCAGATTCACTTTTTAATAACTCCACTTTCACAAATTAAATGCTGATAACATGTTTTACTATCACCCTGTGTTAGCTCCCTGCTGCAGTTGCAGGGGAGGGAAGGTATTCAATCTCCATCTCAACTCATTAATTTTAAAAAGTTGGCCAGTATTTGCAAAGTGTTAAGCATATAAAAATTAATGTTGACAAATCTTCGAGGAATAGAATGAAACAAAAGAAATCAATTAAGGGAACAGCCCACGGGTAGATTTTATAATCTAAATTGTGCTCAGCCTGGCAAGAGGAGTTCCCAGCAAACCCTGGTGCTGGGTGGGAACCCGAGGTGGGGACACTGGGGCCCAGGAATTCAACATCTGCTGAGACTGCAGAAACCTGTGGTGAGTGCTGGTGCTCATCCTCTGGGTCTGGGCACCCACAGAGCAGCCCAGAGGGAGCAGGTGATGGGAAGAGCCTTTGGGCTTTGCAGGAGGCCTCCCAGGAGGTGTCTGGATGAATGAAGGGGTCATGCTGTGTGCCAGGCTGCTCCTGGCTGCTCACAGCTCCCCCCCTGCCCACTCTGCCCGTGCTCTCGTGGCTGGATGAGGATGCTCTTGGGGTGGCTGAAGGGGGATGCTCCTGGGGTGGCTGAAGGAGGATGCTCCTGGGGTGGCTGAAGGGGGATGCTCCTGGGGTGGCTGAAGGAGGATGCTCCTGGGGTGGCTGAAGGGGGGTGTCTGGGATCCCTCTCCACTCAGCTGCCATTGGGCATTCAGAGTCGTGTCAGAGCATCAGGTCCTTCTCCAGGTGAAGAAGGAAACCCCAGAGCCCCTCGCCCTGCTCTCCAAGCTCCAGGCCATGCTCTGGGGAGGTGGAAGGCCACCCAGGTCACCTTTTCCTGCATTTCCAGGGCTGTCTGTACCCTCCTATTGAGGGCTCAGAACCCGCACCGAAACCCCAACTTCTCCCCAATTCCCTTGGGTCTGCCTTTACCAGAAGTCCAGGAAGTTTGGAAATTTCAGCTGAGCCCCTTCCCCCTGGAGGTCTGTGGTCTTTTTTTAACCCCCCCTTTTCATACCCACACACTTCTCTTCTGTTTTAACCCAGAAGCAGCAGCAAGCTCTGAGCTGGCTGAGGGTGTGGAGGGATCACAGCCACCTGCAGCTCCATCCCTGACCTCCCAGAGCCCCACCTGGGCAGGGCAGGGCCTCAGCACACATCCTCATGTCCCTGCACCATCCCCATGCCCAGGGGACAGCCAGCACCAGCTGATCCTGCACCGTGTCCCCGGGGGACAGAGCTCCTCTGCCAGGGGTGAGTCCCTTCTGCTCAGGGCAGCTGCACAGATTCACCTGGATGTCTGTGTCATCTGATCTGTCTTGTCTTGGGATTTGTATTTTAAGGCTTCTGTGGCCTTCAGAGGAAATAAGTGTTGGGTTTGTTTGTTCTTTTCCGGGTGCCACATGAACCTAGAGGAGAGGGGAGGTTGTCTTGGCAGACAAAGCCCACAGGGTTCTCACCACCAGCTCTCTGCCTTTCACCAGGTGCTGAAGGAAGGACCCAAACCATCCCCCTGTCCCTTTCCCACACGTGCCTCAGCCTGCCCATGACCTTGCACAGCTCCAGCAGAATGATGTGCTTGCTTGCTCTCCTCCCTGGCCTTTGCTCCTCCTTTTCCAAGGAAAAAATCATCGTGTTAATAACGTCCTCCCCCCCACGGGTGTATTTTGTTTCTATGAAGATTTAGAAAGATGTGGAAGAAACTCAGAAGTCAAAAAATACAGCTGAGGATGGAAGGTCTCCATCCTGGGAAGGGTAAAGGAAAGATCCATCAAAGGGTATCTCTAGCATTCACTTAATTTTATTACTGTAAGTGACTTTATTACCTTCATTTTGCTTTCTGTTGCATTCCAGCACTTATTTAATAAACCCTTCACTGGTTTTAAATGGCAGTTTAGGTTTTATGGTAATGCTAAACTTAATCAGATGCTCAAATTAGCTTGAAATTAATTATATTGACAGCAATAACCCTTCGCTCCCTCTTCATGTCCTGTGTGCAGATCTCCTTCAAGACTCTATTAAATGCCATTTAGACACAGAAATTTGTTGCAGCCCATGAGGATGGCTGCAGGTGGCTGCTGGGATCACAGGCTGGGTTGGGGGGGAAAGGACATAAAACCATGGGCAGGGACCCCTCCCACCAGCCCAGGGTGCTCCCAGCCCCATCCAACCTCCAACACTGCCAGGGATGGGGCAGCCACAGCTTCTGGGGGCACCCTGGGGCTCAGCACCCTCAACACCTCAATTTTTGTCAATATTCTGTTGCCTTTTCCTGCCTGTCTGGTGGGGTCTGTTCCCAGCTTGCTCTCCACACTTTGTATTTAGGGCACCATTATTATCAGGGAGATTTTTCCCTCAACCTGGCTTGGGGACATGGACCTCTGGGCTGGTCCTGGCTCCCCTGAGTGCTCCCCATTCCTGGGGGAGCCCCATTTCTAAGGAGCCCCAGAGGAGCAGAGCCCTGCCATGGGCTGCAAACCATCCCTGTGGCCACCAGCACTGGGAGGGCTCCAGCAAGGCCACAGCTGGACCCACCACCCCTGGGAGGATGCTTTGCCCTTGCTCCCCAGGGTTTCCTTTGGAGCTGCCAGCAGGTATCACCTCCTGCTCCCCAGAGTCCAGCCCCTCCAGCAGTGGCTGCTCGTGCTGATGTTTGGGTTGGGGGGAAGCCATTTGTCACCAGTGCCAGCTGAGGGGCCTCAGTGACTC
Organism: Florisuga fusca; assembly: GCA_038090715.1. Taxonomy (NCBI): domain Eukaryota; kingdom Metazoa; phylum Chordata; class Aves; order Apodiformes; family Trochilidae; genus Florisuga; species Florisuga fusca. The sequence continues at coordinate 865,970 of JAAWXA010000037.1, forward strand.
CACACTATTAAAAAAAAAAAAATCCACTTTCCTTCTTGAACCCAGCCGGGGTGAGCAGCCTGGCAGGCTGTCCCACCAGAGCATCACCATGCTCTGACCTTGCCCTGGGCCACCCCACATGTCCCAGGGCACCCAAAGAGTTTGGCTGCATTAATGAGAGTGATGGGATCAACCCCCACCCCCTCCAGCCTGCTGGGATTGAGCACTGGAATCAGCAGGAGAAGTTTGCAGTGGGAAGAGAGGGGTGGCTGCCAGCTCTGAGCTCTGCTGGAGAGTGAAGACAGGCTGATTCATAGAGGGTTCCTGCAGAATCTGCTGGAGGTTCCCAGGGACCTGGAAAACGCATTATGGTAAAAAAAAAAAATTAAAAAAAAAATAAAAAATCAACATGACCTTCTAAAAAGCCTGGCTGGGGCTTGGGAAGGCTGGAGCAATCCTTGGCACAGCAGGAGCCTCCCCCGGTGTTTGCATTCTGGCTGGCTGATAGGAAAGTCATCAAATTAGAATCAAACAAGAGGAAAAAAAGAAGAAGAAGAAGAAGAAAAAAATCAAAGACAAACAAGACAACCCAACCCCAACGGGAGAGGAGCAACCCCCAGAGCCAGCACTGAGCCCACACGTCTGCCCCTCCACAAGCACCAGGTTGGAGCTCCTGTGGCTTCTGGCTGGCTGGGAAGCAGAATCATCTGGGGGCTGTCATGTAAGCTGTGGGTTTGGTTGTGTGTTTTGTTGTGTGGGTTTTTTTTTTTCCCCTCTCCCTTTTGGAATGAATAACTCTTGCGGTGAAGCTGACACGAAGCATAAATTTGTTAAATTACATAAACATTATTGCGACCCATAAAATTCAATGAATCCTCGTCGCCCTGTTTACTCATGGCTGGCTTGACTGTTTGCACAATGTAATTTAACGTGTCAATTTGCTGGCAAATAAAAAACATCTGGGCTCCCGACATGCCAAAAAAGCTGCGGAGAGGATCTGAGGGAAGGAGGGAAGAGCCCGGGTGCTCCCCAGCCCTCAGCAAGGGGCTCTGAGGAGGCAGCCAGAACCAACCCCATCCCCTGACGGCCTCTTGGCAGCCCTGCTCCGGGCAAACCCCGTAAGATCTGTGCATTTTTTTCCTAATTGAAATGAAGAAAAGCCGTGGCAGGCTGGCTCACACCTCGCAGTTCCACCTCCCTGCCAGTATTGACATCCCTCCTGTTGGATCTTTAAACAATCTTATTATTTGGTAATTGTGAATCACAAGGAGAAAATCCTATTTTTACAAGAGGGTTGGGGGTTTTGTTGTTGTTGTTGTTGTAGTTGGGGTTTTTCTTTGTTGTTGCTGGGGGGGTTTTCATATTCTGGAGGAGCTACAGAGTCCCAGGAAATTAATTCACCTCCCTAAGCCCCTGAGCTGAAGATTCCCCTTGGAAATCTCAGGCTGTGGCAGTGGGGCTGGTACCAGCACTCACCTCCCCACAGCTCCAGGCTGGGAGAGCCCCACAAATCCCAGCTTAATCCCTGCTAAGCAGCAATCCCACCACTCCCCCCAGGATGCTGACCTGGATCCCAGGAGCTGGGAGGCCACAGGTGGGGGCTGCTCCCCCTGCTCCCTCCAGATGTTTATGGTTTGGGTGGGAGACACTCGGGGTCATCAGGGATCACCCCATAAAACCAGCGGGGTTGGGGTTTGGGGAGATGGTCTGGCACCTCCCGGGGCAGAGATCCTGGACTGGGAAGTGGAAAGCAGGAGTTTGTCCTCAGTGCTGGAGCGGGATGGGAACGGGGATGGAGAACAAAGCACCCCGGGCCGGGCCAGACGTCGGGGTAATTATAAACCCTCTGGAAAAAGCCCAGCAGATCCCTGCTCTGAAATCAGGAGGTTACAGTGAGTTCAGGCATTGTTTTAATTAAGGGAGAGACATCTCTTCCTTCGGGGAACACTGGAATCACGTTAGGGCCAGGAGGAAAGATTTCCCATCTTGTCAGCAAGGGTTAGAGACGTTTGTGTGTAAATAAATTGTGATTCCTCTTCACCCGCCAGGGTGAACACACAATGTTTGCTTTTCAGGTCTGTGGGGCTGGCAGTGGTGGTTTTTTTTTGGTGGTTTTTTTTTTTTTTTCTCTAATCAAGATCTTGGCGTTTGGTACCGGCTCGTAATGGGACTCAAGTAGTTGCACATTTTCTGTAATTGGACTCGAGTAATTGCACATTTCTCTGAATGATTAATGAAGGGAATTAAAAAGTTTGAAGAAAGTCTCCTGCTACGCCTCAGCAAGTGTAATGCCAGAGGGGTGGGAGGCCCGGGGGGGCTCTTGCACAAACATTCATGGTCTGGGGGATCCAGAGAGAGAGCAGAAACCCTGGAGCCCAGGAGGAGGGTGTGGGGCTGGGGGGGAGCACAAGGCTGAGGTGGGGTTATCAGATGGAGACACCAGAGATAACAGGGTGGGGGGTGACTCCTGCCAAGTCCCCTCTGATCAATCCCACACAAAAAAGCAGACAAAAAAGTTAAATAAATAAATAAGCCCCCTGCCACGCAGGTTTTGAAACCCCTGAGAGGAGATTTGGGCTTTTTCCCCCTCCTGCAAGCTAGCTGAGGGTCTCACCAGGACCCCCCGAGGAGAAAATGGACATCCCTGGTGCTGCAAACCAGCAGAGAGCTGGGGCTTTGGGGGCAAACTGGGTGGGTTTGGTGCAGAGATGGGCAGAGGCACCAGCAGAAGGGGCTGGGTGGGTGCCAGGTCCCAGCCCTCCCCCAGGCTGCCCGGGCTGTGCCCATCCCTGCACTGCTGCTTCCTGAGGGGTGTTTGGAGCCCTTGGTATTTTTTTTTTTTTTTAATACAGTCTGGCAGAGCAGGAGCTCTGGNCAGGAGCTCTGGAGGGGGAGGTCCTGTTATTTTTTTTTCTCCCCAGATGTGCCAAGAATTATTTTTGATCGAGAGACTTTTCAGGCATTACTGAGAAAGGGGGGAAAAAAAAGAGAAAAAGAAAAGGGAAAAAAAAAATAAAAAAAAAAAAAAAAAAAAGCAGAAAACCTCTGAGATGAAAGATGATGGTTTAAATTAGGGAAGAAGTGTTTTGGAACAAAAGAAATAAATGTGCTCAAGGCTTTGCTTGGCGCCTGCCCTGCCCCAGGGGAACTCTGGTGTGTGCCCGGGGAGGCTCCAGGCAGGTTCCAGCTTTGGCACCTCAGCCACAGGGCTGGGGGGGGGATTTTGGGGTCTGCAGCCCCTTCCTTGGCTCTCCTGCACCAGCTGGGATGGATCCTGCCGGGAGAGGGGGGGATGCAGGGGAGCAGCCGGGGCGTTGGTGTCTTCCCCTCAGGCACTCAACCTGCAGCCTGGGGAAGGTGTCAGGCTGAAGCAAAGGGGGCTGATGGGCTAATAACACCCAAATATTGCTCCTCCAGCCCTGCAAAGAGTAGGAGATGCCCGTGGCTAGCTCAGGCTCCTCCAGGACCCCCTGGATCTCCCCTCCCTCCAAACCTGGCCCTGGATGGATGGATGGATGGATGGATGGATGGACAGAGAGCTGCTGCATCCCCAGGCTGCCAAATCCCGGGAGATTAGAGGAGGTACGTGGGGTGCTGAGCTGCTGGGGGGAGGCCTGAGCTGATACCAAGCCCTGAGCCCAGCCTAAAGAGGGTGGGGGGCTGCAGAGCCCTCTGCACCGGGGAGGGGGTGCTGGGGTGTCCTGCCCAGGCAAAGCAGCAGACACGGGGCAGGGGGTGCTGGGCACGGCTGGGGGCTCTGCCTGGCCAGCACAGGGGGGTCCCAGCAGCATCCCAAGGTGTGCCAGGCATCCCGGGATGCCCCGTGCTGGGGAATGATGTTGTCCCCTCGGGAATGATGTCATTCCCATGCTGGCTTTGGGCACTGGCCACTTGGCTGTGGCTGCTGGCCCAGGGAGAGGGGGAGGAGGGTCTGGGCGTGCAGGGATGGCCAGATGGGATCACAGGGGGGAGAGGTGCAGCTTTCAAGTCTCCTTTATTCCCTTTTCCTCCACAAACCAACATCTCTCTGGGCCTTCCTGACCTTGACCTGCACGGGGGCTGCAGCCACCACCTGGAGCCTCCCCAGGGAGCCCTGGGGGGTCCCAGGGGGATGCAGACCCCTCCCCATCACTCCATGGGAAGGGAGCAGCAGCCCCCCTGCCCAGGGCTCCCCTGCAGCCATCAGGGAGGGGGTTCCAGTCCTCTAGGCCAGGGGAAGGACAGGGAAAGGCAGTGGCCTTGGTCACCACTGTGTGTCACAGCTCCAGGGAGGGGAAAACCTCCCCCAGAGCTCTGTCTGGGTGGGAGCTGGTGAAACCAAACCAGAGCCAGGCAGCAGCAAAAGAGGATTTATTGTACCCTCGGCTTTACCCTCCAATTTCAGCTCTGAAGATGGATGTTTGCTGTGCTGTTACTCATTTATACATTATTTTCCCTCTCTCCTGGGAGACCCCACGCTTCCCAACACACACACACACACACACACACACACAGTGTTTGCTCCTGTTTCTAAAAATCATCTCTGCTTTGCTTTGGAAGCCCAGAGGGCTCCTCTGTGTGTCCCCCCGGGGCAGACACAACCCTTGGGGTGTGGGTTCACCCCAGGTGAATCCTTGCTCCAGAGTCCAGAGAGCCACGGAGATGTTGTGAGGTTGTGCAAGAGGTGTGTGTGCTCAGGAGGGGGCTTGTGGCTACCTGGGCAAGTGGCCAGGAGCCTGTTGGGCATGGAGAGGGGGACAGATTGGTCTGGGGACAGCAGCACTGGCACTGCTGGGTGGATTTTCCTTGCAGCCCTGTGAGATCCCGGGGTGATAAACCCTGGGTAATGTTGTGTTGGAAGAGGCACAGCGAATGCAAATGAGCTGGAGAGGGTTTTATTATTAAAGGGAAGATGGATGGAGCAGCTATCTGGTGTGGGAAAAGCTGGTGGCCTTATTAAATGTAATTATCTGCAGTGCTAATAACAGCTTTGCAGCTCCCCTGCTGCCCTCTGCTTCAGCAGCCAGCTGGAGGAGCCCAGGGGCACCCAGCATCACCCAGGAAATGCCCCTGGCACCCAGCATCACCCAGAGGAAATGCCCCTGGACCCACCATCACCCAGGCCTGCTGAAGGACAAGCACCCATCCCACCAGGGCTGGAGCTGGCACTTTGGGAGCAGTCCCCAGGGCTGGGGGGAAGAGAGAAATGTCCTGGGACGTTCTCCTGTCCCTGGGAGAAATGGAGCTGCTGGGAGGAAGGGAAAGCTTTTCCCAGGGACTGCACGATGGGCACAGCTCATCTCCCCCTGCCCTTTCTCTCCAGCTCCTTCAGCTGGAGAGGGATGCAGGGATGCTGGGATGCAGGGATGCCGGGGTGCAGGGGTCCAGGGGTGCTGGGATGCTCCTCAGGCTGGAGAGGAATGCTGGCATGCTGGGATGCTGGGATGCAGGGGTCCCGGGGTGCTGGGATGCCTGGAGAGGAATGCTGGCATGCTGGGATGCAGGGATGCAGGGGTCCAGGGGTGCCAGGATGCAGGGATGCTGGGATGCAGGGATGCCGGGATGCTCCTCAGGCCCCGGGGCTGGTGACCTCAAAGGGAGGAGAACAAAAGCCCAAAAGCCGGGATGGGGAGGGGAGGGGAGGAGGCAGAGGCCGAACTGCGCTGCTGCTGCTGCTGCTGCTGCTGCTGCCTTTGATCTCCGATTGCTTTAATTAACGCCTCGGATCAGGATGCTGGAGCAAGGATACATGGATCACCGGCTTTAATGAGTTTTGCCGGGCTCGGGAACATCCCAGAAGCCTCCACACGGGCTTGGCTGTCCTGGGAAAGCTCCGGGAGCAGAGAGCTAGAGGAGACAAAGGTTCCTGCTGCCAGCTGGGCAAACAAATGCCCTTTTTGCACCTTTCCAGGTGGAAGCAACGCGGCCTCTGGTTGCTTTTAAATAGACGCTGCCAAGCTGACCTCATCCAGCTTCCACCTGCTGGGAAAACACTCCAGGAAAACCAAAATGGTCCTTTCTGGAGCACAGAGGGTGCCTGGCAGCAGCACGGGGAGCAGGTCAGACCCTGCCTGGGGCTGGGGGGATTCATTTCTCCAGTGGGATTACTGATATTAAACACCTTCTCCTGGGTTTACAGTCTGCCCTGGGAGGGACAGATGGACAGATGTCACCCCCTGTCCCCCCCTGTGCTCAGCCCTGAAGCTCCAGAAAGTGCTGGGACCGTGGCCAGGTTGCTGGTGAGGTGGGACACACACGTGGGGCTCAGCCCCCCTCCACGACCCCCATGTCCCCATGTCCCTGTGTCCCCAGCCCAGCTCTTGCCCTGAGTGGTCAAGAAGAGGACAAAGAGGTGGCTGCCAGGTCACACACTGGGGGACTTCAGCTGGAGAGGGGTTGGGGCTGTGGTTTGGGTTTTGGTTTTGGTTTTCAGTTCTGCCAGACCAAGGAACAGAGAGAGGGAATTTCCCCCCCCACCCCGAGGTGTCTGTAAGTATTTCAGGTGGGGAAGATGTCATTTGTCTGGTGGCAACATCTGCTGGGGATGCCAGGGGAGCTGCAGGACGGGGTGCAGGTCCCACCAGTGCTGCTGGGAAGGACTCTCTGCTCCCCACATCCCACCCCAGGGGCTGATTTGGTCCCTGAGCTGCTGGTCCAGAACCCGAGGTGAGTTCAGGGTGCTCCATAAGTAATGATCAGCAGCAGTGAGTGCTGGCACAGGCTCCCCCCAGTCTGCCCTGCCAGAGCCATTCACCTGCCTGGGTTTTCCAGCTCCCGAGGTGACCAGGAGATGGTGGCAGGTCCAGTCCCTCAGCCTGCTGCTGGCCAGGCAGGGATGGTCCCACAGAAGCAGAAACCTTTCTCCCCTTGCAGGAATTGAGATTTCCCAAGGTGGCTTTCAGCCCGGGCTCCCTGGTGGTTTCTGTTGTTCCCAGAAACACCCCAACCCCACAACAACCCCACCTGGCACCACTCACACCACAACCCCCTCTGGCTTCTGATCTCCTTGTTGTCAACCTTCTTGCTCAGAGACAAGGTCTCCAGCACACCCACCTGGGGTTTAGGGGTGGCAGGAGCAGCAGAGATGAACCTCGGGGAGCTCTGAGCCTGCTCCCTCCCCCCCTGGGGTACTTTGGTGCTGGGAAGGGCAGCAGGGAGGATGCTGAGCTGCCTTCATCCCCAGCCCATCCGCAGGCCCCGTGACAGCTCACACCCTCAGCAGGGAGCCCTGGGCTGAGCTAATGCTCATGAAAAAAAAAAAAATACAACCCATTCCTTCTGGCATCTTCACCCCCTGCAGAGCAGGAAGGAAAGCTGATTTTTTTTCTTTTTCTTTTTTTTTTTTTTTCAATTTCATTTACTACAGGCTGAAAGATTACTGTACAGGGCTGGCTCCCCTGTCCTCCAGCTAGTTAGAGTGCAATCCTGCTTAAATTGTCTTTTTGATAACTGTTCTGGCTGCAAGAACAGAGCTTTCTGGGGGGAATTCACGCCGGGCTGCCTTCAACTTCCCCCAGCCTTCATATTGCAATATTGCTCTTTACCTAGCAGAAGATATTCCTAATCGGCTTCCCAGAAAGCAATAAAGCCTGCTCAACACTTCAGTGGCTCTGACATTTCAGGCACAGAGTGGGCAGGAGCATGGCTGGAGGAAGGGGCTCCCCAGGCAGAGGGAGGTGGGTGCTGGGGACTTAGGGGGCATCTCTCCAGCTTCTGGGGCATCTCTCCATCTTCTGGGGCATCACTCCATCTTCTGGGGCATCTCTCCAGCTTCTGGGACATCTCTCCATCTTCTGGGGCATCACTCCAGCTTCTGGGGCATCTCTCCAGCTTCTGGGGCATCTCCATCATCTGGGGCATCTCTCCATCATCTGGGACATCTCTCCATCTTCTGGGACATCTCTCCATCTTCTGGGACATCTCTCCAGCTTCTGGGGCATCTCTGCATCTTCTGGGGCATCTCTCCACCTTCTGGAGTATCTCTCCATCTCCTGGGGCACTGCTCCATCAGGACAGCCCCAGGTCCCCACAGTGTCCCACAGGACCCCAGGCAGCCCTAGCCCACCCCTTTCTGGAGAAGGGTGAAGGGAGGTGGGTGCTGTGGTCTTTTAGGGCATCTCTCCACCTCGTGGGGCATCACACCCATCAGGATGGCCACGGGGCCCTGCAGGACCTCAGGCACCCCCAGCCCACACCCCTCTGGATGTGGCCCCAGCTGCAGGTCCTGGGCTTCCTCCCTCTGCTCTGTAACCCATAAGTGGCTTTTTCCCACCAGGAAAGCTCTCTGCTCCATGGGCTGCAGCTTTAATGGGTTCGTTTTATGAGGCTGTGAGTGCTGAGGCTGAGCACTGCCTACGAGCCCTGGGAGGATTTGGGCTGGAGCAGGAGCAGCAGTGCTGAGCATCCTGGCACGCTGCCTCCGCTCCTCTAAAGCCTCATGTTTCCAAATGGGTAATTACTGCGCTGGGATTTATGCAGTACTTCCTCTAAGTGGTTGTGTGGGCTGCCATTCCTTGGTGAATTAAAAAAGGGGGGGGGGGGGGGGAAAANATCACAACTCGCTGGGGCTGGATCCTGCCCTGCAGCAAGCAGCTGGTTGCTAGGGGTCTGGCAGCACCCCTGGAGCCCCCCAAAGCCCCACGGCTCCTGGTGGCCCCACGGCCACGTCCCCAGCAGCAGGGAGAGGAGGGGACAGGGACCTTGGGCAGTGTCTGGGATGTTCCTCACCTGCCAGCCAGGGACAGGGAGGGGGAGCACACCCCAGCAGAGAGGGGACAAGAAAATACCTGTATTTATACCTCTATTTTTATACCTGTATTTTTTATACCTGTATTTTTATACCTGTATTTATACCTCTATTTTTATACCTGTATTTTTTATACCTGTATTTTTATACCTGTATTTATACCTGTATTTTTATATCTGTATTTTTATACCTGTATTTATACCTGTATTTATACCTGTATTTTTAATGCCTGTATTTTTTCTGCCTGTATTTATTTCCAGGTGCCAGCCCAGCCTTTTGGAAAGCACAAGGTAGGACAATAATTAATAAAGAGTTGCCTGGGTGAAGCTCCAATTTTGATGGGATTAGTCTTAATGGTTTTATTTTTAAAAGCCATTTAATGACTAATCAGCTCTGCCCTCTAAGCTGAGAGGTGCTGGTGCTGCCTGAAGCTGTCTGTTGGAGGGTTTTACTGGCAGGTGGCTGGGCTGGCTCCTCAGAGCTGCTTAAAACCCCCTATCCCAGGGCTGAGCTGCCAGCATGGGGGGGCTGGGGGCACAAGGCTGGATCTGCCCCACACCAACCCCCCCACTGTGGATCCACAGGTCCAACCCTGTGCTTCCACAGCCAGAAAAACCCCCAATACACCCCGTTTCTGCCTGACTGGTGCAGTAACCCCTGGGGGATGTCCTGAGCAGTGTCTGGGGATGCTGATGGGGGGGGATTTGGGGGCAGGG
>JAAWXA010000037.1:909710-920322 GCA_038090715.1 Florisuga fusca
AAACCCCCCCCCCCCCCCCCAGTGAGAAACTGGGTTTTTGGCCAGACTACTACGGGCTGTACCTGTTCTGCCAGGGCTGAGCAGACGCCTGTCACCCAGCTCTGTGCCTCTTTGTTTTTCTAAGTAGCTTAGGAGGAGAAAACAGGAGTAAAAAAGGAGTGTCCTCTGTTAAATGCATGCTGGTTAAACCCTCCAAACAGCTGCTTATTATAAGGCATAATTTCCTTGGCTACAAATGCTTTAAGCACAGTTTTGACCAGGCTGCTTTCTGGTAATGACCTTATGCAAATACCTGATGTTAAATTAATTCACATTTCTTCTTGGCTTGTTTTTTTTTAATTATTATTATTGATTTTTTTATTATTATTTTGTTATTCCCCAGTACTATGAAATGTCATACGGTTTGAATATTGAAATGCACAAACAGGTGAGTAATTTTAAAGGGGGGGGGGGAAATGGTGGTTGATTGATTGATCTCCTGTTGCCTTTTTTCTCAACCTGATATTAAGCAAGCCTTGATTACACTAAATGTGGGGAATTGCTAAGTGCTGGAGTCAGGGATGTGACTCCAGGTGGGATCCTGTGGCCCAGCAGTTATATTTGGGAACTGCAGGATGGGTTTTTGGGGGGGTTTTTTTTGCCTACATTCAGGAGAAACTTAAGTTTTGAAGAGGGTGTTTATGAGCAGAGGTGCAAACAGCCTTGCCTTCCACTCAGGGCTGTTGGTACCTGGAATAGTGTGTTCCCAGCACTGGGAAGATACTGTTATCTCCTGCATTTTCCTCTGGTTTTGTTGTTGGTGCAAGGTGGCTGCTTCTAAGGTCATAGCCCTGAGACTGGCCGTGCTGTAGCGTGAGACTTAGGAGGGAATTATCTTCAGGGATCCTGATATCTCCTGGTGTCTTGCTCAATGTCACGGACTGGTCTTTGAATCTGGAAGAATGAGGCAATGTTTGGTAGTTGGTGGTTTTGTTTTGGGTTGGTTTTTTTTTTGCTGTTTCCTCTCGAATGTAACTTGCCCAAAGGAAAAGCACAGAAGGCCGTGGCAGAATGTGGTGTGCTACCTTGATAAGATTATAGCTAAAGAGCCTAAAGGCTGGGCACATGATGGTAAAACTTAAAGGAATAAAGTTATTACTGAGATTAGACCTGATTATTTGTGCTGCTGCTGCTTACTGGTTTTAGAAGTAGTTCTAATTAAGAACTCCAGGTAGATGGAAGTTGACATCAACTTTGCAATTGGCAAATCAGCTCCATTCAGCTCCAAAGTGCTTTGGCTGAATAGCAGCATCCCAGCCCTGCTTTGCCACCTGATGAGGTTCCAAGCATCCTGTCTGTGAATCTGCCTCTCTCCACACTCACTTCCCTCCTGTTTTCTCCTTCGTACTCACAGGGTAACAAAAATAATTACTGCTTACTCTACAGTTTTTTTAAAATATCTTTTTCCAGGCAGATAATCCCCACCTTTTTTTTTTTTTTTTTTTTCCTCCTCTCTTCATTGCTTCTGCCTCCTTGGAGGAGGGGGTGCTGCTTGTGGGGAGCCCTGGGGGGGGCTACACAGGAGCCTTGGGGTAGGGGCTGGTGTGTGGCTCAGGGGTGCCTCAGGCTTTGCCTTGGTGTGGCCAGGACTGCTGCCAAGGTCTGTGGTGGCCTCATCCCCCATTTCCCTGTGTCCAGAGGGACACAGGACCCTTTGGAGAGGGACTGGAGTCACGTTGGTGCAGGATGCTTTTTGGGAGGGGAGAATGGAGCATCTTTGCTCTCTGCAGGTGCTGGGAGATGCTGGAATAATGCAGCAACATCCTCAGCTTTTCCTCTGGATGGAAGTGAGTGCTTTTCCCCCCCGAGGTGCCTGGAGTGTTTCCCCCCAGCCCGGGGCTGGAACCCCAAGCTGATCCCAGATGGTTTGTGCCGTGGGTCGCGTGCCGGGGCTCTGGCATCAGGGGGGAGTGGGTGCCACCTGCTCCATCCATCTCACGGTGTGACCCACCACCGTGTCTTCCCCGTGGGCTTTGGGATGGCTCAGCAGGTATTTGGGAGGCTGGGAAAGCCCAGGGGCAGCTTTCCCTGGGGCTGCTCCCCCCACCTTGCTCTCCGTTCCCACGCCGCATCCCGGGGATGCTCAGCCTCATCCCGGGGGTTTTCCTGGGAGCTTTGGTGCAATGTTTGGAGCAATGTTCTCCAGCCTGTGCCCAGCATCCCTTCCCTTCTTCCCGGTGCCATATGCTGCCTGGGTGGGGAGGTGAAGCTGTCGTGGTTTGTAATTGACAAAAAAACCCCCAACAAAACGGCCCCGAGCTGCTCCCGGGCGAGATGGAGCTTGAGGGATGGGAGTGCTGGGCCTTGAGCAAGGGTTCCCCCCCTTCTTGGGTGCTGTAGGAGCCCCCCTGAAGTGCAGGGTCCTGCCTGCAGCTGGGCCGGGGGGGCTGGTTCTGAACAAACAAGTTTTATCAGCTGACCTGGTTAGCGGTTGACTTGTGTTTATCTGCACACAATCAAGTAGACTGAAGTGCCTGAATTATTCATGCGGTGTCCTGCCCTCCAGACTTGACTGCTTGTGATTACATCTGCTTGAGACAAACATTGATGGATACTTCATCTTTAGGCAAAAGGGGATTGTCTGTCTCTGGGCTTATATAACAGATTATCTCTTCTTCGCTGAATATTAAGTGTGTGCTGAGGTGCCTGCTGGTGGGGTTGGGTTATTTTATTTTATTTTTTGTCCTCCCCTTTTTTCTTTATGGAAAAAAAAAAAAAAAAAGAGAAAAAAAAAAAAGGCAGTTTCATAAACAACTCCATATGCAAGGAAATATTTAGGAAGTGACTACCCACTTTGTTGCATAGAACTCTGTGAATTGCTCCTTCCATCAAGCTGACTGGAGCACTTGGCTGCCTCAGACCTCAGCCTGCTCGGGAGTTTCCTGTCTGAACCTGAGCAAAACTATTGTTTGATTTATTTCAGGTTAATTGATTTTTTACAAAAGAAACTTCTTGGCATTGTGGTGTGGTGGTTTTTTTTTTTTTTTTTTTTTTTTTTTTTTTTGGTTCAGTTCCCTGTAGATAATGATGAAATGCACTCAGAGGGAACCAGGATTCTAACGGGAAAACTTTGATTTTGTGGGAGGGAACAGGACACCTTGGTGGAGAGGCCCTTTTTTGCTGAATTTTAAATATATCTATATATATATATGTTGTTTGGGGTTTTTTTCTTATAGCTGAGAGCTCTCCACATAAGCACTTTTTGTTTTTGTGCTTAAACACTTAATTTTGGAAGCAAACCCAAACCCTCCTGACACTTTCACAGCAAGCCCAGCATCCTGTGCTTTTTTCCCTTTTTTCTTTTTTTTCCAGAATATTCCAAGAACACAATATATTTTGTCATGCTGGTTAGCAAGGAGTGCCAGGTAGTAATCTGCTAAATACTTCAGAAGCAGAGAGTAATTTGTTTGTGTGAGACTCTCAGGTCTCCCAAGGTGGAGGGGAAGATCCTCCAGCCGGGCTGATCCGCTCCTTCCCTTTGGGTTTCTGGGTGGGTTTTGGGGGGTCCTGGGCGAGCCCTGGTGATAATTCTCTAATGAGGGGTTGTGGCCTGGCCCTCCACACCCCCTCCCCGAATTTAATTCTCATCAGTGGAGCTCTCCACTTTGCTAATAACGATAGCAGCCACAAATAGCTTTCAACATGCCATTGACAGCCTGCTTGGAGAGAGCACTTGAAATAGCGGTAGACAGCTGAAAGTACCCATAATTGTGCACCCGAGTGAGAACCACACTGCTCAAGGGCCTTATTTTCATGTGCTTAAAGAGACAATATCCTGGTTTCAACAGATGCTGCTGGTGCTTCGCCACCGGGGTGACTCGCTCCTCCCGCCCCTGCCACCCCCTCCCGGGGTCTCTGCTGGGGGTGGGGGTGCAGGACCCCTCTTGGAAGCACTGTCTGGGTGTGTGTGCTGGGGCTGGAGCCAAGGAGAAAGCTTGGGGGCTGGTGGGTGGGGGTCTGTCCCCTCTGTGAGCCATGGGGTGATGCTGGTGCCCTGGTCCCGCATCCCGCGCTCCATCACCCTCCCCAGCCCTTCCCTTCCATCACCCTCCCCAGCCCCTCCATCACCCTCCCCAGCCCTTCCATCACTCCAGGGATTTGGGGGGAAGTCTCCCTAACCTTCTGGCATGTTGTGCCAGAGGAGGAAGGACCCTGCTGTGCGTTTGGCCCCATGTCTCTGCAGCAATGAGCAGGGGCAGGTTGGGCTCTTCCGGCCCCAGATCTCTTCTGGGGTGGCTTGTGCTGGGGAGACTTGCTCCAAAACCCTCGTGTAGGTTCACAGAGGGGTTGTCCTGCTCAGGGGGGGTTGGGACACGGGTGCTCTGTGCTTTTGGGAGGGCTGGGGGTGCTCCCCACGTGGGGTTGGTTTCTGGAAGCATCTTCACCCCCAGAGCACAGCTTGGGGCTGGGAGCCCAGGAGAGGCTTGGGGTGGTCCCGTGCCCTCAGGGTGCCCCCCTGGGGCAGCAGTAGGGCTGGGGCAGCCCTGCAGCCCCTTTGCTTGCTGAGCTGAGGTCAGGATTAATCTCTTCTGACCCAGCCAGCATCTCTGTTGGGTCTGCAGGGGATGGCTTGGGGAGGGGGGGCTGGTTCAGGGCTGGGACTCTGCTTACACTCAGCTGCTCGGGGCCATTTTTAAGGTTGCTCCTTTCATCTCAGCGGATCCCACGGCTGGGAGTGTTATTTTTAAACATCCCTCTGCCAGGTCCAGGTGTCAAGAGGGGAGGCTGGGGGGGGGGAAGCCATCCCTCCAGCTATTTAACACCATGCCACCAGGCTGCTGCGGCCACAGCCCTGACTCAGCTCCAGCTCTGGGTGCCCTGGAGTGCTGGGGGTGCTGGGGGCTGCTTTGGCCATTTTAAGAGCAGGGTGACAGGACTGGCAGCCTGTGGCCAAGCAGTCTGCCTCTTGATTTATAACCAGTGCAAATGTTTTCTCCCATCCCTCCCCCGCTGGTGAAACATCACCCGGAGTGTCTCTGGTCACGTTCCCAGCAGGGCTGAGGGCTGGGGGGGGATGAGTTGGGGTTTCACCTCCTCCTGACTCTTTTTGCTCTTTCTAACAAGGGGAATGCAGCTGCCCTGAGGCTGAGCATCCCAGGACGTGCTCCTGTGGGTGGGTGCCTCTCCCGGGGTGCCCTGTGCACCCCATCTTTTATCCACCCTCATCCTCCCCCCCCCCCCANGTGGTCCAGCAGGGATGCAGGGCGCTGGGCTGCGGATGCTGGGGTTGCCATGGCAACCCGTGGAGGGGAAGGGAGGTTTTTCTTGGCAGGAGCAGCTGGGGGGGGGCATTGCTGCTGCGGGGTGGAGGTGATGGATGAGCCCAGTGGTGGGGGAAGGTGTCAGGCACAGAACCCTCCCCTGCTCCTGCTCTGCCTGAGGATCCCCTTTTGCTCCCCCTTAAGCTTGGAATGGGGACAGCCCCAGGAGGCTGAACGTGCTGGGGGAGTGGGGAAAGTTCAAGTGAACAAATATTTAAAGAGCATTGAATCTGGTGTGAGCAGGAAGCCTCGTGGTTGCAAACATAATGTTTTGGACATCCAATATCTCACCCACCAAAGCCCACGTGGGGGGATGGGAGGGCTCTGCCTCTCTCTTTGCAGAGCACCAGCTTTTTCCTTCAAATCTGCTGGAAGCTGGGGCAGAATTGGGTGTAAAGGTGGAGGCGATGAGGTGGTGTGTGTCTGGTTTGTCAGGACCTTGTTTAGTCCCTCCCTGCTGGCTGCCTCCTTGGCTACTGCTTTTTTCCTTGACATGGGAGGGGCTGCTCCTGCTGGCACCCCCTCTCCATCCTCAATAAGGATTGAATTTGTTCTGGAATTTGGCTAGGAACAGCTTGGAGGAGAGGAGCTGCAATAGGCCAAGTGCTCCTTGTGTCCAGAACCCAATAGGGCTTCATCTGAAGGAATAAATATTTCATGGGGCTGCAGTTTATATATAATCTGATCGATGCAGTGGTGCCAAAAAGGCCTTTCAGGAGGTTTACCTGGCACTGCCAAGGTGCTTAGCACCAGTGGTACTGCTGCCCCTTGAAGTGGCTTTGCTGGGGGGGCACCTGCCTGGGCTCCCCTCCTGCTCCCCTACTCACCAGCCCTGTTTTGGGGGTCCCCAGCAGCCCCATCCAGGAGCACCCCGGTGGTTCTGGCACTTGTGTAGCAGGAGCCAAGGTCCCTGAGTCCACACCGTGGTGGCTTCCAGGTGCAGGGTGCCAGCGTGCTCCCTGGCAGGGCTAAGAAAAGCATCAGGTGTAACCCGATCAGTGGGATGCCTGGGGAAGAGAGGGTGGCCAGAAATACCCCAGAAATATCCCCATTGCTTTGGGGCTGAGAGCAGCAGTGCCTCTCTGGGGACCCCCCTGCAGCAGGATCCCACCCCGGGGCTGTGTCTGGGCTGGGGGAGATGGGGGTTCTCCTGGCATCCCCTTTTCCCAGGGGGGCATGTGGGGTGTTTGGTTGGGCTGTAACCAGCCTGGCCCGGGCACTCTCTGCCTCCCCTGAACACGGGCTGAGTGCTGGGGGTTTTTCCCCCTCCAAACTTGTGATTTTTAGGCTGGATATGAGGAACAGCTTCTTCCAGGAAAGGTTCATCAGGGCCTGGCCCGGGGTGCTGGAGTCCCCATCCCTGGAGGGGTCCAATCCCTGTGGTGCTGAGGGACATGGGGCAGTGGTGGCCCTGGCAGGGCTGGGGCAGTGCTTGGACTCCATCACCCCAAACTGCCCTTTTCCACCCCAAACTGCCCTTTTCCACCCCAAACTGCCCTTTTCCACCCCAAACTGCCCTTTTCCACCCCAAACTCCACAGTGATTCCATGATTTGGAATAACTTCTTGCAGTGTTTGAGAGCAGGTGGAGCTGAGCCCCTCTCCAGCTCAGCACCCCCCAGGGCTGGGATTAAAGCCCCCAAGCTGCCCATCCTGGGGTGCCACCTCCCTCCTGGTGCTCTGGGGAGCAGGCAGGGGCTGTCAGAGCTGGGGGTGGCACCTTGCCGAGGGGAAAGCTGGAGTGAGACCCACTTAATCACTTGTGCTGCTGATAAGGAGCTGCTCAGGGCTGTCGGAAGGAATTTCTGGGTCTTTGATTCCCTGCCAGGGCTGGGCTGGGGCCATTGTCCCAGGGCTGGATCCTGCCTGCTGCTGGGGCTGGGTTTGAGTTGGAGCAGGAGGTGTTTTAACAGCTGCTGGGACTGAGGAGCAGTGGCCCTTAACTCCTGGGAGCTGGGAGGGCTGGGAGCTGGGTGGGAGCATCCCTGGGGCTGGGGGGGAATGGAGAAACCCCCGTGGGGCACCCCAGGTTGTTGGTGAACACCCAGACTGAGCTGGGGCTGAGCTGGGGGGGGTGAAACTTCCCCTGGGTCAAATTCCCCAGCTGGGATGTGAGGATGGAGAAGGGAATGGGACAGCTTTGCTGTTGTGGGGTTGGGGAAGGAGCTGGAGGGGGCTGAGAGCAGAGCTGGCCCCCAGCAGCTTTGGGGTGGCCCCCAGCAGCTTTGGGGTGGCCCCCAGCAGCTTTGGGGTGTCCCCCAGCATGTTGGGGTGTCCCCCAGCATCTTGGGGTGGCCCCCAGCAGCTTTGGGGTGGCCCCCAGCAGCTTTGGGGTGGCCCCCAGCATCTTGGGGTGGCCCCCAGCAGTTGTTGGCCAACACCCCATGGGTTGGAGGGTGTTTGCAGGGGTTTCTTCTGAAGAAAGCCTGCAGCAAGCTGAGGGCTGAGTGTGGGGGGGTTGTACCCCCATCCTGGCTGTCCCCACCACATGGATTTGCTGGGATCTGGCCCCTTGGCAGAGCAGTGGGTGCCCCATGGTGCCTGGAGGTCAGGGAAGTCCTGGGTGATGGGAAGCTGCTGGGGCTGGTCTGTGGTGCTGGGGAAGGGATCCCAGGGAGGGGATGCAGGGAAAGGGATGGGGAAAAAGGGACAAGGAGAAGATGCAGGGAGGGGACAAGGGGAAGGGGGGGGATTGCTGCTGCCCCGTGGGAGGCTGCTGGGTACTGACTGGTGTGTTTGGTTTTTTTCTCCTTCCCTTTTTTCAGACAGAAATTGCTAAAAGACTGAATACCATTTTAGCCCAGATCATGCCTTTTCTGTCACAAGAGGTAAGGATGTGTTCACACCCCAGATGGGGGGTGCTCCCTCTCCTGGGGTGCCAGCCCCAAGCTGTGCTCTGGGGGTGAAGATGCTTCCAGAAACCAACCCCACGTGGGGAGCACCCCCAGCCCTCCCAANAAGGGGGGTGAGGAGGTGCAGGGGGGGTGAGTCTGAGCTGGCTGTGTGGCTCTGTCCCTGCAGCACCAACAGCAGGTGGCACAGGCTGTTGAGCGTGCCAAGCAGGTGACGATGACGGAGCTGAATGCTATCATCGGGGTACGTGGACTTCCCAATCTGCCTCTCACCGTGTGTATTCCCCTTTTATTCCTATCATTTACCATAACCAGAGGCAACCCTGAGCTCAGGCGGGGCTAAAGGAGGGCTCCTCCCAGCACCCAGACCCCCCCAAAGCTTCCCCAAACCCATCAGAACCCTCCCTTCCCCCCCAGTCCAGCACTGGGGCAGCTCTCCCTGGGTGTTACTGCACCAGCCAAATTGGGGTGTGTTCCCCCTGGGAATGGGGGGCACTGGGGAGCCCAGCAGCCCCCCTGCAGCCCCTGAGCCCAGGCATGTCTCTGTGTGTGCTGTTGATGTGAAATGTGCTGTAAACTTTGACAGAGGTGTTGTTCCATGCATTGACTTACCCACTCCTCTCTGACTCTTGCTCTTTCTTTCTTGTAGATTTTGGGGTGGGGTTTTTGGTTGGTTGGTTGGTTTTTGGTTGTTTTTTTTTTTTTTAAGCCTAATTATTTTTCTTGTCTCTTTAATTGATGTCTCAGTCCTGCAGCAAACCTGCTCTCTGGTGGGGCTCACCAGGGACATTGGTGTCCCCAACCAGCACCCTGAGGAGGTGGCTCGGGGTTTCAGTCCTTGTTTCTATTTTATTTTTTTTTTAGAAAACACTCATTGTTAATTTGTTGTTGCTGGAGTAACTTTGCACTTCTTAATCTACAAGGATCTCTGTGCTTCTCTGTGTTTAACTTGCTCTTCCCTGCTTTTTTCTGGTTTTGGGGGTAGCCCTGGGTGTGGAACTGTGCTCTGAGCTCCTCGTGCAGTGGTGGCACCCAGGGAGGGCTCCAGCTGTGGGACTGTGTCTTTTTTGGGTCTGTGCTGGCATGGCAAGCAGCACTAGGTGTCTGCCTGCCCTCCTTGGGCCTTTCCAGCAGGCTGGGAGGTGACCTGGTGCATCCCTGGCAGGCAGGGAGGCAGGGAGGGAGGTGCTGGGCTTTGCTGAGCTGCTGGAAGTGGCAGGCAGGAGCCCAGGCAGCTGGAGGCAGATATTGGAATTCAATTAAGGCAAATGAGCAGGGCCCGTGACCCCCATTTTCAAGGTAATTGCTTCCTGGGCTCAGAGTGAGTGTCCTCCCTTCATTAGGCAGCCAGCTGGGGAATGGCTTTGCCTGATGGACCTGCAGGAGCTCTGTGGGGCTGATCCGGATGGGTGCTGGGCTGGGAGGGGGGTGGGGAGCATCCCCTGTGCTTTGGGGGCTGGAAGAGGAGACAGAGCTCTGCCCCAGGGGTGCTGCAGGATGGACGTGGAGCTGCTCTGGGTGCTGGGTGGCTGTGGAGCCCAGAGGGGTTTGGGGCTGTTGGTTTGTTTGTTTGTTTTATTTTCCCCCTGGGGAGCACAGGGTTTGTTCCTGGGGGACAGGTGACTCGTGGGGGTTTGTTCCTCTGGTGCAGGACCCAGACCTCATGTCCCCTGGGGATGTGCCACCAGCACTGTCCCCTGCCAGCTTTGCAGAGGGAGGTGACAACTAAAGAGCTGCAGAGCCCAGCACCCCACACACAGACCCCTTTTTTTTTTTCTTTTTTTTTTTTTTTTTTTCCTTGCCCCTTTTGAGGTCAAGAACTGTTAATTTTATGCATCTAGGCCATTGTCTCACAGTTTCTCTGCTTCAGGCTTCTGTGAAATTGAGCCCTTGATTTGGTTATAGCTCTGGAAATGATTAGACTACTTTACTAAATTTAACACAAGTGGTGAACTTAAGTGGTGAACCATTAAATCAGTTAACAAAGGCATGAAGCATGATGTACATAATCCAATTAAAAACACTCCACACAGGAGATATTCCCCACCAGCCCTCCTCATAACTCCTCACCTCTCCCACCTTCCCCCTTTGGGTTTGTCTGGCACATGCCAAGGGGACTCCAGGAGGAAAACCTCCCCTGGGCTCTGCATCTCCCAGCCAGCCTGGGCCTTGGGGCTGGGTGGTGCTGGTGTCCCTGCTGTCCCCTGGGCTCTGCAGGAGCATCAGTTCACTTGGGGGTCCTACCACACCCCCACCTGGAGGGGGTCTGAGCTTGGGGATGTTGGGGAGGGTCCCTGGGAAGCTTCCTGACGTCCTCCCATGGCTTTGCTGGGCAGGATCCTCATCCTGCTGGGAGCTGAGCTCCCCATTTTGTCCCCAGCACTGCTTGAGGCATGGGACACCCTCCTGGCTGCAGGTTTTGGGTGTTTTTATTCCTGCAGCAAGACATCCCCCCCCCCCC
>JAAWXA010000037.1:946980-957571 GCA_038090715.1 Florisuga fusca
CCCCCCCCCAGTAAATTTGCAAGACACAAAAGAAGCAATAAACCATTTTCTGGAATAATTTAAAGTGGGTTTGGAGAGAGAGGTTGCTGGGGCAGAGCAGAGGCTGCTGCACCCTTTCAGCCCAGGCAGTTACATTTTAATCCCACATCCGAATCATGGGAGCAAAGAGCTCCTGCTCCCCCCTCCCCAGCTGCTGCTAGAGGGGATGGGCCTGGGGGTCCCAACACCCCAGTCCTGGGCACCCCAGAGGAACCTGAGCAACACGGGGCTCCAGCTTCCACCTACACACTGTCCAGAGGGAAAAACCCCAAAGCACCATTAACATCCTGAGCTTTTCTGTTCAGGAGGCACAATGGGGATGATCAGGTGCAGACACCACAGAAACACCAGGAGAAACTCTTGCAGTTGCTGAGCACCACACTGTGCTACCCAAAACACCACTTCTCCATCTCCATCCTTATTACTTATTCAGTGCCAGCATCTTGAACACTCTCTGGAGGAGGCTGAAGGTGTGGGGCTCACAGGCTCTTCTCCCTGGCAGCTGCCCACTGCTCTCTCAAGCATCAGGGATGCTGAAGTCACCCTGACTGGAAGAGACACAGAATAAATGAGCCCCAGTGCTGCAGAGGTATTCTGTCTTCCCCCAGCTCTTCCTGGGAAACCCACTGCAAACCTGGTTTCCCCACACACACCTTTTTTTTTGGGGGGGGGGGGGGGGGGGGGGGGGGGGGGGGAAAANNNGGGGGGGGGGGGGGGAGTGAGGGAGAAGAGAAGGACCTGGAGGCCAAAGGAGCTTGAGAAGAGTTGAGAAAAGGTTTTATACATCCCAACCCTCCTTGTGGTGACAGGAATGGCTTCCTCATCTGGAGGAAACCTGAGGTCAATGGGGAGCTGATCCCTGGGCACTGCACCCCCTTCATCCTGCATCCCTGGGCACTGCATCCCTTCCTCCTGCATCCCTGGGCACTGCATCCCCTTCCTCCTGCATCCCTGGGCACTGCATCCCTCCCTCCTGCATCCCTGGGCACTGCATCCCCTCCCTCCTGCATCCCTGGGCACTGCAGCCCCTTCCTCCTGCATCCCTGGGCACTGCCATCCCCTTCCTCCTGCATCCCTGGGCACTGCATCCCCTCCCTCCTGCATCCCTGGGCACTGCATCCCCTTCCTCCTGCATCCCTGGGCACTGCATCCCTCCCTCCTGCATCCCTGGGCACTGCATCCCCTTCCTCCTGCATCCCTGGGTACCACAGCCCCTACCTCCAAGCCCCCCAGCAGCCAGGCAGCCCCCCCCAGCAGCCAGGCAGCCTGGGGGGGGGTTGTTTTTCCAGCAAGTTCAGGGACAGGCTGTGTCCCCCTCCTCCATCCCCCAGTTTTTGGGAGCTCTTCCCTGTCAGCCAACATCTTCTGCTTTGATCAACAAAACTGCACCGGGGCTGATGGCAACAGGAAACAAACTGGACCAGGCTGGAAACGGTTAAAAAGAAACACAGAGGGAACAGGAGCCCCAAAGCACATCCCAGCGGGGCCCTTTCCCTCCAGATCCTGGGACACTGAACCCCAAAGGAGCCAGTGAAGCCCCCCAAAGGCCGGGTTGGATGGGGCTTGGAGCACCCTGGGCAGGTGGGAGGTGTCCATGGCACTGGGTGGGCTTGAAGGTCCCTCCAACCCAACCCACCCCTTGGTTCCATGAATCCGTGCCACCCCAGGAAGATGATCCCATCGGTGGGAGATGGGAGATGGCACCAGGGCTGCCAGGCTCCCTGCAGAGCCCGGAGGAGTTGTTGGTGTTTAATCAACACTGGGCTTGGAAACACGGAGGAACCACCCGAGGGCCTTGGGCTGGCACTCCCCAGCTCCCTGGGAAAGGGCACCCCCTGGACCAGACAAGGAAAAAGTTTGCAGTTCCCAACATTTTAACCCTAATCCCCGACAGAAAATCAGATTTGGGATGTAATTTGCATAGCATGTCTCATGATTTCATTTAATCTGCCCAATCCTCTTAGGGAGCAGAGCAGCATAAGTTATCAGAGACAAGGGGGCTGCTCAGGAGCTGCAAATCCCCCCACCCAGCAAACCCTGGAGTTAATCCCACTCCTGCCAGCCTGGATCCACCTCCCAGGGGAATTCCAGCTCTTTGAGTGGCTCCTTTCCCTCCAGGCTCCTCGCCTACCCCCAGATCTCATCAGGAACAGAGCCAGCCTCCTGGCTGACACCCCACAAGGACCCGCTCAGCTCTGCCTGTCTCCCAGAACCACCCAACCCCAGGGCTCCCTCCTCCCGGGGACCCACTTGGCTCTTCCAGTTAATGGAGCAGCTACCAAAGCCTTCAGGCTTCATCTTTAATTTGTCCTGATAATTACAGAGTGGATATATTCCTTGTAGCCACCCGATTCCAAACCGATCTGGCCAGCAGACCCATTTTTCAATTAACTCTTCCCCACCAGTCCTGCTCCCACTCAAAAAAACCCAACCAAAAACCTCAAGAAAATACTTTTTAAATGATTTGTTGTGATCGAATAACTCCCCCAAATACCACAAAGTATTAAAATCCCTACTTCAATATCCTTTATCCTTTAAGGTTCTTTATAATTCAATAAACAGGATTTCAAATCCTCCCCAAACCGGGGTGGACTTGTTCTGCACTGCTGTTCCAGGCCACTCTTCTAATGCATACTCTTATTAAGCTGTGCAAGCTTACAGCTCTTTAATCTTTTTGAACACATGTTGAGAAGAATAAAAGCAATTTTGTTTGGGAAACTGAAGGCCATGTTCAGCTGGAAATAAGCTTTTTCTATAATCTCACCTCTTGCTTTACAGAGCTGGCGCCGGGGCTGTTACCCAGTAACCCCTGAAAGGCATCACCTCATTCCATTCATTTTCTCTTTTTTTTTTTTTTTTTTAAATCGCTCTTTTTTTTTTTTTTCCCACATCAGTACAATGTTACAATTTCTGCCCTCAAAATAATCTCAGATCTGGGCTTCCTTGGGCTCAGAGCTAATCTGGATGTAATTCCCCTACCTCTGCCTCTGCCCTTGGCAACACACAAATACAGATTAGAGGGTTATATAAATGTAATTTTCTAATTAATCATTCCAGGGCCAGACGCTGCATTTTTCTGTGTACCAACAAATGCACAGAAAGTTCAGTGGGGAGTGAGGGGAGGATTTATGTAACAGCAGAGATCCAGCTCTGCAGCTGGAAAATAACCTGCCCCTTCCTATTCCTCCCCCCCCAAAAAAAAAGTGCTGCTGGAGCACCCCCACCTCCCCCCCTGCCAAACCATCCCCAACCTGCCCCCCAAAGCTGGGCTGGCACCCCCTGAACCACCCCGGGGCTTCTCCTGCTGGGGAGGAAGGCTCCATCCCACCCCAACCCCTTTGTGGCACCCTGGGAGAAAGAGGATTTTTGGTTTTCTTTTGAAATATCACGTGGAAAAAAACCAATAATACATGCGTGGCCTCTTTAAAAAGAAACTGGAGTGTTCATTAGCTGGCCTATTTTTTCAGGTGTATTCTAATAGCACTAATTAACTCTAAGGTAGATTTTAGCACTTCAGCCTCCCTTTCTGCCTTCAAATGCCAAAACAAATCTTGCCATAATTACCAGCAATCCTTTTCATTACCGGCTGCCTAATTATCCTATTAATAGCACATCCTAAGAGACTATATTTGCTTGGCAGGCAAATATTTGTTTTTAAATTAGCAAACACAAAGACAAACTGCTCTGTTTGCTGAAGGATTTTGAAATGCAAAATGGTTTATATTCCTGGAAAAAAAAAAAAAAATTAAAAAAAAACTTTAAAATTACCCCAAACACTTAATCCATTTGAAGCATTTGAATCTTTTCAGGCTGTTCAACAAGGGGGAGGACAACTGTGCCAGAGGAGGTGTCTGGAACACCTTTATCACCAGCCTCCCAGGCTCTGTTGGTGTCACCACTCAGGGATGCCCAGCAACAAACAGGGGAGAAACAGACCCTGGCAGCCCTTTGGCAGGTCAGAAGTCAGTGTGCTTCAGGAAAAAAGCAAAAGCTTATTTTCAGCTTCCTCCCTTTTTGAATTTAAAACCCAAACTGAAATTATTTTCCAACAGCACCCACGGAGCAGGGTTAGCCAAGCTCTTCAGGGGCTCCTCAGCCACCCCTGCAGGGTGCTGGCTGCACGGGGGGCTGCTCCTCACCCTGCCCAGGGATGCTCCTCACCCTGCCCAGGGATGCTGTCCCTCTGGGGGATGGATCACAGCAAGGAAATGACCTGCAACAGGCTGCAAGAATTCTCCACAGCACCACATTTGTCTGGCACAGATGGCTCCAGGGCTGGGAGGATGCTGGTACGGTGGGAGGATGCTGTGGTGACAGGAAGATGCTGTGGTGGCAGAAGGATGCAGTTGTGGCAGCAGGATGCTGTGGTGGCAGGAAGATGCTGTGGTGGCAGGAAGATGCTGTGGTGGCAGGAAGATGCTGTGGTGGCAGAAGGATGCTGTGGTGACAGAAGGATGCTCTGGTGGCAGGAGGATGCTGTGGTGGCAGAAGGATGCTGTGGTGGCAGAAGGATGCTCTGGTGGCAGAAGGATGCTCTGGTGGCAGGAGGATGCTCTGGTGGCAGGAGGATGCTGCAGCCACCAGGAAGGCACATGGCTCTGTCACCTGTCCCTTTGGGCCAAGGGGATGGTGCCACAAAGTTTTGTTTCTCCCAAGGAGCAGAAGTGCTCCCTTGCCCTGGGCAGGACTCTGGAGGGGTCAGGCAGAAGAGTTCATTTTCATCCTAGAGCTGAGGGGTGACACAGGACACCACGGGCAGGGTGGTGGGTGGCACCGGGTGCTTCTCAGGGCAGTGCCCAAAGCCTCTGTGAACCCATCCCCGGGTGCTGAGATGGTTCCTCAGCTTCTGCAGGGTGCTGATGGCAGTGTCTGTGAAGGAAGCTCCAGCTCTGGGATTCCAACAGAACAGGGATCAATAGATGGATCTGCAGCAGAGGAACTGCACCCACCTGCCTGAGCTCTGTGTCAGCAGCTGAATCAATCAGTGATGGCTCTGGAGGGGCTGGAGGAGCTGCCACCTTCCCCGACACACCTCCAGGCACCTCCTGGCACAAACACTCCTTCTCTACCTTATTTGTTTATTTTTTATTCCCATTAAAAATAAAACCCCAGCTCCGTCTTCCCGGGGTTAGGAAAAGAGAACTCCAGCCTCATCTCAGAAAGCCCCGAGATGGAGGAGGTGAATGGGCAGAGCTCTGTCTTAGGGTGGGTGCAGACAAGCCCCCAGGGTAAGGGGGGGGGTGTCACCCACTTTTGGGGTGCACACAGAGCACAGGCTGGTCCCTGTCCCTTTGCCCCATGCCCTCCACATCCCAACGCAGCAGCCCAGGGCAGGAGGAGGCTCTTCTATCACCCACCTCCTCCAAGCAAGGGTTGAGTGCTGGTTTTATTAACTCCAAGCTGTGATCTTTTGGCTGGAGCTTGGGAACAATTTTTCCCTGGAAAGGGTTGTCAGGGCCTGGCTCAACCCATCCCATCCCATCCCATCCCACCCCACCCCATCCCGTCCCGTCCCATCCCATCCCGTCCCGTCCCATCCCATCCCATCCCACCCCACCCCATCCCATCCCATCCCATCCCATCCCACCCCACCCCATCCCATCCCATCCCATCCCATCCCATCCCAGGGGTTTCAGACCCTGGAGATGTGGTGCTGAGGGACACGGGGCAGCGGTGGCCTTGGCAGTGCTGGCTCAAGAGTTGGACTGGGGGATCTGAAAGCTCTTTTCTACCCCAAATGTCTCGATGATTTCTTGACCCCTTGGAGCTCCCCAGCCCCTGCTCACCCACAGCCGCATAAACGGAGCAAGAACCTCCCCCTCCGGGCTCTCTGCCCAACAGCACCGGAGGAGAAACCCGAGGCAGAACATCTCCCAGCCCAGCAGCAGGAGGACAAACCCAGCTCCCCCCGTGCCTGGCTGGGGTTCCCCAGGGGCAGCTGCGGGACGGGGCGTTGGGGACGGGATGAGCTCTGCACAGGGGAACCCCCAACACCGGCACCACCATGTGGAAGGCAGCCCCTGCTCCCCCCACCCCAGCCAAACACCATCAATTATTCATGACTGAGATATTTGTGGTGCAAAGGGTCCATCAGCGACTTTGATTAAAAACCCAGGGAGTAATGAATATGCAGAAGCCAGCGGCTGCTCCCAGGAACACATTTGTCAAATCGGCCGTACTTCAGCCAGATAAACAAACAAACAAACAAACAAACAAAAAAAACCCAACCTCGAGAGGTCTCAAAATTGAAAAACTTACCCTCAAAGCCCAGCCACCCCAGCACCACGCTGGAATCTGCAGAGGGAAATATTTTGTCTCTTGAATTGGGAGCGGGAGGAGCGGCGCAGGCACCGGGAGGAAACGTGATTGCAATTCACATGGTGACTCCACAGCCATTTAATTATTTTAATTAGGCTTAATTAGTGGTAAATTTACAATGATATGCTTGATACCTGGCATTAAATCTTCCATGCATAAATGTTTTGTTAAAATGAGAAAATAGGCGCGTGGCACGCCGCCAGCAATTAGTGCTGAACGCGGTAATGAAGGATTCCTGGGACAGGCAGAGCCCGGGGAGGGGGATGCTTGTGTGTCACCATGACCCTGTCACTCGTGTGTCACCGTGACCCTCTCACTGTCACCTCCAGCCCCACCACTGCCCCGGCCTCGGATTGGGGGGGAGGACTCTGCTGCTCAGCACCCACCACCCAACCCCATCCTGCTGGAGACCGGGGGGGGTCAGGATGCTGGGGAGAAGGGTTGGGTTTGGTTTGCCCCCCTCCTTCAGGGGCTCCTGGATTTCTGAAGCTCTTCTGTCCAGCTGGAGACCCACCAGGCTGCTCAGAGCCCCCAGGAGCAGGGGGGAGCACTGGGGACATCACTGTCTGTGCAGGACCCAGCACAAGCTACCAGCAGCCAACCTTGCAGTTCCAAAGCTGCTAAAAACCACAGGAAGATGAATTCCAGGATTTTCTATCTACAGCTAAGTGCACTGGGAGGATATTAACTCTCTCCCTGGCCCTATTGATCTTCCTGTCTCCCGCTACTACTGGAAACAATTAGAGGTCAATAAGCAACATGAGATGAAATTTACAGCTGCCAGATAAACCATTTGGAAATATTTCCTTGCCCTTTTACATCAGCGGCTCTGTCGATACCGCAATCAAAGGTTTTTTATGGAAAAAGAAAGGATCTGAGAAAAATATATCTGCCCTGTCCCACAGACAGGGAGCCCAGCATGTGAACACCCAGCCCTGGCTGGCTGCTGGCAGCACAAATCCAGCCTACAAATAGCAGTAGGGCTTGGTTTGAACAGCACCATCCGTCCCAGAGCTCCACTAATGCATTTACCCTCCCGGTGACCCTGGGAGAAGAAATAAGAAATTTCCCTCCTGCACCAGGGCATGGAAAGGCTGTGGGTGCAGTTTGCAAAGAGACCCACGCAGGGACCCAACCTGGGTGCTGGTGCCTTGGCCGGGGACACCCCACGGGTGGGTGCACCTTGTTGGACACACTTGGGATGCAGGTGCTGGGTGGTCCTGCAGCTGAGGAGGTGGCACCCTGCGGGGTGACAGAAGCAGCACAGCAGCCCTGGCCAAATCCCAGCAAGCAGAGGGAAGCAGGGACCCCCTGCCCCATCCCTGCCCCATCCCTGCCCCGTCCCTCAGAGCTGATGGGGTGCAATCAGAGTTTGCTGGAGGCAGGAGATGCTGTGTTCTGACATAAAATAAAAGCCACCAGGTCCAGGCCCAGGTGACAGATTTGCTGCAGAAGCAATTCACCACAGTGCCACCAAGCACGGGTGTGCACAGCTCCCTCCTGCACCCAGTCACTCCTGGCACGTTTCCTATCACTCTGGGATGGATGGATGGATGGATGGATGGATGGATGGAGCCTTCCTTCAGGTACTGATCTCCTCTCTTCCCTGCTTCTTAACTCCTCCTCCCCCAGCTCAACTTTGGGGGAATGTGGAATGTCACCACATTCCCACCCCTGACTCCCACTCCCTGATGGGGAGAGCCAGGATGGTCCCAGTCAGGCTGCTGCTGGGGGAAGCTCCCAACAGGAATGCTGGTGGTAGATCTCCTGGGGCCCCACCAAATGGACTCCCTGGGTCCCAGGCAGGGGCTCCCAGTCCCTCTGGAAAGCTGGGGGTTAACAGCATCCCTTCCAAAAATGGCTTTTTGCTAAAAAACAAGGTTATTTACAGCTCCCTCCTCCTCGGGGGTAAATTTACAGCCACCTCATTAAGCACAGAGAAAAGCCTTTAGCCAGGCTGGGGCTGGGGTATTGACAGGGAGGAGGTGGGGGGAGACCTAAGCCCCTGTGAAGGCAAATCCAGGCCTGGTGCTGGAGCTGGGGTGCAAAGCAGAACACCCCTGAGCAGCCTCATCCTCCAGAGCCACGTGTGGCTGAGCTGCCCCCACCACTGCCCTGACACAGAAACCTTTTACCCCCACCAGCTGAAAGAAAAAGGCTCAGGAAAACACACAAAAAACCAGCCCAGCATCCCACCCCCTGTCCTCCCCACTGCACCCATCCTCCTACTGCCCAGCAGTGGGTGTCTGCTGAAACCACATGGGTTTGGATGGGGAAAGAGGAGCTGGGATGCTCCCAGGTTCCTCAGAGGAGCAGGTTCTCCTTTCTGCCAGCAACAGCTGAGGAGCAGAGGAAATAAACTGGCAATTTCTTTAGTTGTGACCAAACTGAGGAAGCCCCAGGAGCCCCAGCCCTGGGTGCAGCTCCCAGCTCCTTGCCCATCCAGCCTTGATTAACTGCAGTAATTAGGGGAGCAAGGGGAAGTCAGGGTCAAGAAACACACTCAATCTCCTCTTGCAAAGAAGAAAAATAGTTCTTGAGTTGATTTTGAGTGGCTGGGGAGCAAGCTGTGGAGCCAAGGGCCCCGCTCCCTGAAACAAGGGGCACAGCTCACCCACCAGGGGCTCTTCCCTTCCCCTCACCAAAGAGATTTGTCCTTCCCAGGGCCAGCAAGCAGATCATGTCCCACAGAATGTCTTTCTCCAGCTCCATCACCCCCAAAGCACTGCCTGATGACACAAGGCACATTCATTTTCCACTCCTCTTGCTCTGGGCTTTGATGATTCCCTGGAAATCAGAAGGACCCTGCTCCAGGTTGTGGAGACCAGAGGAAGGTGTGATCCTGGAGGCAAACCCAGGATTCACACAGGATCCCCAGGCTGCTTCCTGGAGCTGGGACCCGGCTGGTCCCTCTCCCCTGGGGCTCACCCCCAGCACTGACACACATTACTACCCTCAAAATAATTTCCAGGGTCCCTGAGCCCTGCTGACCCCCCCAGGGGTGGCTGTGGGTTTGCACAGTCCCTGAGTCACAGCTGGGCTGTGTTTCATTCCTCTCTGACACACAAGCCTTGGGGGGGGTGGTTTTCCAGGAGGTGGGCAAAAAGACAAAAGATTTGAAAAGGAAGAAGAAGAAGAACTTTCCTTCCAGCCCTCCTTAACATTGCCCTGAACATCTTACAGCAGAAATCACTCCAGAGATCATTTAGGCATGCTTAGCTGATAATTTAAGCTTATAATTAAAAAATGATTTATTGACAGAAGCTTTAGTGGGAGAAGATGTTAGAGGCTCATGTTAAATCTGTAAAAGTCCTCATTCACCTCCTTTAGACTCGAGGATTATTTATAACAAACCCTTACAGCTAGAGAGGTGGAGTGAGAGTCCAACCTCTGCCTCCTCCATTTCCCCCCACGGGGATAAATCCTCCTCAGCTCAGGCTCAGGGGGGGCAGGACCTGAGGAACTGCTTCAGTTTCCCACTCCATCACTTTGCCAGGACTTCCTCTGCTCAGCTCAGCTCAGCAGCCAAACCCAGCCAAGGGCAGGAAGAAGATCTGCCAATTTTTTACCTCCCAGAGGCTGGGAAAGGACTTCATTTATTAATTGCCACCAGCAAGACCCAAAGCTCATGGAGGAAGACTCCAGGTGCTGCTGGAGACCCTCCTGCCCGTGGCAGAGGAGAACTCTCCCCACCACCCTCCAGGTTCCAAAGCATCACAGGAAACTGAGGGCAGAGCACGGACTGCTGAGAGCAGAACATCCCCATGGCCCACGGAGGACAGCAGCAAAGTTCCTCCTTTTTCCTTTTTCCCATGGTTGCCCTAGGTCAGAGCCTTTCCTGGGGTGCTCTGCCCACAGCAGGTTGCAGCAGAGCTGACTTGTTTTCCCTCTGTTTCTTCCCTTAAAGCTCACGCTGCTCTCAGCTGAGCAGGGGTTGGGCAGCTGATGCTCAAANCCCCTGGTGGGTGAGCTGTGCCCCTTGTTTCAGGGAGCGGGGCCCTTGGCTCCACAGCTTGCTCCCCAGCCACTCAAAATCAACTCAAGAACTATTTTTCTTCTTTGCAAGAGGAGATTGAGTGTGTTTCTTGACCCTGACTTCCCCTTGCTCCCCTAATTACTGCATTTAATCAAGGCTGGATGGGCAAGGAGCTGGGAGCTGCACCCAGGGCTGGGGCTCCTGGGGCTTCCTCAGTTTGGTCACAACTAAAGAAATTGCCAGTTTATTTCCTCTGCT
>JAAWXA010000037.1:957590-975283 GCA_038090715.1 Florisuga fusca
GAGCAGCTCCCTGTGGCTTTACTCCACGTTTACTCTGCACAGTGCCCACAAATCCACCTGATGGGAGAAGGTAAATATTTCCCCAGGCTGACTGATGTTCTCCCGGGGGAATGCTTGCCCATCACTCAGCTATGCTGGAAATGAATCACCTTTCAAATATTTGCTTTGTCTTACCTTCCTGTATAATTACCACCTCCACTCCCCCACCAGGTTTATTTTTCTGAGCAGTTAAACAGTTGGCTTTAAACCCACCGGGGCAGCCAAGCCTGGAAGTGAAGGAGAAAAAGAGGGGGGGGTGAGGCAGAACCTGGATGACAGCTTCCATCACCCCCTCGTTCCCCAGCCCTGACCCCCCCTGTACCCCCAGCCCTGGAGCTGAGCCCATTCCCAAACCTGCCCAGATCAAAGCCCCATCCAGGGGCCACCCCGCAGCACCAGCAACTCTCCTTGCTGGGAAAGTTGTCATCTAAAGCAGCGAATTAGATAGCTTTAATTAGTATTTAATTTAGATTTGGAGAAGATAACTATTATGTGTTTACTAAATATCAATTAGTTATTTAAGATCCATTTGTCTCAGCTCACAACAACGCCACAGATGGGTATCAGGCCTCCCCTAAACCTTCACAAATAAAGTGCTTTTAGCCAACAATCAGCTCTTCAAGCCCGACAGCTATTCCACCAGATGAAATTAGAAGATGAGCTGGAGCTAGGGAGTGATTTTTGAGGCTGGCTGAGGGAGCCCTGCAGAGGAGGGGCTGGGAAATGCCAACCCTGCACCTCCCTCAGCATCCCCAGCCCGGGGGGGTCCTGAGCATCCTCCTGGCCAGGGAGCACTTGGAGATCCCCTGTCAAGTGGGAGGCACAATATGAAAGCGATGCTGGATCAGCAGCGTGGGGACGAGGGGACTGTCACAAACAATGACTTCCTTTATCCCTTTGCGTTTTCTTCCCCTGGCATGAAGGTCAGGAGGAAAAGTAGATTTATTAAAGCATAAACAAACTGCAGAAATGCTTATGGTAATTCCACTTCCGTTAAAAATACCGGTTATTTTTAAAGCTACTTTAAATTATCTCCTTTCTAATGAAAACTCACATGTAATCTGTTAGTGAGGGATGTCTGTTGAACCATGAATTATTCAAAGAAGTCTCTGTTCTGTTATCTGGAGTCTCTGGAGATTATTCCCACCATTGTCCGTTGTGATGGGTCATTATGCACTCTGTGAATTTAATCTTTTAGGCTATCCAGCAGCACAGAAAAAATGTATGAATAACAATTTTCCTGTAATAACCTTCAACTAACCTTTCAACCAGAGTGAGTAATTCCAATCCTATTTTCACATCAATAGAAGAGTCAAAGCTAGGCAATTATCTCTTATCTGTTCCATAACCCTCCCCCTTTAATTTTTAAAAAGGATGTTAGAGTACTTACTGGAGGCAAGAAGAAGAAAGGAGGCTGGGATAAAGTACGGGCAAATTTTGATGAGCAGTGATAGGGGTGCGGTTTAGATAATTATTAATTTCTCCCTCCCCCCTCCCTTTTTGCTGCATTCCTCCATTCCCAGTGCACACCAGTTGCCTCACCCACGGCCTCACTGGGGCAGGGGGAGGAACCCCCCTCCCACCCCAACACTTTTTGCCCTCCATCTGCCTGGGACGTGTCGCCCAGTGGGTGCAGCTCCCCATCCCCGCTGGCACAGGGGGGGTTCTCATCTCCTCATTTTGCCTCATTCGACTCTCAGGGTGCCCTTTGGAGGGGTCACAGAGCCAGGACCCCCTCCCCAGCATCCCCAAACCCCAACCCGGGGACTGCAAGGCAGAGGGGAATGGGACACAGGCCCCAGGAGAGGTGGCACCCATGGGTTCCAGCCTGGTGCCAGCATGGGACAAGGGGACAAGGAGCACCCGGCAGTGGTGGCATCTGCAGGGGGGTCCCGATGACTTTGGAGGGGGGTTGAGAGGAGAGAAGGGCTGGTGGAGCCCTGTCTGCCTGCTTTGCAGCGTGCTGGGCCGGGCAGCAGCTGCGTTTGAAGGTCAGGGGGTTGCCATGATAAGCCAGGAATGAGTAAGCTGATTGCCAGCCTCCAGCCCTCCTCTGGGAATCTGTATCAGCTCAACTCTGGAAAAAACAAAAAAAAAAAAACCAAAACAAAACCTCTCCAAAGCTCAGGAAGGGATATTTTATCATTCTGTCGTCGGGGGAAGCTCAGCTGGAGGAGGGGAACGAGCCCTCCCTGTTCCTCCAGGCTCTGGGGCTGGGGAAGGCACAGGAGAAGCTCCCCTGCTCCAAACCCTTCTCACCTGCTGGGCTGGGGGGAGAAGGGATAACCCCCAGCAGCACCCCAGGAACACGGTGGGGCTCAGGGATGTCTCACTGCCTCTTTGATCTCCTTCCCCAGCCGGGCTGAGGAGGGCAGGGGTGCCAAGGGGAGCAGCCCCAGGGCAGCAAGGCAGCCACCTCCAGCCCCTTCCCCCAGGGAAACTCTGCACGATGGATTATTGCATGCAGACACAATCATATACATAATATATATATAAAATATAAGCACGAGTGTCCCCAGCAGGGTTTGCAGGGCTGTCCTGGTGGAGCCCGGGCATGCCCAGGCCCCAGCTGTCCTTGCTGGGAACACAAGAGCATCCATCAATGCCCAATCCCCCCCTGCCTCCCCCCCCTCCCCCAGTAAGTGTATAAAATTGCCCTATTTGCACTTGCTATTTTCTTCAGGAACAGAAATATCGCCGGAGGAATCTCGGCCGCCTTGGCAGCGCCGGGCTGCAGCAGGATGGCATTTGAAAGTCTAATGATGGACACATTCCCCCTAATCAGAGCAGTAATTTCATGGGCAAAACACCCCATTGTTTTGCAGAGAATGGCAACCAGGGAACAAGAATGCCGCACTAAGCACTAATTGTACCAGTGCCCAGGCATTTAAGAGAGCAGGGACTTCTCAGAGCCACGCACAGCCCGGTTTTGGGGACAGTTGTCTTTAAGAGCCCTGGAAGTGGATGAGAAGGCTGATCTGCCGCCAGCTGGCAGGCTGCTGTGCTCCGGATAAATGCAGCCTATTGTTCAGGGCTGTTACAGCAGCACCAGAGAGCACCGAGGAGGAAAAAAAAAAAAAAAAAAAAAAAAAAAAAAGACACAGATAGAAAATATAAAATAAACGACCCGGCTGTCAGCACAGAGCTGATGGCAGCAACAGGGATGCTCCACACACGGGGCTGGCAGTGGCTCTGGGATGCCCGAGGTGCCACACGGGGGGATGCTGGGGAGCACCAGCATCCTATAAACCAGAGTAGGAAACCAGTGCCTGGCCTGGTGCTCACTGGGGGAGACAAACACTCAGACCTTGTTTTGGGGGAAACTTCTGCCACACGAGCTGCCCCACTATCTCTGCAAACAACCCCCCCCGAGCCCTGGAGCATCCCATGGCTGGGCCATGCCCTGGGTCCTGCCCACAGCAGGTTGCAGCAGAGCTGACTTGTTTTCCCTCTGTTTCTTCCCTTAAAGCTCACGCTGCTCTCAGCTGAGCAGGGGTTGGGCAGCTGATGCTCAAATGCAACACCCAACACGTCCTCCCGCGCCGTAACGCCCGTCTGCTCGGCTGAAAGGCGTGAGACGTGCTGGCCAAGGCTTAAGAAATTACTTCTTAGTCACCCAGGCTTAGATCCCTGTGCCACAGCTCAAAAAATAGCTGTGGGCTGAGAACTGGCTTCTAGAAAGCAATTCAAAAGACCCAGAAAGCAAAGAGAGCAGGGTGAGCACTGAGAAGCAGCCCAGGTCAGAGCTCCGTCCTAAAGGACGCACAATTTTCTGAAAAGGGGGTTGGAACAGCAGAAGTTCCTCTTTGGGATCACCACTGCCCACCTGCCCCACGTCCAAGGCAAAGAGCAGAGCCCTGTCCCTCTGCAGAGGGGGGCAGGGAGGTACCCACCCCCCAGACCCCTTGTTTCTGGCACCACTTTCCTCTGGTTTCCATCAGCAGTGGCAGAGTCAGGGCCTTCCCTTCCCCAATTCCACCCGTCCCAAAATGCCCAGAACGCTTCATCCCCTAAACACTTTATCCCCTAAACACTTCATCCCCAAAACACTTCATCCCCAAAACACTCCATCCCCAAATCACTTCCTCCCTCCCAGACCCAGCAGCAGAGACCAGGAGCTGATTTCCCGGCACAGCCCCGCACCCATCCATCCATCCATCCATCCCGGTGGCGTCGGCTGGGGCAGAGCAAACACTAATGAGGCAGTGAAGACAAACATTTTGTCAGTGCTGGCAAAGGTGAGCTTTTATTAAAGGAAAAAAAAAAAAAAGAGAGAGAGAGAAAAAAAGAGAGAAAAAAAAATTAATTGGGAGAGGTTCCAGAGGAGGGCTGGCGAGAGGAGCGGGCGCAGCAGGGAGGCAGGTGTACTCACCCACTGAACCAGAGCCATCTGAAGCTGACTGCAAGCAGGTAATTTTAGAGACAATGATTTAGAGCAAAAGCACAGAGAGGATTTCGGAAACCATGGCACCGGGTCCCCACGGTGCTCATTAAGGTTGTACAGATTGCATTTCCCATCTCCCCGCTAGCCCTCCAAAGTGCCTGTTATTAATTCATAAAAACATTGCAAGAGTGATTGAATCCAATGATTACTGGAGCAGGCAAACACAAGAGATGGTAAAATATTCTGTCTCGCTCTCTATCAAGGCTCTCCGAGCACAAAAAAAAAAAAAAAGATTGGAAGGAAAAAAAAAAAAAAGGAAAGTGTTGTGAAATATTAATCAGAGCTGTTTGCCCCTGGGCAGAGAGCAGGGAAGGAACGGTGCAATCAATGGAGCGGGCGCTTTCCCGGTGACATCTATTTGAGAAGCTGATTACTGTGGGTAAACATAACTAAATATTCTGGATCTTTGGATTTCACCTCTGGTGTCAGCACCACAATCCGATTCCCTTATCGCCCCTCCACAGGCAGAGCCCCGGGGGAAGCAGCTGGCAGCAGGGGGGAGCGGGGGGCCGGGGTCGGGCAGGGATTGCTCCAGTTGGGGGATAAACACCAGCTTGGGGGATGATCGCCTGAGAGACCGTGCAGGAGCCCTTGGCAGGCCAGAGGATTTATTGCTACGATCCCTGCAAGTGTAACTAATGGATTGAAGGCAGAGAGGGAGCACAAACAATTAACAGAAAATCACGGGAGCAGCATCCTCCCCGCCGGATGGGTGCAGGGCCAGAGCACAACCTCCCGATGCACCTCTCCCCAGGTTGCTGTGATTATAATTCAATATTATATTGAATAATTATATTCAAATATGATTGAGTTGAACAGAACCATCCGTGCTGTCGCTGCTCTGGGCTCTGGCAGTGACAGTCCTGTCACCCCATGCTGCCTGTGAGCAGAGGCTGCTGCCCCCATCCCCACACATCAACTTGCCTTGCTGCCAATGTTGCATTCCCTTTTTTTGTTTGTTTGTTTCCTGAGCTTGCCTATCATATCCCAAAAAGAAAGAAAACTCTGGCCTGAGAACAGGTTGGTTTTTTTCCCCAGCAACAAAAAAAATCAGAGTATTGGGTTTTTATAACAAAACCTCTTGAAACAAAAAAAAAAAAAAAAAAAAAAAAGATAAAGCTTCAGTGAAATTTTCAACTGGTTCTGGCTCTCAGGGAGCTGTTAATTACTTGTCAGGCACTTTGAAAATAACTCCCCCCTCTTCCAGCCTTGGCCCACACAAGCTCCGCGTCCCCCGCCGCTCGCGATGCCTCCGTGCAGCCAAAGCAAATGACTCTGGGAGCCTCTCACGCATCTCTCCCAGATGTTCAGGCATTCAGAGGAGCATCAGGGAACGTGTGTGAGAGTGATGATGGACTCCTCTCATCAGTGGACTCCCCGGGCTTGGCAGCAAGGCTGGGGCTGGCGCGGAGGCGAGGGAGCAGAAGCCGTAGGGACGCTGCTGGAGCATCAGCCCTTTCCAGGAAGGTTGGTGCTAAACGTGGTTATTTGTTTTCAACAGAGCTGGCTGGGAGGAGGAGGGCTTTCCCGGAGAGGAGAGGAGAGGAGAGGTCCTCCAAGAGCAGCAGGCAGGGCTGCTGGGAACCCAATGGGCTCCAACCTCTGCTGCACGGAGGGATCTCTGTGCCAGGCTCCCGTCTGCATGGGGATTGAGGGGTGCTATGTCTGTAAGAGCTTTTTTCCCCCCTCTTTTTCTTAACTACAGTGGTCAGACTTCCCTCTTGCCAAGCTGTGAACCCCAAAAACATGCCATCAAAGAGACCAAACCTACAAAACTCAACCAATGTACCCCCTCTGGGTGGATGTCATCCCTCTGAAACACAAACCCGCAGTTTTGGTTTGCTTTGGAGTGGATTTTTCCTGGACTTACAGCCATGAAAACTGACCTGTCCCCATCCAAGGCTCACATATTACCTACTAATTATCACTGCCCTGCTGGTACGAGTACCTTTTCCCCATGCTCATGAAGTCCTGAATTACTTTTCCTGCCCCCACTGCCCTTCTTGCACACAAAGTTCTTTCCAATTTATTCTGAACCAGTTTCCAGTTCAATGTGGGGGCTGTACCAACCCAAGTGGTGCACTGCACAGCAAACACTGCTCCGTTTCTTCCACCCCTAAACACCAGTTCCCCCAGAGCAGCCCCTTCCCCAGGTCCTTCATCCCCTGGAGAAGTCCACATGGTCACACACCGAGATGTAAATTCCTCCCCTGATACCAGCACCTTCAGCCTTCCTGGATTTCCCCGGCCTGCCTTGGGTTTGGGCTTATTCTGAACCTTTTCATGCAGTAAGTTCACTCTGGGGCTGGCCAGTGTCTCCATCCCCAGCAGACGGACCAACTCAGGACCTGCAGTGCCCATTGAATCCACCACAGTAACCTGAAAACAAGCCTGGACATCTTTATCAGAGCACCTCATCTCTCTTTCTGCTGAGAGGCTGAAATCCTGCAAGGCTTGGCCAGGCAGCTGAGGCACTTTCAGTGTGATTGCAGAGGAGTGCACATTTAGATAAAAGTTTGTACCACTTCAGCCCCATCAGACAGAAGACGACTCCCACATGTGGAAAGCAGCATTATCCTTACGTAACAACAAAATTAAAAAATTTGGACTGGTAAATAGAGATGGGCTGATCTCAAGAGGGCTGGACATTATGTCCAGTTCAACTAAGTGCTCGGATGATTTCAACCACTTGTGTGTCCACAAGCAGGCTGGGAGATCCCAGGGGAACCCCTGTGAAAACTTTCGCCTGTCCTGACAGACTTTTCCTGTGGGTTCAGTGTTTTTCATTCCAGGTCCCTGAAGAAAACAGGAAACGTGGAGTCAGATGGGAAGAAGTCAGCCACGTTTCTGACCCAATAAAAAGATCCTGTCCAGTGGGTGGGCACAACGAGCTGGAGGATGTTTCCCAGTCACACAGATCCTGCAGGAGAGCCCTTCCACCCATGGATGCAAAGTGGCTGATCTGCATAATGAAGCTCATTTACATGCAGCCCCAAATGATGCCTCAGCAGGGTTTTTCCTCTCTCCTCCAAGTGAAGCTGTGCTGGGACAAGCCATGAACTTGGCCCACTGGGGATCTCTAAGCTTAGAGCAGGGACAGGCAGAGAGGACAAGGACTCACTGGAGCAGCACCAGACCTGTTGCTGTTGTTGCTTTTGCCCAACTATTTCTCAAAGGGAAAAGAAAAAGAAAAAACCAGCCCTGAATGTGCTCCCTGCTTCACCATCACTTCCCAAGTCCATCACTTGGGACCCCAGAATAATCCCAGCTGAACAACAGCTGAATCCCAAAACCAACAGCAGCGTCATGCCAGGAGCTGTGGGATTGTGTGGACCCTATTCCAGGGGGGCCAAACCCACCACCAGTGCCCAGACTGGGACAGCCAGTGCTCAGGATGCTCCCTGGGAACTGGAGAATTGATCCAGGTCTGTGCTTGGCCCCAGGCAACCTGGAGAACCTCAGCTGTGGTGTGGGGCAGGCCAGGGACTCACAGAATCATTGTGGTTGGAAAGGAACTTCAAGATCACCACAACCAACCCCTGCAGTCCTGAGTCACTGCATCCCACTGCTCTGGGGAATCCTGTGCAGCTCCAACACCCTGCCTGGTCACCCTGCTCACCCCATGGGCACCTGGATTTCCTTCTGCTCTGAAAAACCTCCCCAGTCTCACTCAGGATGCTTGGGCAGCTCCTCCAGCAGGTCTCTGGGCTGGGAGGATGCTGTGGTCCCAGTGGACACCACTCTGGGGAGCAGCCTGCCATCCCCAGGGTGCTCACAGCAGGTTGGGTGGGTGCCCCCGTGCTGGCAGCCCTGCCCCAGCTCCTCAGGAAGCCTCTCAGCAAGCCTCTCTCTTCAAAGAACAACCTGTCTGAATATTTTCCTAAACAAACAAGGCCAACTGCGAGGTATTCCCCAAAGCAGCTTTCAGAAGCAGGCTCTGCCCTGTACAGAGGAGCAGGGAATGCAAATGCAGCAGCTGTCTGGAGCTGCACACAGCCACGGGGATGCATTTCACACCCCTACCCTCGAGACAAAAACCACTCCACCCCCATCACCCACCTGCCCAGGCTGTGCCAGGCCCTCGCTCGGAGATGGGCAGGAGCAATGGGACTGGGAATGCAGCAGAAGGGCTGGAATCCTGCAGGGAGGGGGTGGGGGGAGGCAGTGTGCTCATTAGCAAGGCAAAACCAGCATCCAACAAAGTGACATTTTGCTTTGTCACACGTCGCACTTGGAGGGGTTTCCATCCTTGGCAATTGGTTTGCTGCTCAGAAGCACTTTCCCTCGTGCTCAGACTCATTAGTGAATTTTTAATTTTTTTTTTTTTCTTTTTTTTTTTACAGTGAGACTGCTGCTTCACTTTCTACTGGGAGCAGGTAAGCTGTGACTTGTGGCTCTCCCCATCAATAAAACACATCTTGTCCATGGTCACTGCCAGAGCTTGTCTCCAGAACACGGGGACTCCTTGGGCTTATTTGTTCAAGTGTGGGCAAATCCCAAAGGGTTTGTGAAATTCAGCACGTCTGGAGACTGGCTTAAGGGAACAGGTTAGTCATTACTGAGTCCTCTCCCATTGAAAAGGCTTCAGCTGGCCAGTCGATGAGTAAAACCAGGACAACGTGGGAAGCATCAAAACCACGGCCAAAGGCGAATTCCCAGACTGGAGTAAAGCTCATCCATCCCTGGAGCAAGACAGCAGGGAGAGCAATCCTGATCAGTTCACCAATGACTTTCAGAATAAACAAAAGACTGAAGCCATTAGATAATGCATTGGCAATTAATGGCCTGGCCAGTTCCAGGCAGAACGGAAGGAGAGAGAAAAGGGAGCTGGAAAAAACATCGTTCCCCTGGACTGAGGTCCTGACACACGTTTGAGTTGGCAAATTAAATCCTGGTATTGTCACTAACCCAGAAAGAAAATCACTTGCAGCTCTGATGCTCCGGGGCTGCCGTGGTGGAAGGGGAGAGAAATGATGTGATGAAGGGAAGAGGAAGAACATGATGGAGAGGAACAACGTGAGGAAGAGGAGTGTCAGGATGAAGAGGAATGAGATGATGAAGAGAACAGGAACAACAGGACTTCGTGGTCACACCAGCCCTGGCTGAGCTTCATTCACTCTTCTCCTTTTTCTTCCAAAATATGGGAAAAAGTTGAAGGCAAGGGAGCACGTTCCTCCCGTACTAAGGCATTAAATGGTCAGTTGAATTTTGCCAGAATAATCAACATCAAGAGCCACTCGCCTTGCAAGACTGGTGCCTCCTCAGGGAATCAGCTCTGCTGGGATCAGGAGAGAGGCAGAGCCAAGCCAGTGAGAAACAGGCAAAAAGTCCTGACGAGGCTTTGGTCCAACTAAAGCCAACCCTAAATCAGCACCAGCCCAAATGCCTGGGGCTTGCTGAGATAAATGGTTCCACTTTTGGGTGACGTTAAATAAATAACTATATTCCGGAGCTGATGAAGTCTTTTAAAAATTCATTAAAGAGAGAAAGTCTGGCGAGAGCCAGCTGAGAGCAGAGATTGCTGTCTGAGAGGTCTGAAAGCCTCTTCCAGCATGAGCCATCACTCTGATTTGCCCAGAAGAAAAGAACAAGCTCTCCTCCCAAACCCCATCAGGCAGCACCGATCCCTGCCATACGGGCTGGAGAAAATTTCAGGGGACGTAATTAATAAGAAGTAATTAACCTCCTGAAACACACTTGCTGCTGGTGGCCCCAACCGAGTCCTCCAGGAGGCAGTTTCCTCTCCATCTCCTTCTCTTCCATCACCCCCAGGCCTGGTGCAGATAAGGGAGAGGAGGCAGCTCTGGCACTTGGAGGAGACGTGGGGACACAGAGGGGATGAGCCAGACAAAGCACTTCACATGGTCCACTACACCTTTAATGTACAGAAAGTAATTAAAATGGGAGACAAATTCATCATCAGTCAGTTCAGTTCAAAGTGCAGGCAGGCTGTATCTTCCTTATGCATGGGTAGCGTGATGTGCAGATCCCTCATAAAACCTGCATTAAAAATTAGTCAAAGCTGTTAGTACATCGCAGCAGACCAGATGGTTTATGCTCTGAAGTGTTTCAGGAACCTCATTTTATTATACATGAATGCCTCGTGTCGCAGGCCTGGGCTGATATTTTCATTAAACACACTCCAGAAAGCATTACAGCTCTCTTGTCATTTTATTCAGCACGGATGATTTCTTGCAGCTCCCCGGTCCTGGCTGCTCCTGTGGCACAGCTCAGCACTCCTGCCTGCAGCCCTGCCTCTGCTGCTGGGCTTTTTGGGGATGTTCCCTGCAAGCCATCCTCCCACTCACCAGTATTCCTGCAAGAGCAGCTCTCTCCAGCAGCGTTCCAGGCGCTTTTCCTCGAGCTGAGCCACGGGCAGAGTCACAGCCAGGAGGGAACAGCCCCAAGCCACCCCTGGGAGCTCTGCCTGAGCTGCTTGGCCAAGGAAGGACAGCTGGAAGAGCCAAGGGCAGTCAAAGAGCAGCTGGTAAAACCTTCATTAATAACTCCAAAGGTGCTGCCTGGAAGCCCATCGGAGCAGCCTGGGGCTCTGGGTCTGACCACATCCACCTGGGGTTTCTGCAGTTGGGATTTTCTCCTCTCCCAAGCAGTGACCCTGGGGGCAGGGGGTGATGGACTCATCCACAGCAGCCCAGGCAGAACCTCTGTTGACAAGGTAGATCCCAGGAGATGATCCCCAGGGCCAGGAGGACCAGACCTGACCCACAGGGCTGGGTTGTTCTGGACCTGGTGGGATGCTCTCTCTGCCTACAGGCACTGAAACTCACTCAGAAGGGAACACGGGAGCAGAGGAGAGGACAAGGGACGTGTGGCAGATTCCAAATCAGGTTTTTGGTGGTTAGAAAAAGGCCCTGGACCCCCAGGGGTGCCCAGTTCCCTGGCTCAAGGTGGGTGAGTGTCTGCAGCCTCCATGTCCTACAAGCTCATCTCAAAGCAAGACAGCCCTAAGGTAATTAAATGACATTTAAATGGGCATTTAAAAAAAAAACCCAACCACCACCACACTGAAGCAGCCTGCCTTCTGATGTGGCCTGAGGAGACACAGAAATATTTTAACCCTGATTTTGCTCCACAGAAATCTGCTTTAAATCACCAGGGTCCAGTGATGGCCCCAATGGAGGTTTTGGC
This sequence comes from Florisuga fusca, assembly GCA_038090715.1. Classification (NCBI taxonomy): domain Eukaryota; kingdom Metazoa; phylum Chordata; class Aves; order Apodiformes; family Trochilidae; genus Florisuga; species Florisuga fusca. The sequence goes on from JAAWXA010000037.1 coordinate 969,223, forward strand.
TTCATGGACTTCACTGCAATAACTTGTTTTAAAAAACAGCTCTGTGTGTGTCTGTGTGTGTGTTCTTGCAGCCACGTGGGGTAGGAGCTATTTGGCATTTTAGATGAAGTTTAAATTGGCTCAGGTCATGTGTGTTACAATTTAAAATTTGTTATCTGAGCTCAACAGGCCATTAAAAAAAAAAACAAACCTGAACCTTGAGAACAATTCAAACTGATGGCACTCACTAAAACAAGCCCCAAGATTGAAAAAGAGGGAATGAAATAACATTTTACACCTAAATAATTTTACACCCACCCCAGACACAGCCCCTCACCCCCAGGGCTCCACCAACCAACCAACCAACCTCTGTCCCTGTGCAGCACTTCAGTTCAGGGCAATTTGCTTCCACTAAGAATGGGAAGGCCAGAAATCCCAGCCAGCCAGGCCAGAAAATCCCATTATCAGCCTCTACCCTGCCACCTCTCCAAGGGGATCCCTGTGTTTCCCAGGGGCCAACGAGTCACCTCCTGAAGCCAAGTCTCTGTTTATCCCCATGGCTTCTGTCCCTGGTGTATCCACTGATCACAACCACAGCCTCCTCAACAGCCTCTTTGTTTCTTGATGAAGCAAACCAATTTCTGCTTCCCCTCATAAAATGGACTCTCCATCCCATCCCAATGACCACACTCAGCACAAACCACCTGAACCCACAGTAGGCACCATTTTCCTGTCACCTGGGGCCTTCCATGTTATCCCACTGCAACTGGAAAGGCTCCTCCTGAGACCACCTCCTCTTTTGGCAGGGCAGGGGATGGAGCTCCAGGCTCCAACACAGGGGACCCCCCCAAAGCTTGGATTAAAGGTGATGGGCAAGACACAAGCCCAGAGCTGAAATCTGGGATGAGGAGAGAAGACACGTCTGCTCCTCCATGGGCAAGGGGACCAAACCCTCAGAGAAAAGAAGCAGAAACCCTTTCCCCATCCCTGGCCACACGAAGACATTTATTATTTGCCAAGCTTCCAGCTTCTGAGATAAACATCTGCACAGTCACACATCTCCCAGGCTCACACCTCCCACCCTGTCTGCCCAGCTGGGCAGATCTCCAGGGCAGACACTTGCACCTTTCCACAGCTCAGGACAGCACCAGCCTCCTTGGGGTAATTCCCCACCATCAGCAATGCATCCCAGCACCTCCCCCTCTCTGGCATTGACCAACACAGACCAGGAGCAGACTTTGCTCAGAGTGTTCTGTGTCATCAATCAGCCCATCAGAACGAACCTTTCTCGCCAGGTAACCACCCCCTGTGCTCTGCAGCTCTCTGCAGCCAGGGCTGGAGCAACACTGTCCCCAGGCAGCAGCTCAGAGAGCCACAGACACCCCCCCCTTACCTGCTCACACCACTGGGTGACCCCCAGCACCTCCTGTGCAGGGCCACCTGCTCCTCACCTCCTTTTCCACTCAGACGTGTCCTCCAGCCACTTCTTGAGATCCTACAAAACCAGAAAAAACCCCAGTTGTAAAGTCCCCAGTGGAGGTTATGAGAAGCAGTGATGATTTTCACCCCTGGAGTCCCCCCCACTGGCCTCGGGCACTGCCAGGGGTGATGGGGCAGCCACAGCTTCTGGGGACAGCCTGGCCCAGGCTCCCACCACCTTCTCATCTCTCCTCTGGAGTATTTCTCACGGAGCCTTACTCATCACTGGCTGCTGTGGAGCATCCCTGTGCCCATCCCTCTGGGGGTGCTCCAGGGACAGAGAGCCCTGGGCCACCAAAGGTGGGACTGTCACCTGTCCCAGTGCAGGAGGAGGTGGCTGGGGCAGCAGGGCAGTGCTGGGCAGTGCTCTCAGGGCTGTGAGACTCCCCCTGCCCCTCCACAGGGCTGTGTCAGAGCCAGGCAGGGACTGGAACAGCTTCTGGCCATTGCCAGGGCCATCTCCATCAATCAGGAGCATAACAAGTCCATGGCTGTCAGCTGACAGCTCACAACAAGCATCCCTGCCCTCCCCACCTTTGTGCTGACAGAGCTGGAATTATCAGCAGCCTCCTGCTCCCCAGGTGCTGCTGCCTGGGCTCCCACCACCACACATACCCCTGGGCTCTCCCAGCCCTTCCAGGGGGTACAGGAATAGCAACAGTGATGGCAATGCTGGGGGAAAAAAAAAGAAAAAAAAAAAAAGAAAAAAAAAGAAAAAGAAGAAAAGACAAAAGAGAAAAAAAAAGAAAAAAGAAAAAGAAAAAAAAGAAAAAGGGAAAAAAAAAGAAAAAAAGAAAAAAAGAGAAAAAAAGAAAAAAGAGAAAAAAAGAAAAAAGAAAAAAAAGAAAAAGAAAAAAGAAAAAAAAGAGAAAAAAGAAAAAAAAGAGAAAAAAGAAAAAGAGAAAAAAGAGAAAAAAAAAAAAAAAAAAAAAAAGAAAAAGAAAAAAGAAAAAAAAGAAAAAAGAAAAAAAAGAGAAAAAAAAAGAAAAAAAAAGAAAAAGAAAAAAGAAAAAAAAGAAAAAAAAAAAGAAGAAAAAAAAGAAGAAAAAAAAAGAAGAAAAAAAAAGAAGAAAAAAAAAGAGGAAAAAAAAAGAAGAAAAAAAAAGAAAAAAAAGAAGAAAAAAAAGAAGAAAAAAAAAGAAGAAAAAAAAAGAAGAAAAAAAAAGAGGAAAAAAAAAGAAGAAAAAAAAAGAAGAAAAAAAGGAAAGAAAAAGGAAAAAAAGAAAAAGAAAAAAANATAAAAAGAAAGAAAGAAAAAAGAAAAAAAAGAAAAAGAAAGAAGAAAAAAGAAAAAGAAAAAAGAAAAAAGAAAAAAGGAAAAAGAAAAAAGAAAAAAAGAAAAGAAAAAAAAGAAAAAAAAAAGAAAAAAAAGAAAGAAAAAAGAAAGAAAAAAAGAAAGAAAAAAGAAAGAAAAAAAGAAGGAAAAAAAGAAAGAAAAAAAAGAAAGAAAAAAGGAAAGAAAAAGGAAAAAAGAAAAAGAAAAAAGAAGAAAAAAGAAAGAAAAAAAGAAGAAAAAAAGGAAAGAAAAAAGAAAAAAAGAAAAGAAAAAAAGAAGAAAAAAAAGGCAAAAAAAAAAAAAAAAAAAAAAAAAAAAGAGTAATTGCACAATGCATTTTCAAATTGGAAAGTTTCAGAGTTGCCCCAGAGAGGCTGCCCCATCCCTGGCAGTGTTCAGAGCCAGGCTGGATGGGGCTTGGAGAACCCTGGGCTGATGAGAGGAGTCCCAGCCCCTGGCAGGGGGTAGAACTAGATGGTCATTAAGGTCCTGTCCAACCCAGACCAGCCCGGGGTCCTGTGACTCTCTGAGAAACAGCAGTACAAAGCCCACTGAGGGGCTCCTCCTCCTTACCAGGTCTGCACTGGACATAAAAAGGAAAATCCAAAGTCTCTTTGGGACTTCCCACATTCTCCCCAGCAATGTGGCTGGTGGCTGAGCAGGAGTCCCCACACCCAGAGGGGACACTGGCACAGCAGCAGCTCCTTTCCTCATCTGCCTAAAGCTTCTAATCATCTCCCACAGAAACCTCCTGTGAGCTCTTCCTTTTATCCTGGTTCTGGTTTCCAGTTCTCTATTTGCCTCTGGACAAAGTGAGGTCTAATTAGCCACAAACCCCTATTTATCATTTCTCATCAGCACGCTGCAGCAGAGGATAAATTTGGTATTTCTTCTTTTTTGTTTGTTTTTTTTGTCTTCAAGGAGGATCTTCAGCTTCTGCCAACAGCACTAACAATCTGTAAAGCAACGAGGTGCTGTTGATGGCCTCAGACAGGTCTAGACAAAACCATAATTGCCTCTGTGCTGCTCTAGTTCATTAAGGCAGACAGGCTGTAGACTGAACCTCTCCATCACAAAGCCTGGCCCAGTCCAAAATATTAATGGTGTAAGAAGAACAGACCCCTGACCCCTCCTGCTGTCCCAGAGATGGAGCCCATGCCTTTAATGGGGCAGTTCATGCCTCTCTCTGACTGCAGAACACCAGAGCTATTATCCCACCCTCCTGGATTCCCCTTTATCTGTGTTGCTGCAGGTACCTGTGCTGCCCTGCTCCCAGTGTTCCTTCCTGCAGGAAGAGCCCTTGGGAAGGGTTTGCTGGCTGGGCTGCAGGGCTCAAGGCATCTCCCCAGCCCCCAGGCAGCCCTGCCAGCAGGGGGGATGGTTAATGCCAATTAACACCACTTAGCAGGGCCACAACCCTGCTGAGCAGGAGGCTCTGGAGCTGAGCAGGAGGCTCTGGAGCTGAGCAGGAGGCTCTGGAGCTGAGCAGGAGGGTTGGGATGAGGGTTGGGATGAGGGTTGATGCTCTCTGCAGGGTGAGGCTGGCTGCCTGGCTCAGGCTGTGCAGATGCTATCTCAGCCCACCTGCAGCTCCAGGAGCTGCCACAACCCCTCGTGTCACCTCCCCAGGCACCTTTGTATTCCCAGCAGGAATACAGAGCTGGGCCAGAGCTGGATCCGCAGCTCCCAGCACCATCAAGGCTCCAGCTCCCCCTTTCCTCAGCTGGAAGTGCCAGTGGTCCTGCCCAAGGCTCAGGAATGGGATGCTTGGGGCAAGGGATTCAGATATATTTCAAGGGGAAGTGGATCACTGGGGTTTGAGGGATTTCTCCTCTCAGTTTCTCCCACCTGCCTCATGCAAAACTTCTGGTGGCTTCACCAGCTCCTCCAGGCACCTCTCCCTCAGTGCCACCACCTCTGGCTCGTGGCTGGGGACACTTCCACCCAACTAACCCAAACCAGGGCTTTAACCAGAAGGAGTCTGCCTAACACAACCTGCTGGCACGTTTGCCACTGCTCATTAGGCAGGAAGGGTTAATGATGAGCCCCCTGCCAGGAGCCTCAATCAGAGGGGTGGGCAAGTGATGCTCTCAGCATCCCCTGGATGCATGGCAAACCTGCCAGGCTCAGAGCCACCACGAAGCTGGGGAAGGGAAAAACAGAAGACAAGGCAATAGAGATGAGAAAAATGCTTTAAAGGAGGGGATCGGGTGCTTTCACTCTGGAGGAGAACAAAGGTGCTGCCTGGAGGATTTAAAAGCAGTAAATCTCAGGCAGAGCTGTGCAGCTCTCCCCTGTGAGCAGCTGGAGGTGGTTTGGTCCCCAGTTACCTTGAGAAGATTTAAACTGGACACCCACTGCCCCACGCTGTGCCCCAGAGCCCCTGTTCCAACCGACCCAGGGCAAGCACCTCTGAGCCCACCCAGCTCCATCCTACCTGTACCAACACCCCACAGCACCCATCCCTCTCCCACAGACACACGGGGGGCTTGCTTGTCACTCCACAGAAGCTTCCAGAACCCCTCAAAGGAAACAGCAGAATAAAAAAGCTCTCAGGGCTGGGGAGGGAGTTTGTGGTGGGAACTCACCCCAAGCCCTGGGTGCTGGGACAGGAGCTCCCAGGGTCTTCACAGGCTCCGACTGCAGTGACAAAAGCTTCTCTCTAATAAGCATAATAAATGACTTTCATACCCTCCATGGAGCCCCATGCAAATTCATCTGAGCACTCCATCATTATCTCTTTGCTCTAATGAGGCTTCCCAGCACCCAGGGCAGGGTGGAGCCCACACAGGGCCATTCCTGACTCCTTAATGATGTTCTCCCTTCATGGCAACAGCTACAAGGGATGCCTGGGCGTGCAGACAGATCTCCCTTTGTAAAGGGGGATCTTTTTATTTAAAAAAAAATAAAAATAATAATAAAAAAATAAATCCAAAAAACCAACCACCAAGCCGAGGATCAGCCTGGCAGACAGGAGCTGTCCCTGTGGTGCTGCAGCTCCTCAAGGAGCAGCTTAATCTCTGGTGGAGCTCTGACCCTCCCAGGCTCTTCTGCAGCTCTTGCAGCCAAGGAGCCTCTTCAGGTGGTGAGGGGCAGGGGGTGTGACAGAGCTGGCAGCAGAGCAGAGGGAACACGACCCACTTGTCAGGAGGCAAAGCACATTCCCTGCCTGGGAGGTTTCCTCTGCTAAGGCTTGGGCTGTCATTAAAACCCCACAATCGTTTGCTGAAGGGTTTCTAGACCCCACATCTCTCCCCACATCTGTCGGTGTGGTTCTGGCACACCGTGGGCAGGGTGGGTGGGGGGGCTGTGGCCAGGGGAGGGGGG
>JAAWXA010000037.1:975303-1001496 GCA_038090715.1 Florisuga fusca
GTGGGGGGGCTGTGGCCAGGGGAAGGGGGAGATGCTGGTGGGTCCTTCCCTCTCTCAGCCTCCCTGCTGTGGATAAATCTCATGTCTGAGCAGCACCTACTAGTTTCTCAGGAGATTTGCCCTCCCAAAGCTTGCCATCAACACCTCCCAGCTCCAAAAGCAAGTCTGAAAAAAAAACCCAACCCCAAACCTAAGAAGAGGTTATAAAATTATAACTGGATCAAGGAACCCAGGGGTTACCCAGTCCCAGATGGCTGCATTGCAATGAGAAATTTGGGATGCAACCAGAAGAGTCAGAGCAGTGGCCATGCCCCATCCCAACCCATGTGTACCCACAGGTAGCCAACCCTCCCCTGGCAGAGCCCCACGAAGAAACACGACCCCACTGCAAGGGAAAAAAAGGCCCAAATCATGCGTGTGGGAAGCCTTTGGGTAATTAATGTCACAGGTGAGATGTCTGGGAAAGCTGCACCTCAGCCTCCCATGATGTTCTGCTAATTAAAGGCTTATTTTGTTACGGGAAGCCCTTTGTGTGAGATGTTTCACACAATCCAGCCTGAATTTTATGACCTGTGGGCTCCACGAAGTGAGTAAACTGATGATCCTGCCTTGTGCAATGCTCATTAAACGTGTGCCTCGCCAGCCCAGCCTTGGGAAGGCCACTAATCACTTTCCTCATCACTGTACAAAAGCACCCGCTCACCCCAAACCCATCACCAGAATTACTCCATGACAGCCAGCTGGGCTGGGACCTGCTGGGACTTCCCATGTCAGGTCAGCAAATGCTGGAATTTTCCTCCTTTTCCATGTCCTGCAGGCGAGTGGTTGCACTGATGGGGAGAGCTGAGAGCATTCCAGCACAGTTAAAATTACAAAAATAAACCACAATTCCTGATCCTACAAGCCCTCTGGCTGTCCCTGCTCTGGCAGCCTCGCTGGGCAGCTGGAGCGTTGGTGTTCAAATGGGTTGAGCTGAGGAGACTTTGAAGAAATCTTTTGGTAAGAATTTTGTGGAGGAAAAAAAACCCCAACAAACCCCAGTGTGAGATGGCACCAGTGGTGAGCACACTGGAGGGAGTGGGCTGCCACCTCCCCCTGCCACTGTCCCCAGCATCAGATTCTGCTCCCCAGCCATCCCTGGTTTTTTCCAAGAGCAATTTGTGCCCACGCAGGGTTTTATTGAAGTGTGCCAAACAATTCTAATTTATTCCTGCCAGCTCAAATGATAATTTCTCTCCACTCCTGTTTTACTAAATTGCTACCTTTATTTTTGCAATGTGTATATAATTACCAAATGTTACTAGATCCTACCCAAAATTTCTCTCCTTGGAATAGGGAGGATGTCTACTCACTGCTGTCACTTTTTTTTTAAATGTTATGATTGATAAAATTAAACTGTGAAGCAAGGCATGAAATCTGTCTCGTAGACACAATTTTTTTTTCTTTTTTTTTTTCTTTTTTTTTTTTTCTTTTTTGGCAATAGGAGAAAACAAAGCCAGTCACAGAAAATCTCACAAAATGATTCACTGGAGAAGGGAGGGAAACTTGTGGGTTTTTTTGCTTGAAGAACTTAATAAGACATCCAGAGCAACTCCAAGCTGTATTGTTATATTCAATTACTTATGAGGCCCCAAGTTTCTCCACTTTAATTGCTTGAAGCAGGAAAGCTTTAGTCACAGTGTAATGTACCCAGGCATGTATGGGGTTTAATGAATCATACTAACTCTGCACTCTAAGCAATTAGGTAAATCTAGCTGTTAGTTAGTGAGGCATAAAATAAATTTAATCTCTCTTCAAAAAAAATCAATTATAGTGCTGTAATGTATAATTCAATTTGGGTCATGCTACATAAATTTTCTGGTTTTAGTATGTTTTTCAACCGCTTGTTATTAGATTTTGCAGACTGCATGTGTGTGAGCTCAGGGAGGGGGGAAAAATGCTTTTCAAAGCATCAGAAACATCCTCACTGCTGCTGAAAGGGCACAGCTGGGGTTCCAACACTCAGGTCTGGAGCTTGCCTGCTCCTTCCCAGAGATCAGCCGGGCTCCTTTCCCAGCCCACCAAGACATCCCAGCAGCTCCCATCCCTGAACCCCTGTGCTTCCAGGCTGGCTCCCCACAGACACATCCCACCTCCTCCCTGCTGTGGGGAGGGCCCCAGGTGATTCTAGGGATACAGATGCATCCAGGATTTCAGGACCTGAAATCCCCAAACGCCACTGGGACACATGGGACCCATCCCAAAGTGGCACCGAGGTGCCCGAAATGGCAGAGGGTGCAGCAGCAAAGGGTCCCAGAGCCCCAGGTGAACACTGGGCAGTGGGAGCTGCCACACAAGGTTGTTCCAGATTTTCCCTGAAGTGCTGCTGAACAGCATCCAGGCAAGAGAGAGAGGAAGGAGAAGAGCCCGAAGGGATCCAGGAAAGCTGGGGAGCTGCCCCATCCCTGGCAGTGTTGAAGGTTGGATGGGGCTGGGAGCACCCTGGGCTGGTGGGAGGGGTCCCTGCCTATCCCAGGGGGGGCACTGGGGGGGATTTAAGCTCCCTCCAACCCAGCCCAGGCTGTCACTCTAGGAAATCCCTTGCCAGAGCACAGCTTTTGGTTTCAGCATTCAAGAGAGCAGGGTGTCCCCAGGGGCAATGGTTCACCTGCAGGGAGGGAGATGCTCCTGGGAGCTGAGGAGCAGCCTGGGAGTGGCAGGAGCAGCTCTGCAGCCTTGGCACAGAGAGAGCAAGTGAGTCACAGGCTGGTGCTGCAGCATGGGAAAGGTTGGGTGCAAAAAGCACCCCCACACAGTGGTAATGGCACGGGAGCATTGGGGCTTTCATGGAAAACCCACAGCAGCAGCTGCTGAAGGCTGAGAACCTCCTGAGCTCCTGCACAACACAACCATCCTGTGCAGGGACACACACTCAGCTGAGGGGCTACCTCTGCCATGGACCTCACCAAGGGCTGCAGATGTGCTTTGTTTTCCCAAGAAAGCAGAAAGAAAAGGCTTTGCAGGCTCTTGGACAAGCCCAGATTCCCCGGAGCAGCACGTGTTCTAAATCACATTTTTCCAGAGGGAGTAAGGGATGATATCCAGACAACCTGGATTTTTCCCAAGCAGGTAAAACCCCAGTGTGCCACCTGGACCAGCACCCAGGGCCACCATGTATCCCACCTACCCTGGAGTTGAGACATCTGGTAGTGCTGTGTGGGGAGTGATGAGACACATCACCCGGACACGTCCCGGGGTGCTGCCAGCATTTCTGGGGATCCACAACCTGGCATTAAAGAAGGATGAGAAGGATATTAACAGCCCTGGAATAAAGCTGAGCAGGTGACACAAACAAACCTGATTCACCACAAACTGGAAAAATTGGCAGCATAATCCCTGTGCCGTGCTGCTGGGTGTAATTGAAATCCAGCCCAGCAGGGCAGCCCTGCCCCTCCCCACAGCCCAGCCTGGCTAATAAAGATGTATGAACTGTCCCCATTTATGGCCTTCTAAAGACAGCTTTTCCATTTGCCAGGCACTTGGGTAAAATCAGCAATAGTCACAACAGCAGCTGCTGCTGAAGACGATGTGCTTGGTGCTGAGGGAGCTGGGAGAGGGGCTGGGCAGAGCAAGGAGCCATGGTGCAGGCTCTGCCCTGGAGGGTTTCCCCTCTCCCAGCCCAATTCCTGCCATCCCCCATGCTCCTGCCACATTTTACTGGAAGGCACAGCCAGGTTCTACATCCCAGGGAAGCCAAAGGTGTGAGTTCCCAGGCGATGCCTCCTGGCACAGCACCACTGCACGCAGAGCCCCTGCACCCACCCGGAGAGCTGCTTCATCTCCTAATTAAGCTTTGCTTCTCAGTGGGTGATCAGGGCTTCACAGTTTATTAAAGCCTTTCCTCTTTTGATAATCTTTGCCTCTGCATTTCTTTTGGAGGAAGGATTGTATCCAAAGCTCTCTCCAGCTGCCCAGACTCTGACAAAACAGACTACACCAGCCATTCTTATCCTGACGGGGATTCTTCCCACTCCCACACCTCCCTTTTGAATTAAAGAAAAATTAGCAGATATTTATGTTTATTCGCATCGAGTCCATTTCCCAAGCCCTGCCCCCTTCTAATGACTTTTCATGCAGCTTCCACTTGCTTTTATTTAATACCTTTATCGAATGGCAACATTCTAAACCCCTTCCTTGGCAATCCGCAGCCACTCTGGGGCTTCAGGGCTTGCTAACAAATACCCAAAATAGGAGGCAGGAATAATTAAAGGAACAACATGCCACACACGGACCTCAGTGTTACATACTGTCTGGCTTGATCCATGAGATAAGTGTTATTTAAAATCCACCAGCCAAGAGCTGATTTTATTATAAGCACAACTTCCCAACGGCAAAAAAACCCACAAACCCTGCTGTCAAAATAACCCCTTGCTATTGTTAGGCCAGTCCAACTTGTTGCCTGGCATTTTTTCCCTCCTTCATGGGAGTTCATTCCCTGTTTTTTGAGCTCTCCGCACGGTGGTGCTGGGGAATCCCCTCCCCTGCACAGTGGTAACTTGCAGGCTGCCCTCAAGGAGTGATGCTGGGTCCAGCGTTTTGCTGGATACAAACCTGGTGGGTGCAAACCGGGCAGGTTTTATGCAAACTGAACAACGTTCCTGCTGCCAGGGTTGGTTTCCCAGGTGGGAAGTGGGATGCACACATGGCACCAGGGAAAGGGGATGAGCTTCCAGGGCTGCATCCCCCCCAGGGATGCCCCAGCATCCTCTTGCCCTCCCCGACACGGGATCTGCAGGCAGCGACTCCCGCTGTGCTCTGACTGGGGTACCGTGGAGATTTATCATTTAAAATTAAAACTTCCAAGCTAACGTGCCTGGCCTTAAATTACACCAGCGAGCAAGGTCTCCGGGATGAGAGGGGCATTTGCATACTTCAGAAGTTGGGCTGACACCGTTTCATCCCCATCCCTGCAATCTAATAATAACCTCGGATGGAACCGCGCTCCCGGCTTCAAAGCAGGAGGGGAGCCAGGTCAAACCCTCCCAGACTGGGGCTTCACCAAGGACCAGGAGACTCCTGAGGTCCTGCAGGCACCTGCACGGGGTATCTGCTCCAGCCCAGGGCAGCAAACACTCTCCTGGGGATGCCAATTGCTCCTACCCAGCCATAGCTCCCACGGGGTCCTGGGCAGCGTTGATGCTTTGCCTGGTCCTGGTACCCCCCACATGGGTACAGCCTGGGGAGGGGGTTCTGTTGGGCTAAGGGCAATAACTGCAGTAATTGCAGGACCAACATTTACAGGCTCTCAGGCATGGTGGATGCCCTGTGCTCCTGCCATGCTGAAATTCCCCCAAATCCATTTTGAAAGGAACCCGTTACCTTCACCAAACTAAGGGGGAGGGGGGGGGCTTTTAATCAGGGCACTAACGAATGCTAAATTAGGAGTGAATTAGTGCAAAATAATCGTTAAGCTCCTCGAGTTCCTAAACTCAGACAGACCTTTCCCATCCTTTGATGTGACTAAGTTTTAATAAGGCCTGGCTGAGCTCCAGGGCCACAGGGCATATGTGAGAAATTGCACATATAAATATCTAATTGCCATGTGCACGGCCACTGCCAGGGATGGTCACACACACACACAGACACACACACACACGTATGGTGTCACAACACTCACAGCCCATCCCAAACTGCTAGGCTGCTCAATAGCATTTCTTGTCCTGAGATCCTATTTTCACACTCGCAGCAAATATGACCTTTGTCTCCGGCTGCCAGCTGCTTATAATTTTGACAGATGCAAGCACATTTCTGGGAAGCCGTATCCATTCGGTGGCTAAAGATCAACAGGCTCGGCGCAGGCTTTAGGAAGATTGATTGGCTCAGGAGAATCCCATTTGCAGCCCCAACTGAGAATAGGTTTACCACGGCGAGGCGTTAATGACTTTGATATCAACGATCTAAATATGTCAACCTGCGACTCGTGTTGGTATTAAGGCACGCTATATTTATACAAAACAGCCATTAGCAGAATGCTAATTAATGTGATTCGGTTTCCAAGTAAATCCCAGCCCTTCCAAGTGGTGTAATGCAAGACTTTATTTTAATCTCCCTGGAACTGCAGGGCTGCTGCTGTGCCCGGCCATTCCTTGGGATTAGCCAGATTTATTTTTGCTGACGTTTCACATGGCACCCCCGAGGTGTGGGGAGAGGCAGCAAGGCTGGGTGCTGCCTGACAGCTTGGAAAGGAAAATTCGACCTGGATGAGCACAGAGCCATCACCTTCCCCAGCAAACAGGTTCACACACACACACACACACACACAGCGCTGGTGTGCACCTTCCAGGGGGGAATTAACACTCTGGGATTTTCTCCTCCTGATGCACAGGCTGATACTTGGGATAGCTGGTACCCCAGGGAAAGGGAGGAATGGGCTGGCTGATCCATGCTGCCCTTTGCTGGGCAAGCCAGCTTCAGCAGCCTGGAGAAACCCTGGGAGCTTCCCCAAGGGAAGATCTCTTCTGCTGCAGGAGACGAGTCCGAACCCTTGGCTGACACCCAGCTCTGCTCCAGCCACTGCCAGGACGTGCACATCTTGGCTCATTATGGCAGATTTTCACCCAAGATGGTGCCAAGCCATACATACCTCCAAGACGGGAAACTCAGGAGTTGCTGCAGGCTGAGGGGGCCAAGTCAATGCCAACCTGGGTCAGTGACATTTGTCACGGGGATGCTGCCAGCACAGTTTGTGCTCAGGGTTGTAACCTTGGAGGAGCCCCATTACCCACCTCCTGCCTCCACTGAGAGCACAAACTGGTCTGGAAACCTCTGGAATGGGCACTGGGCTACTACTGCCCAGCACAGAAGTGGAGAACTTGCTTCAGGAGTCATTAGTGGTGCAGGATCCTTGTGGGAATCCCATGGAGAGCATGTTGGGAGGGATGCGTGTGCTCACCTTGTCACGTTGTCCACGGGGATTGAAGCATCCTACTCGGGGACAGGCACTGGCAGAGCAGCACCCCTCTGCCAGTGAGAGGTGTTTTCCTCTCCTTCTGGGGGGTGTCCAGCATTTTCTCACGTTGCAGCTCCCCTGGCTCTGGGGTTCCCACCATCAGTCCCCACCACAGCCCAGCCTTAAGGCATCACCCACAGTGACCCACGTGTCCCCACGGTCACATCCATCCCCACCAGCACATCCCTGGCCTCCAACACATTCCGGCTGGAAGGCTGAGCCATAAATCTTGTAGGGATCTGCTGGAGCTCCCCGTGACCCTAATGTGTGTCTGCTTCCTCCTACCACCAACACGACTACCGCTGCACACAACAGCCGCACACTGACAGCTGCAGGAGGGGAGAAACATCTGGCTCTGCTCAGGGCTCCACCATGGGTATATACACAGAAATATATATATATATTCATATATATATATATGTATGTATAAAAACCCCATGTAAGTCCCTCTCCATCTGTGCTGCTTTCAATGCTGGTGTCTCAGTGCCTTCCTGGCCACGCAGCCTTCCAGCAGATGAACCAAAGGAAGGAGCTTTAGCACCAGGGCACCCCTGAAAGCTGCAGCCTGAGAAGAGTGAGGGGCATGGGGTGGACTGAAGTGAACAAGGGCTGAGGAAACAGGGATTAGGAGCATAATCCTGCTCTCCCAGTGGCTTTGTTCCTGTGGTTAAATTGGTTTTCCACAGCTCCAGGCGGGCTGTCCCCAGCCCTGGGATGGAGAGGATGTCAAGGAGTTCACTGCAAGGTCCCCGAAGCTGAGGGTTGATTAAGTTTCCCCTCATTAGCTGCAGAGAGGTGTGTGTGTCCCCCCTCCCCGGGTCAGCCCCGTGGGTTCACCTGGCTCTGCCCTTCCTGGGTTTCTCTGCAGGGCTTTACACCCAGGGAGCTGACATCTGGGATACATCCCTGGGATCAAAGAACAAAAAAAAGGAAAAGGGGGCAACAAGGAGGGGATGGGCTAGCACACCACAAGGTTGCTCACCCACAAAGACCCTTCTGAAGGGAAACCACCCTAAAATTCAGCAAATGAACTTAGCAGCCCACTCCCTTCCTGGCTTTGCCATGACCCAACAAAACCCATCACCCATTTGCCAAGAGAGACGTGGCCTCCAAGGCTCTCCTCTCCTGCAGCTTGGCAGGATGGCACAGCAAGAAACAATAAGCAACCTGAAAATTAAAGCACTCCTCCAAATCTGGAAAATCACTGCCAACCCCAAGACAAAAGCCCCAGGGCAGCTGCTGGGCCAGGGGCCATCTCTCCACCTTAAGGGAGGCGATGGGCGCTTGGCAGAGATGCACATCGGGAGCCAATTGCGCAAAGGCCGTAAAGTTACACGTGTTTGGGACCAAGATCAAAGGCAGCAGCACGTTCTCCAAGCCAAGGTTTTCATTCCAAGCTGGGAATGATCACCCAGACCCCAGCCCCATGCAAAGCAGTTAAAGCAGCGAGGTCCTAACAACAGACGTGAGGCACCGACCCCGTTCCACGCCCCACCCCGAAATTCACCCCCAGAGCTCGCACTGAATCCCAGAGCCAAAGGATATGACACAAGAACATTTATCCCACCCACCTGTCTCCAGAGGCTCCTGGATCAGAGTTATCCCAGCAGGCTGTGCCTCTCATCCTGGCGTCGGGGCTGCCGGTGACGTCTCCCACAGCCCGGGAGCAGCGGGTGGATTTTCAACACTCTTGTTTTCCTAATTGTCTCCCTGCTCTGTTTTCTAACCAGAGATGTCTTAACACAAATAATTATAGCCGAGTGACTGATTAATCATTCAAATGAAATTAACATTGAGTAAGTGATTTAATACATTTAGATAACGCACATGTGCAATGGGGAAAAAAAAAAAAAAGCAGTGATAGTTATCTGCAATTGTCACTCAGGCTGGATGAGCTTCAATTATTTGTGTGGGGAGAAAACAAGAGGTATAAAGTTCACAATCCAAATTATTGTGTAAACTGTTGACACATTCCGAGCACTGTTATTTAAATGCCACTAAATAGATATTTAAATGAGAGGGAATAATTGCATCAATAATTCATTTGCAGCTTAAAAAGAAACTTTCCTGCAATGTTAGCTGGAGGAGCAGGGCAGTTTGGTTATGAAGCTTTTTAATATGGTGATGGGGGAAGAGTCTCTACAATTATGCTTTTAGAAGCAGCCTGTGTGTTGGGTGAGGATGCTCCATGCCTGGCTGGTGGGGGAGCACAGACAGCATTTGGCAACAGACCAAGTGAACTGCAGAAGCTGTGAGGAGCTTCCCAGGTCAAAAAAACCCAAAAACAGGCAGGTGTTGCAGTCAGGAGGCTAAGCACCCTGTCTGTACAGGCAGCAAACCCACCTCACCCCTCAATTACAGCATCACTGCCTGGTATTTGCTGTCCAGGGGCAGGGGAGGAGGCTCCATGGTGATGAAATGATTGGGAAAGCCACGTCTGCTGCTCCCCATCATGCAGCTCTCTTGAGCAACAGCTCCTCAGGTATGAAGACCTGCAGGTCTCAACACTCTGCAGCCCTGATGCAGCCTCAGTTGCTCAATGGGAAGGCAAGAAATGGGACTTCACAAATTTATTTTTTTTTAACCTCCCCAGTAGGAGGTTCCAAACTCTAGGAACACATTTCAGCTGCTTTGGCCGCAGGGACATTCCCAAAGTTTAGCAGGGCTTGGGAGCCCTGGAGAAAACTCTGGGTGCAAGACCCTCCATTCCAAGGCTCTGGTCCCCCTCCTCAGCAGATGCTCATCTGAACTGCAGGAGGATGCTCAAGACGTTCAAACCTTCGGCTGAAATCTCAGGTTTAGGCTGGATATCAGCAACAATTTCTTCATGGAAAGGGCCACCCAGCACTGGAACAGGCTGCCCAGGGTGCAGTGGTGGAGTCTCCATCCCTGGAGGGGTCTCCAAGCCATGCAAATGTGGTGCTGAGGGTGGCAGTGCTGGGTCAATGGCTGGACCTGATGATCTTCAAGGTCTTGCCCAAGAGAAACAATTCCCTGATTGAGTGATTCAGCTCCAGGAGGAGCTGGGTTTGGGAGGCAGAGGGACACAGTGGGGATGGCTCAGCCCTCTCTGCCCAGCACAGCACCCAGGGCAGGTCCAGGAGCCCCAACCCCCTTTCTCCTCTTCCCCCCCCAGCACAAGGTGGATATACATTACTTAGCACTGCTGTGTTAAAAATATGATTGTCAGCCTCTGTAATTTTCCAGTGACAGCTCGAAAAGAAACAGCTGAGCCACAGAGCTCCAGCTCCACATGCCATCTATTTCTACTGTCAGCTCCAGAGAGATCTTAATTATAATGGCTTTTGGTGCTCATTCCTTCCTAATGCTGTAACAGGGAGATGATTGCAGCCGTAAATGAGCGATCAGTCTATTCCCTGCTGGGCAGTAAAACTGGTTGTCAGGCTGGGGAGGGACAGCAGGCAAGAAACAGCTCCCCAGTTACACTTCACGTTGCACACTTGAGATAAAATTGAATTTGGCTTACTCATGGCTGCGAGTTACAGGGCACAAGGTGGTAATTGCCCCAGGAATGGAGAGGGAGCAAGAGGCTTAATTGGCTGTGGAGCCTGGAAACAGCAAGGATCAATTTTGCCTGGGTGATAAATACAGAGGCTGAGCCCAGCCCCGAGCCTCCAGCTCAGTGTTGCTGCCTCCTTATCACCCTTCCTCCCCAGCTGCAAAACTCAGCAGCAAAACTGATTTGCTTTGCCCAAATGAAGAGAAATTACAGGCAGGGCAGAGGCTCCCAACACGTGTCAGGATGGGAGGTGCTGCTCTGCCAGCCTGCACACAGCCCAGGGGACCAGAGGGACATTGGCCCCTGGCGCTGGGGGGTTCAGGACACTGCCCTCCCCACCCATGAAAATGCAGGGAAAACCCCTCCCGAGTGTCACTCCCAAATACATTCTCTCTCTTTAAAAAAGAAAAGGTTCTTTTCAAAGCAGACACTTTGAAGAGCTGCATTATTCACTGGTCTAGACTGGAAGTCTAACCCTGGAATTTCCTATGCAAAACCAGCAGCTCAGCTTTGAATTTATTTATGAAAATAAAAGCACACAAACCTCTCCAAAATGATCCACCTCCTCCTGACTGGCATCCTGCTTTGGGAACACCTCGCTGAGTCTCAGAGCTGGGGCTCCTTCAGCTGTGCTGGATCCTGCACTGCCAGATCCTGCTCTGATCACTTTGCAAACTAGGGGAAAAAAAAAATAAATGGCTAAGTGCCCGTTCCTCTGGTCATCAGACCTGATGAGGAAGCTGTCTCCATCCTCAGCCTCCCACGGGAAGCCAGTGGATGACAGCAGCATCCCCACTGAGGAGAGACAGACACAGGTGGACATGGAGCCATCTGAGGGAAACCATCCGAGCTAAAACCAGCCCTTGCATTCCTCCTGGTGGAATTTCTTCTTTGCAGAGAAAGTATTTGAAGAGAGAGCACTTGAATCACAGGAAAGACATATTATTATCTGACTAGGTGGCAGGACAGGCTGACCTCGGGGAGATTGATTCCTGGCATGCAGAATATTTTACATTGCCAGAAAAATAGATTTAAACCAGAGTGTTACAGGAGGAATCAGCCTGGAAGAGTGGGGAGCAACATATGCTTAGAGATCAAAGAAGCCTCAAATCCTCAGTTCTCAGGGCCTGCTCTTTTCCCCACAGTATCAGCCCCCAAACTCATGAGTTAAAGAGGAAAAAGCTGCTGGCTGTCCCAAGCAAGGCTTCACTCCTCTTCCCCCTGGGATGTGGGTGCCTGGCTCCTCAAGCCACACACTCATCCCCTGGCCTGCTCCAGGTTTGCTGCCTTCACAGCAAGGCTGCTATCTAAGCAATAAAATTATTTATCAAATGATTTGCAAAATCTTCAGAAAGCTTACAAAAGCAGTGACTGGTGTGCTCATCCGCCGGGCCCTCCCTGTCACTTGAGGTCTGTCTCACAACCACAGCACCTCAAAAAAAGAAAAAAAAAACAACTTAATGCATAAATAACTAAGTCTGTGAAGCCTCTGGTTGGTATTTTCACAGCTCTGCTGGCACCTGCAGGGTGGCACCTGGGGAGCCTGGGTGGCCACGCAGCCCCCTACAAAACTCATGCACCTTCCCCAGGAGATGCTCCCTGCTCCCACCTTGCATCACCCAGGTGCCCCTGAGAGGGCCAGGGAGCCAGCCCTGGGCTGCTTTGCTGTTTGCCAGTGCTGGTCACAGCTGACTGAAGCAATTTTACAGCTGAAAAGCAAGCTGTGAGGACCTCGCACGGGTCACGGGCGGCGGAGCCAGCGTGCTATTTATGCTTCAGGGCTGCCACAGATTTATAGCTTTGTCGTTATATAGTGTTAAAAAAAAAAGAAAAAAAAAAAAAAAAGAGAGAGAGAGAGAAAAGGAAAAGAGCTTTGTCCCCTTCTGAAGTCCCAAAGTCAGGAGATCGCTGACTCAAGCACTGAAAGTCCCCGAACAGCCGCTGCTCGGGCAGATTTAGACTCAGCCCCAGCCAACCAAAAAGAATAATTATTTCTCTGCTCTGCTGTGCTATTTAAAGCCTGACAAAGTACAAAGACACTGAGTTATGTACGGGAGGAGTCATGCTCACGTGCAGCCAGGTAGCAGCCACTGAAGATAAATAAAGGGGGTGCAAGTGCCCCCGTGCCCAGCCCGCTCGCCCCCCTGACTCGGTTTGATTTGCAGAGAAAACACATTTGAGATGGGACAGCTCCTGCCCCAGCCCCTGCCCCAGCCCCCCAACGTGCAAGGGAAGGAGCCAACTGCACCACAATCGAGGATTTATCTCCAAACTCTCCTCCTCTGCCTCCTCCCAGCCCTTAGCCCCATGCCCCAGGCAGGCACTGGGCACTGGGCACTGGGCAGGGGAACTGGGCAGGGGAACTGGGCAGGGGAACTGGGCAGGGGCTGAGCAGCAAAAAGGACATTTTGCAAGGGGAGGGGATTTGCCTGAAGCTGCCCCAGTGCCACATTCCCAGGAGATCCTTGGGATGTGCCCAGCAATGGCTTGGGGCTTCAGTGCATTAAAAAGAGCATTCAAATCCTTCCTTTTTCTTTCCCTTTTTTTTTTTTTTTTTTTTTTTTTTTTTTTTTTTTTTTNTTTTTTTTTTTTTTTTTTGGTCCTACAGTACTCTATGGATCATCGTGTGCTTCCTCATCTTCTCATAATTTATAAAAATGGCCCTCACTACACTTGGCTTCACCTCAAGTTCAGTAAATTATGGTATTTAATTAAACACAGCAATTCACCCACTCCCAGCCCAATCCATGTGAAACTCACGCATCGTTTGAGCAGGATTTTCATAGACTTCACTTGGAAGAAGTACAGAGACGACTCCAGCAGAAGAAAATACATTTTTTTGGCAACTCACGAAACCACTTTTCCTCCACAACCAGCCTGGGGGCAACCCCACACATCCTGGGGGAAGCCACAGAGCAGAGCACAGGAGCAGGCAGCAGCAGGATTGCCTCACACCTGCCCAAAGCATCACTGCAGCACCCAGCACCCAGCCCAGCACCCTCCCCTGCACATCCCCAGCAGCAGCAGAACCCCCACACCACGCAGTGTCCTCCCTCCTTCCACAGGAATAAAAGTTGTGCCATGTCGTGACATGGAAATCCTTGGCCAAAAGTCTGGATGGTCAAGGTCTGGTACCAAAATTTGGGGTTTTTCCCCTTTGCTTTCCTCTAAGAGCAGTGTCTGAGGGCACAGCCAGCACCCTGGGCTCCAGCCTGCAGGGAGGGAGGGAGGGAGCAGGGGAAATGGCAGTCATGCTGGGGAAAAGCATGTTCAAATGTAGGAGGGGAAAAAACCTCAGAGTGCTCCCCTTGTTTTGGATAATTACACTATTTTATAGGGCAAGTCACTAAGGACCAGTGGTACCTTGGATCTGCCCATCCTCCTCTCTCTGCCAGCACCAGCCCTGGTACTCCTGGGGCTGCAGATGCTCCTGGGTGGCTTCACCACCAGCCAACTGCAGAGATGCCACAAAACACCCTAAAAATTAAAAAAAAAATAATAAAAAAATAAAAAAGCAACATAAAATTTTGGAATTTGCTCTAAAATCCATCTTGGATCTAGAAAAAAACCAAACAACAAAGCTTAAAGAAAAATAAATCTATTTTTGCTATTTATGATTTTTTTTTTCCTCGGGGGGAACCTGAGGGTGCTGTGCCCCAGCACCAGGTGGCAAACCCTTTGACAAGGGGAAGATTTCTCCCTCCAGTCATGTCTCCAGCCCCAGATCTGAGCACGAAGGGGAAGGCAACACATGCAACCACTTAGAAGCCAATTAATATGGTTGGAAGGCCCCTTGTTAGAGGCAGCAGAAGGAACCACGTTACATTTCCGGCAGAATGGCTGCAACTTGCCATTGGGTGTCATCAGGAATCAGTTAGGGGAGTTTTGATCTTCTCTGTCAGGGCTCCACTGAATTAACAGATGACAGATCACCCTAATGAGAGGCTCTGCTTTAAACACAAGCCTACATTGTTTGCTTGGCTTTGTTGGGGTTTGGGGTTTATGTTGGTTTTGGTTTTTTTTTTATTTATTATTATTTTTTTTTCTGTACTACTCGTGTAATTCGGGATGTTTAAAAATAAATCAGGGCAGCAGATTAATCCCTGACATCTTTCCAGACATTTCTCCCACGCAGCAGAGAGCCCCCCCCCCAATCCCTTCATTACACCTTGAATGCTGCAAAAAAATAGGAAATAAAGTTAATTACTGAGCCACAACCTCAGGGAGAGCATCTTCACCACAAAACCTCCACCCTGGTGGCTCCTCTGGGGTGAGGACACGGACGTGGGGGCTCATCCCAAAGGACCCACCAGGGTGATGGTTTTGGAGCTGGGTTGGGGAGAGGGGCAGGAATGTGGGGGTTTGGCAGTGGGTCTGGGGTAAAAAGAAGGAAAAAGCCAATAACTGGAGCAGGCTTGTCCCCAGGTCCACGTCCTCATTAAACCAGGTTGCTGGATCCCATTTTGATTTTTTTTTTTTTTTTAATTTTTAATTTTTTTTTTCTGCTGTGCAAAGGGACCACAAAGCCATATTATATTCCATGTTAAATAAACAAACTTTTGAAAACTGCCTTTTATTGATTCCATACGGCCATCTGGTTCCAAGGAAAAGCCTCCCCCTCCATTTCCAAACCCCCTCCACTCCCTCCCTGTGAAAATATTTGAAGGTTAGGGACTGGCAGCAGCTCAGCAGGGCTGCAAACCACTGAGTTTCCTCTGTGGTTAACAACACAGGGGGAAAAAAAAAAAAAAGTCAAACTTTCAGATAAATGTTGGGAGGCTTCTTTGGTTCTCCCATCTGGTAGCCAGCCTGTTCTGTGAAAATTAAAAGATATACATATGCAAATACTCGTGGCCTTGCTTCCAAGATCTAAAGAATTTTTATGATGTAACCACAAAAAGAAAAAAAAAAAAAAAAAAAAAAAAGGGTTATTTAATGTTGACAATATGTAGCAGAGCAAAGCACTGTAGTGCTGCATATGGTAATGGGGCTCAGGAAAATGAAGCTGCAGTGCCCTCACCGAGCAATGAAAAGCAGATTTCACCTTGAAGACTATTTAGCTTGTAATGACTTGGGGGGGTGGGGGAAAAAAAGCCAAAAAAATTAAAAAAAAATAAAAAAAGGAAAAACAAACCAAACCAAAAGCCAAACCAGAAAACATTGGTGTGAAAATACAGCTCAGCACAGGGGCACAGGGCTCATGGGCTGGGGGTGCTGGCTGCACAGGTAGAGCACCCAGGGGTGGGTCCATCACCACAGGGTAGGGGTAGGTCACCCATGGGTGGGTCCATCATCACCATGGGGCAGAGGAAGGGTGCTCGTGGTGGGTCCATCACCCTAGGGTAGAGCTAGGGCACCCAGAGTGGGTCTATCACTGTGGGGCACAAACAGGGCACCCATGGGTGGGTCCATCACTGTGGGGCACAAATAGGGGACCCAGGGGTAGGTCCATCACCATGGGGCAGACAGGGTGCTGATGGTGGGTCCATCACCACAGGGTAGGGCACCCAGAGTGGGTCCATCATCACCATGGGGCAGAGATAGAGCACCCAGAGTGGGTCCATCACTGTGGGGCACAAATAGGGCACCCATGGGTGGATCCATCACCAAAGGGTAGGGCACCCAGAGTGGGTCCATCATCACCATGGGGCACAAATAGGGGACCCATGGGGGGGTCCATCACCCTAGGGTAGAGCTAGGGCACCCACGGGTGGGTCCATCACTGTGGGGCACAAATAGGGCACCCACGGGTGGGTCCATCACCACGGTGCAGACAGGGTGCTGGTGGTGGGTCCATCAGCCTGGGCAGGGGCAGAGCACTTCTCCATCACCGTGGGGCAGAGAGGGGACACCCCAGGTGGATCCATCCCCACGGAGCTGAGGCTGGGGACCCCTGAGGGCACTGCTCCATCACCCACCACCACCAAGCTCCCCCTTCCTCCTCAGCTGCTGGGAGGACATCGCCCCCCAGCCCACCCCAAGCAGCCCCCCCAGGCCTCTCCCTGCAGCCCCACAGCCCTGCTGCTGCTTGCCATGGGGCAGCCCCAGGGCTGCTGCTGGAATTGATGCTGCCCTCGTCTGCAACCTGCACCTCTGTGCACGATGCAGCTGCTCTGCCTGTCAGCAGCAGCCTCAGAGCAAGAGGAAGATGTTTGAACGAACAAAATATTACTGTGATCTTCTCCCTGACAGTATGGAAGCAATAATATTTAGTGAGTAACTGAGTTTTCTTTTAATAATTTAGTAGTCTGCAAAAAAACCTTGATCATCCAGCCGGCTCTGAGAACAAAATAGTCAAGCTTTGTGCATCTTAAGCCGAGATAAAAACACAAAGCAGAAGAAAGCAGTTTAAAATTACATTTTAAAAAGCTAATTAAAAAGGCAGCCCACATGCAAGACAGAGGCCAGGGAAAGTGTTCTTCAAAGCAGAGTGAAGCCACAGGTTCTCCCACCTCCCTGTTCCTGCTGCCAGGACTGAGCTGGGGGTGCAGGAGGAGGGAAGCAAAGCTGTACCCCAGGATCAGCTGTACCCCAGGAGATGCCTCTGTACCCCAGGATATGCTGTACCCCAGGAGATGCCTCTGAGACAGCCCCCAGGAAAATCCAAAGGGCCATTGGGGCTGCACTGAGCTCAGCACCAGGTGAGACCCCAGCCCCAGGCAGGCTCTGCTCCTCTGGGAAGGGCTTCCAGGGGCACGGGAGAAGCCAGGAGACCTCCTGCCACCTCCTCTGGGCAGCATGGGCAAGGATCCTACCCAGGGGGATTCAACAAAGCACCTGGCCAAGGATATTGCCAAAAAATGTTTGCAGCCTCCCTCCTGAGGATGTCACTACGTGTCACCTCCCTGCCCTACCCCTCTGTCTCCATCTGAAGACCAGGGAAGGACAAGGGGGGTCCCAGCAGCTAGAGGAGGACAGCAGGGGAGGATGTCCCATCACAATGAGATGTCCCATCACAATGTTGGCCTGGCCAACACCACCCAGAGAAGCCAGGGCAGAGGAATGTGGGTGCACCACGAGCACCCATCACCCTCCAGCCCTCCCAAGCAGCAAACCAGGGAGGAGGGACCAGAGGGACCCGAGGAGGATCCTGTGCTCAGCCTGGAAGTGTTCTGCAAGCAGGCAGGAGCTCCTGGAGCCCAACACCCCCCCAGCCAGCACCAGCCAGGCTTAATTCTTCTTGCTGTTGCCATGAAGAGCCCCAGGTTCCCCTGGGAGGCTCCAGGCACTGGGGCAGATGACTGAACGTGGTGCAGCTCTGAGCAAGGCTGCTGGAAGCCACAGAGAGTCCCAGGGCAGAGCAGGAGCTTGGCAACTCCCACCATGGGGAAGGAGCTGCAGGGGAGCCTGGTGGAGAGAAGATGGGAGGGAAGAGGAAAGCAGTGAAACCTCCAGCTCCTCTGACAGGGCCAGGATGATTAAAAGAGCACTTTAGGCCCCTTGACATGAAAATGCATCAAAGAGGAAAACCAGATGAGAAGAGATTCATTTGTCTTGGAGAAATCTCGGTGCTCTGACACGCTGCCTGCCTCCCCAGCCCAGCTTCAGTAGGGATGGAGATGCCTCTGGGCAGCAGAGATGCTTTGGCTGAGGTGTGTGTTGGCAGTGGGCACCATGCAGCTCTGCCACTGCTCCTGTCCCACTGGCTGGCAGAGGAAAAAAAAAGCCCCTGAATGGGTAATAATGNTTATACACATCTGCCCCTGCCTGCCCCCTGCCCCCAGGTAACACTCAGCATGTCCCCCCCTTCCCCTGACTTCCCACCTCACCCCTATTGATCCCTCCCTGTAAAACCAGCAGCCCGGGGAGCACTGACACCCAACACCCCATCTGGGAGCCATCCCGGGAGCCCACAGCAGGCTGATGAGAGCCAGATGTTCCGGGCTGCCCGTGGGTCCCGGGTGGAAGGGCTTTAACAACCAGGGGACAAATAATAAAGAGCGAGGCCTGGGAGGAGACACAGGGCCCCCAGAGGCCTTTAAAAAGGGGTTTATAACCCCCCCATTTCCCCCAGCACACAGGGGGGTTTATGGAGCAGCAAAGAGCTGGATGGTCCTTGGGAGGCCCCCCAAGCCAGGGGGTTCAGGCAGGAATAAACCCCCCTGTGCTTTCCTGAGATGGGGAATATCTGGGCTATGAGGGTCCTGGTGGGCTCACCATGGCACCAACCAGGGCATTAGGGGAATGGCTTCAAGCTGCAAGAGGGGAGATGGAGATGGGGACATCAAAGCCCCCCCAGAGCCCCCCCTGCCATGGGGACACCTCCCCCAGCCCCATCCAACCTCCAGCACCTCCAGGGATGGGGCAGCCACAGCTCCTGGGGGCACCCTGGGGCTCAGCACCCTCACACCACAGAATTTCTCCCCAAAATCTCCTCTCCATCTCCCCTCTGGCAGCTGGAAACCCCCTTCCCCCTCATCCCACCCCCCCAGGTCCCTGTAAAAAGGACATTACAGGGTCCAGGTGACCTTCTTCCTCCTCACCTCAAAGCTTCAGCCACGCGTGACAAAACCACCAGTGACCTCTCCTTTGGGCCACCAGTGGCTCCCAGAAGCCAAGGTGACATTTTCCTGGGAAGTCCCCAGACGCCTGGAACCTGGAGCATCCATCACCCTGGATTCTCGGGGCTGAAAGGTTAAATTTTAAGCAGAAAAAAAACCCCAAACCACCAACCCCACTTGTCCAGCAGACAACAGGGTGGTGGGAGAGGGGATGGAACCCCCCAGAGCGATGGAATCCGTAGTGATGGGAGCACAGGATCCCCCTCCCCGAGCCCCCCAGCTCCTGGTTTTGGGGAGCTGTGATGCACTGGGGAGAGGATGGACCCGAGCTGGGGTGCTGCTCAGCACCTTCACCCCCACAAGCACCCCCCCCAGCACCCCTGGAGCCCCCCGGGACGGGGCTGGGGAAGCCAAACAAAAAACAACAAGAAAAAAAAGGAGGAAATGAGGAAAACACGAGGTGGGAGGTGGTTGGTAACTCACACCCTGAGGTCCCTGCGAGGCTGAGTCCCAGCTCGGTTCCAGGCGGGGCCGCAAAAAGAGAAATTAAGGAAATTAAGGGCAGGTGAGTGATGGAGCCGGGGTGGGGATGGGTCCGCACCCCCCGGTACCGGTACCGGTACCGGCATCACCGGCAGTGCAGCTCCGGGACGCGCCGGCAGGGGGCGAGCGAGAGACCCGAGAGAGGCCCGACGAGAGGAGCCGAGTGCGAACGAACACACCCGAGCGGAGCGCCGAACCCATCCGAGGGAGGCCGAGCCCATCCGAGCGAGGCCGAGCCCATCCGAGCGGCGCCCCGAAGCCATCCGAGCGGGGCCGAAGCCATCCGAGCGGGGCCGAAGCCATCCGAAGCTGTGGGTGAGCAGGGCCTGGGGAGCTCCAAGGGGTCAAGAAATCATCGAGACATTTGGGGTAGAAAAGAGCTTTCAGATCCCCCAGTCCAACTCTTGAGCCAGCACTGCCAAGGCCACCGCTGCCCCGTGTCCCTCAGCACCACATCTCCAGGGTCTGAAACCCCTGGGATGGGATGGGATGGGATGGGATGGGATGGGATGGGATGGGATGGGGTGGGATGGGTTGAGCCAGGCCCTGACAACCCTTTCCAGGGAAAAATTGTCCCCAATTTCCAATCCAAACCTCCCCTGGCACAACTTGAGGCCGTTCCTCTTGTCCCATCCCTTGTTCCTTGGGGGAAGAGCCCAACAACTCCTCATTCCAACTCTCTGCTCCAGGATCAGCACCCACAGCTCCCTCAGATGCTCCTCACAAGTTCTCCAGACCCTTCTCCATCTTCTCCAAACCTTCTCCTTGCTCTCCAGCCCCTTCCCCAGCTCCCTTCCCTTCTCTGGACACTCTCCATCCCCTCCACATCCTTCTGCTCCTGCAGAACTGACCCCGGGATTCGAGGGGGGGACCATCACAAAACTGGGGTGAAAAGCAGGTTTTTTGGGCCTCAGCAGCCCCCTCCCTCCTGCCTCAAGCTGCTGGTGCAGCAGCTGAGGGGCTGGGGCTGGGATTTTAGTGCTTAATGAGATAAAAGGTTGGGATTGCTTTTAAGCCTTAAATTGCCTAAGCCCCTTTTATCTCTAAAAAACACAACAAGCACTTTTGGAGGGTATATATATATATATTTTTTTTTTTTTTTTTTTTTTTTTTTTTGTTAAAGTTTGTTTTAATGATTCCTGGTAGCTATTATGTTGGAGGCAAAGCTCTTGCAAAGGCTGTTGGGATACATTAAATCTTTCATTTTTCTGTCTCCCTTCCTTTGGTTTTGATCTCCGTTCAGATTGATTAAAGACACTGACTGCTCAATTTTGATTAAATCCTAAATCATAACTGGCTTACAAAACAACTGTGAAAGCTGACATTTATGAAGTTCAGTAAACTGGTTGTAAGAACAGGAGTGCGAGATGGAAAAAAATAATAAAATCCCTTTCCAAACAAACATCAGTTGACAGCAAACAGATGGTTGGAGGCTCCTACTTGTAAACTGGAAAAATTAAGATTTGGCAGGTTCTGTTAAAAAAGAGTTACAAAACATCTTAAAGTTTCCCCCCTTCATATCCTGGTGTTGCTCTGGGCATCGTTTCAATATTTTCACAGGCTACTGCAGGGAAAAGGCTCTGAACACATGAAAGCAGCTGGCATGACAGGGCTCAGAAACCCTGGGTCAGATTTATAGGAAACACAGTTGCCAGCATCCCAAAGACACAGGATTTAAACCCCAGCTCCTCAGCCCCCCAATAAATCACTGCAACTCACAGCACAGCTTGAGTTTCATCTCCAAAGGTGCAANGCTGCACTTTGCCCCAAAAACATCAGGTTAAGGTCAAGGAGTGGGGCAAAAATGGAAAAAAAAAAACCCCTCTGCCAAGGTTACGTTGTGCCCACTTTTCTTGCACCTTTGGAGATGAAACTCAAGCTGTGCTGTGAGCTGCAGTGATTTATTGGGGGGCTGAGGAGCTGGGGTTTAAATCCTGGGTCAGATTTGGAGGAAACACGCTTGCCAGCATCCCAAAGACCCAGGATTTAAACCCCAGCTCCTCAGCCCCCCAATAAATCACTGCAGCTCACAGCACAGCTTGAGTTTCATCTCCAAAGGTGCAAGAAAAGTGGGCAGAACGTAACCTTGGCAGAGGGGTTTTTTTTCCCATTTTTGCCCCACTCCTTGACCTTAACCTGATGTTTTTGGGGCAAAGTGCAGCCACGTGCAATTAAATGTCCCTCTGACAGGGGTTCCCCCGAAGGAGGGGAATTTGGGGAGAGCCCTGCTGCTCAGAGACAAAAATTTCCTCCTCCTCCAAGCTGTGAGGGCAGAGAAATTGAGGGAAAGAGGGGAGGAATACCCCAAATCCTTGCAGGATGCAGCCTGGGGAATGGTTGTGCCCAGACGCTTTGTGGGTGGGTTCTGCAGCCTGACCCCAACCTGCTGGGACTTTGGGGACACTGCAGTGTCCCCTGGGTGCTCTGTGCCCTCTCTGGATGGAGATGCAGCACCTGCACCCCCTGTCCTGGCAGCTTCCAGCCCTGCCAGCTTCTCCAGGGTTAACAGCTCCCCCACTGGGACTCCATGGGGACTCGTCTGCAACCTGAATTCCTGGGGATCCTCTCAGAGGCAGCATCCCAGCATCCCAGCCCCATTCCTCCCTTTTCCTCCCTCCCCCTCGGGAGACACTGGAATTCCTCTGGGCATCAACAGAACCCTTGGAGGGAGCCAGAGCGGGTGTTGTGCAGCCCCCCAGGAGCCCAGAGACACTTGTGGGCTGAAAATAATTTCAAGCTGGAGATCAAAGAGGGTCTGGGGGGAAGGAGGGAGTTTAAAAGGTGCCGTGAGTGTGAGAGCTCCAAGTTCCCCTGGATCTCAGGCAGGAGATTTGCAGGTCCTGGGGGCAGAGCATCGCAGGGTGCTGATTCACCCTGTGCCCTGCAGAGCCCCAGCACCCCAAAGCCAGGCCAGAAATCACCCCCCAGCACAGCTCACCTCCCTCTGCTGAGCCTGGGTGGTTGCTGCTTACCTACCAGTGCTGGGCCTCCATTTTTCCCCCCCTGAATGCAAGTGTGCCCCACGTTTCTCTGGGGGTGCCCCACGTGGAGCTTCTTCCCGAGCAATTGGCCCGTTTCTTCTTTTCTGTAAGAAAAAAACCCCAGGAGAAGCGGGGCTCTGGTGCCTCTGCTTCCTCCCATCACTGGGGAGAGGTGCAGAAAGGTGTTAGGGAGAGAAGAAAACACAGAGGCAAACATTTCTGTAACCTCATCGTGCAGCTTTGATCCTCATTTCATCTCTGGGTCAAACCTTCTTTCAGCAGAACCTGGTTTGTCATTCATACATCTAAATCCCTGGAAAAGAAACCCCCATCTCAGGAGATGCTGAAAGCTCTGTTCAACAGAGTGCTAAAAATAATCTCCTCTGGGGAGCAATCCTGCTCTGCCTGGGAGGGAAATGGAAAGATGAGTTAATAGGTGTTTTCCATCTCTGGTTCCTGTAATTCTGAAAAAAAAAAAAAAAAAAAAAAAAGAAGAAGGGTGAGCCTGCTGTTTACTTTTCTAAATATGCAAAACTCCTCTCTGCAGGTCCCAGCCTCTCTGCAATCCTGCAGTCCAGCTCTGCAAGCACCTTTGATTTCTCCTTATTTCTCATTTTTTAATTTTTTTTTTTTCTCTGCTACATTTTTACCCCTTTTCTGCCTCTGCCTCTTTGGATGAATGCTCAGACAAACCCTGGCTGTTTCCAGGGCGCTGCCTCGAGCTGCCAACTTTTCTTCCCAGGAAGAAGCTGGTGCTGAGCAGAGACAAGAAATCAGGTGAGCAGGAAGATGCCAGCCCTGGGGGAGCACAGCCAGTGCCTCCCCTGACTCCTCTGACCAGGGGGGAAGGACCCAAGAGGTTGATTTTGCAGCCGGGGCTGGAGATGTGCTCCAGGGCACTCGAGCTGGCAGGTGGATGGCAGGCTGCAGCTTCTTAAATAAAAATAAAAAAAAAAAAACAAAAAAATAAAAAAAAATAAAAATTAAAAAAGCAAAACAAAACAACAACAAACCAGTCAAACCAAGAGATGTATTTCTGTCTGTGTCTCCATCACCACTGCCTCCGTGGGAGGTGAAGGTTTCCCCTTGGAGCTGGGGCCAGGCAGGAGCATCCCAGCCCTTGGGCAGAGCTCCTGCATCCCTGGAGCTTGCTGGCTGCATCCTGCCACATCCAGGCCACGAGCAAGGCAGCAGGGACCTGTCTGATGGTCACCAAATCACCCCCACCCATCCATCCATCCATCCATCCAGCTGGACCAGCCTCATCCCAGCTGGAGCATTACCCAGTCCAGCTCCACTCCCCACCCGACTCCCCACTCCCTTCTCTGTTTCCTGCATTTCATTTTGCTTTTTGCTGTGGGTTTTTTTCCTGCAGTTTTGCTGCATAGACCCAGACCTGGCCTCCTGTTGCCCCCCAGGAGCTGGGCCTGGTGCTTCCAGCTCAGGAGCCCGGGCAGGGCTTTGGCTGATGCCCCTGGGCTGTGCCGTGGCAGCAGATGCTCGGTGCCCTCTGGATAAATGTCCTTCCAGCTGACAAGCCCAATGGCCACGGGCCCACACCCACGGCCCAGCAGGTTGCCCAGAAGTCCCTGATGGTTTCCAGCAAAGCAACCCAAGCAGCAGTGCCCCTTCCCCCTCCTCTGCAGCCAGCCTGCCAAGCCCCCGGGGCTGCTCTTCCCTTTTCCAGCATCTCCCCACGCTTCATTTCCTTTCCTCCCCCCTCTCTGGGATGGGTTTTACAGCTGCCACGTTGCTGCTCCCATCTGGGATCTGCCAGGGTGTCAGGGACCGTGTGCCACTGCCCTACCCTGTGCTGCAACATCCTGGATCCTTCCCCCTTGGATGTGGTGATCCTGAGGGTCCTTCCCAACCCCACGGATTGGGTGATGTTGGTGGCCCTGGGCTCCACCTCCCCAAGGGCTTCCACTCCAGGATGGGTGAGGAGACTGGGTGGGTTTTTCCTCCCACCTGTGTACCTGTTAGAAACGAGAAGAAGAAATGAGAAGTGCCACATCACCTGGTGTTTAATTAACCAACAGGACAGAGGAAAGCTGGGCTGCCCTGGGGGGACTTAATGAAGAGAGTATCAGAAGTTCTGCAGCTCTTTAAACAGTGCCTTAAAATACGGGGCCAGGATTAAGAAAATGAGGTTCCTACCTGTGAAGTGGTGTGGGGACATCCAGGGGGGAGCTGTGGGTTCAGGGTGGGAACCTGCTCACCTCCAGGCAGGACTGGCCATGGGGGCTCTGCTGTTCCCTGGCAGCCTCTCTCCTGGAGCCTGCTGGTTAAGTACCTTGGAGTTTCCAGGCAAGGAAAGAAACCCGAGCCCTGAGCCCACCCTCTGCTCCAATCCAATTATCCACCCAAGAGCAGAAAATCACAGCTGGTTTTGCAGGGCTGTTTCTGAAGGAGTGATACTCCAAACGCTGTCATCTGGGGAACCGTAACGAAACGTACACGGGCACTTAGAGCTGCAGCATCTGGAGGGAAGGGATAAAAATCTACTTATGTGCACAGGCAAAATTTCCAAGAGTGCTTCTGTGATTCATCCCCTGAATAGGAAACAGAGGGAGCAGCAGCCCAGTCAAGGGCTGGGAGTCAGCTTCATCCAGCACAGCCCAGCTTCTGCCCAAAGCCAGAGCAAAAAAAAAAAACCTGCCAGCCCCCGGGATTTCAGTGCAAACCTCACGTCCATACACAGGGCAGGAATGATTTGCAGCTTCAGAGGATGACGAGGAGTTTGGGAACAGCTGAAGAGCCCCAGAGAGGGTGGGATGGTGGAGGATGCTGGAGGGATGGAGAGAGCAAGCAAGGCACTGGGAGAAGGCTTGGTGCCCTGGATTCCTCAGGCAGGCAGAAGAGAAGAGGGACCAGGCTTCAGGGCAGCAGAACAAAGGACAAAAGTATTGTAAGGGCTTGGGGGACTTGTGAGGGCTGCAATGTTGGAGGGGATTTTAAAGGCAGCATCTGAGCAGGGAGCTGCAAACCCCAACACCACCTTCTGCTTCAGCACCAGGAGCAGAGGGGAACAAAGGGAATGGGAAATCAGACAGCAGGAATACAGTGTGGGGCACTCCAGGGGTGGGATGTCTGGCTCTGCCAGAGTCACACAGACTCCTTACAAAACTTCCAAAATAAAAAAATCTCTTTGAAAACGTTCGTGCCCAGCTCAACCCTTGCCTTGGCCCCCTGCCCACCCCCCAGTTCATCTCAGGTATCACCAGCATCCTGAACCTCCACGGGGTACACACACTGCCTGCCACCAGCATGGCTTTTTGTTGGAAAGCAAATAAATCCTGGCAAGTCTGAGCCCTATTTACAGAACTGCCGCCCCATAAATCGTTCAGATCATCAAGGCTACTTTATTAACACCTCCCTGGCTGCCTGCTAACAAGGGAAAGGCAGAGGGCTGGAAAGAGTTGGGCTGGATAAATATTCCCCCGCACACAGCAACTGTCTTTCAGCAGGTAATGAAACATTATGACACGCTCCTCAGCTGTGACCAAGGGCTATTTCATGGTGGTTTCCTCCCAGTGTGCA
The DNA here is from genome assembly GCA_038090715.1 of Florisuga fusca. NCBI lineage: Eukaryota > Metazoa > Chordata > Aves > Apodiformes > Trochilidae > Florisuga > Florisuga fusca. Next base: position 1,001,377 of record JAAWXA010000037.1, read on the forward strand.
ACTCCAGTCGTTTTCAGCCCTCACACTGGAAAAAGAGACTGGGATGTCTGTAAGGAGCTGGGCAGGGGCACTGGGGCTGCCTGAGGTGCAGCCAAGCCCTGTGGCAGCCAAGTGACAGGG
>JAAWXA010000037.1:1002871-1019188 GCA_038090715.1 Florisuga fusca
CCACCACCTCCCAAGTGCTGGGGAAAAGAATAAAATAAAATAATAAAAAAATACAAAGTCTTACTCCTGCTATTTATAACCCCCCGCCCGCCCCCAGCGAAGGGAGATGGTGTCACATCTGAAATTACAGCTTTTGTTACATCAGCTGAATCGGGGGTTTATAAAGCTAATTACTGGGTAAGTTCTCTGCCTTGCTGCTGTGATTTGTGGGGTTTGTCTCCTGGCTGCAGCACGCATCCTCTGAAAGGCTTTTTCCCTTTCTTTTTTCCCCTCCCCAGCAGGCAGCAGAGGTCAAGCTCTGGATCTTGCCTATTGTAAGTGACAGCCTGGAGTACCTCAGGGGTGCTAATCCTCCTCCTCCGGGAAGCTTGGTGCTTTTTTTTTTTTTTTTTTTTTTTTTTTTTTTTTTTTTTTTTTTTTTCCACGCTATCTCCACGGCCCTGGAAAGGGGAGGCACTTCCCCTCTCCTCCTGGCTGTCACTCTGCTCAAGTGTAAACCAGACAAATTTAGCCCCTGCTCAATGTCAGATGGCACAAACCCAACCTCAGCACTGCAGCTTTCTGCCTGGGGACAGCATCACCCAGGGAGGGGGACAAGGGGCAGCTCTTAGTCCTCCAGCAGCTGGGACCCACCCCCACCAGGGGCTGGACGTGGGGCTCTGGCCCCCCACATTTTGAGAATTGCTCTTTTTCTCTTGTTCCAGCCCTGCAAGCCTCACTGCTGGGCTCTGTGTCTGCTAAAACACCCCAGCCCAGGGGGGTTAAACCCCATGCCTGGCTCTGCAGGTGACAGGGACTCACCTTGGGAGGTGCAGGGACACCAGGCTGTGCCCCAAGCGATGCTCTCCCACCTCCAGCCCTCTGCCAGAGCAGCTCCTGCAGCACGAGGGGAAGTCATTTCTAATCTGGGTCCCAGTTTGAAGCTGAAGCTTTAGATTTTATCTTCGTGGCCCTGGAGAAAGTGCAGGCAGCACCGCGGCGTTGAGGTGTCCAACTGGAGGCCAAGAAAACAGATTATTATTATTATTGTTGTTGTTATTATTGTTGTTGTTGTCTTTATTATTATTATTATTATCATCATCATTATTATTATCATTATTATTATTATAATAATTCTCTTGATGCCCAGTTCCCAAATCCCAAGCCCCCAGCCTTGGCCAAGGAGCCCCCTTGGAACCTCACGTTTGTGACAAAAAAATGGTGAATTCTCTCCGCCACGTGTCTGGCACAAAAGAGGAGCCAAGGCTTTGAAGGCGAAGCTTTTATCCCTTTCAAACACATCCTCAAGTTATCAACTTCCAGGCAACATCAAGGCCTGCTTTTGTTGGAATAATTTAACACTAATAGTTTGTGAGTGCTGCCACCGCTCGCGTCGCCGAGCTGTCAGGGGCTGCAGCCAGACATTTGCTTCAAAGGCAGTGCCAGCACTCAGCCAACTTCCACTCACTTTTTTTTTAAAAAAACCAACAACTTTCCACCCCCCCAATCCCCCCCTTCCCCTTGTTAAAAGGTGCTTTGGGGCTCTGGCTGGCTGGTTGGGCAGCACGGAGCTCGCCCATCCCCAGGGCAGGGAGGTGGCTGGTGGGGGGGATGCTGGAGCTGAGCCCAGTGACCCACAGACCCCCCCCCTGTAGGGCTGGGTCCAGCTCGGGGGTCCCCAGCACCAGGACACGGAGCTGCTGGAGTCCAGAGGAGGCCCTGGAGCTGCTGGGAGGGCTGGAGCAGCTCTGGAGCCAGACTGGGAATGTTGGGGGGGTTCAGCCTGGAGAAGAGAAAGCTGCAATGGGGAGAGCTGAGAGCACCTTCCAGTGCCTGAAGGGATCCAGGAAAGCTGGGGAGGGACTGGGGACAAGGGAATGGAGGGATGGGGTGAGGGGAAAAGGCTTTAAACTGGAAGAGGGGAGATGGAGAGGAGATTTTGGGGAGAAATTGTGTGGTGTGAGGGTGCTGAGCCCCAGGGTGCCCCCAGAAGCTGTGGCTGCCCCATCCCTGGCAGTGTTGAAGGTTGGATGGGGCTTGGAGCACCCTGGGCTGGTGGGAGGGGTCCCTGCCCATGGCAGGGGGGGCACTGGGGGGGATTTCAGGTCCCTCCAACCCACCCCAGGCTGGGGTTGTGGGATTCTCCAAGCCCCACCACTTCCTGCTCTGCCTGGCCAAGGACATTTCCTCATCTCCCCACTCTGCTGCGTGGCTTGGGCTGCTTTGGATCAGCTCCAAGGTGGAAGAATCCCTGGATTTCCTGACCTCAGAGGCCTCGAGGGACCAACCACCCCCTGGCTCCTCCTGTGCCAAGAGAACTTCTCTGCCTCCTGTGCTGGCTTTGTCACCACCAGAACGTCCCCCCCGCCTCTGCCAGAGCTATTCCTAGGTGAGCAGTTAAATAATTCAGTGACGTTTTATTCCAGAATTTAATTATTTTATCATTTATTTATTGGGCTAAAGAGAGCTCTCTGGCAGGGGGGGCTATAAATCCCCATTTCCTCCAGCCTCCTCCTGCCTCTCCTCACTTGGCTCTCACCCTCCCCAGCCCCGTGCATGGTCAGATGGGACAGAATCCCACACAAACCCACCTAGTTCTCTTAATTCTGTTTCTTTTTTTTTTTTCCCCCTTTTTTTTCCCCCTTTTCCTTCAGCTGCTGAGCAACTGGGAAACCAAAAGGCAGGAGGATCCCAGGAGACACAAACCTGCACCCTGAGCATCCTTCTGGAAGGACAGTTTTGCCACTGTGTGTGTGTGTCAACAGGAGCAAAGGTGCATGGATAGATTTCTTTATTTTAATTCCCTCCAAGCCAGTCTTCTAGCCTGGAAGAAAGGGAAAAACTTGAATCACCCAGGCCCTGCCCCAGTGTCAAGGCTGTTGAGTAAGATGAGTCCCTCTCGGGGGCTCCAGCATCTCTCAGGGGCTAATATTGTCTTCAGACAATAGCTTCATGCTCATGAAGTGTCACAGCTACTTCATCCTCTTCAGGTAAAACCAGTAATTTAGCTTTTGCAAAGAAGAAGGAAAAAAAAAAAGAAAAGAAAAGAACAAAAAAAAACCCAACAAAAAACACCCACAACTGTAGAAAGGGGAAAATCATCTCGAGGAAGAAATAACTAAAAAAATGTGCAAAACAGAACGAAAATGACACTTCAGCTGTAACATCACATCATTAGCAAGATATTTTATCATGCAATTCATCTGCCTACCTACCTGCTTCCCAAACCACAATGTTCCCCTCAGAGTTCTGTTCCTCTTTTGCAATGAACCATAAATTACATGCTGACAGCTTTAATTTGTGCAAAGTATGCCTGGTTGCTTCTGGCACAAGCAGCCGGCTGCTATAATAAGGTCAATATATATTCATTGTCGCATTGCTTGATGTGCCAGATAACACAAAAAAATGCAGAAATGTGGTGGTTTCTTTGGGGCTGCAAAGTGGGAATGATAGAAGGCGAGGAAGGCCGCATCTCATCAGGGCCTGGCGAGCAGTTGGCTCATCATTTATGCATGGCATGAGCAATGTTATGATTTAACTAATCATCATCAGTTATTCATCCCATTGCTGTCAGGGGACCACGCAACACTTTCATTTCTTGCCAGTTCTGGATAATTTATGTTCCCCTATCATTCCGGGGTTTTTTTTTTTTTTTTTTTTTCCTGTGGTTGACCATTAGTGGGTAAACTACAACATTTCCTCCAGAGCCCGAGGTGTTGATATACGATGGAGCCTTGGAAGCTCTGGGGGAGGAGGAGATCAGCCCTTTCTGGGGGAACCTGACCCCTCAAAGCCCTGAGGACACCACGGGCTTTGCAGGGCTCACCAGCATCCAGGGGGCTGAGGCTGCTGAGACACAAAGCATCCCCCCTGATGATGGTGACCACAGCCCTGCAGCACTCCCATCCATCCCCTCCCTGGTGCTCAAGGAGGGGAAAGGTGTCCCAAAAAAACTTGGGAAGCAGAGCAAAGGGTCAGGAGGCATCTCAGGACGTTGTGTGGGTCCAGGAGACCCCTCCAGCCCACCCCACGCTGCCCAGTGGGTTTGGGTTCTGTTGGTTTGGGGTTTTGTGATTCTATTTTAAATAAATGAATGGAAAGGCAGAAGCTGAGGCACATGGAGCCCGGAGACTCTGCAGGAGATGGTGGCAGCTCTGGGGTGGATGGGACATTGGGGTGGCCCTGGAAGGGGAATGGCCACTGGACACCAGATTTTTCCAAAGCTTCACAAGCCTGGGTTGGGTTGGAAGGGAGCTTAAAGCCCACCCAGTCCTCCCCTTCCATGGGCAGGGACACCTGGGCCAGGGGCTCACCACCCTCCCAGCAGCAAAACCTCCTTGTTTTGGGGACAAACCTGGCTTTTGGGGCTTGAGCCTGGGAATCTGCTGCCTCTTCTGGGCTCTGCCCTCAGTGCTGAGGTTAAAATCCAGCCTAGCTCAAAAGGGGAGAGGGAATATCCCCAGCACTGGGAGGAGAGCACAGCTCCTGGGAGCCCCAGAGCTGGGGTTCATCATCTGAGCATCTCCCTCCAGCCTGACACCACATTTTCTCCCAAACACAAACCTCCCCGCTGCTCTCAGGGATGTTTTCCTATCACAGGTATTAAAGGCAGTAGATGAGACAGCTTTCCCCCCACATCACAAGTGTTTAAAAAGCAATAAGGCTTAATGCCTGTTTTTCTTACTTGGGAAGGTGGTTGGGGATGATAAATGATAGGCAATTTCATGGCTGGAACTTCAATTTTCCCAAAATATTAGTGCTCTTCTCCTCTCCTGAGAGCTCCCTCTTGGCAGGCTCTTCAGTCGCCTCCTTCTTCTCTGCTTCCAAATTAATTTTTGGGTCAGAAAAGCCATTTCCCAGGCCTGGCAAAGGTCTCAGGAAAGGTCAGCAGCACTCAGCCCCATCCGTAGCCTGTCAGAAGAGAGGTTGGAAAGCTGAACATTTTTCTTTTGGCATTTCTTAAGCGAAACAACTCTTCCCTCATCTTGAACTATGTTTAGGTGCAGCTAATGTAATTTAAAAGGATGCAAAAAAAAGCCCCAACATTGTGAAATGTTCCTATTTCAGGGAGGTGAGATGTGTCTGTTGCAGCACAGGAAAAGAAGTTTCATTCATTTTTCATGGCTTTTTTAGCTGAAGTGAAGAAAGTGAGACATGTTTTAGGCTGGTGCCAACGACTGCTCAACCCCGAAGCAAGAGAAAACAACCAACAAAAAGCCTGAAATAAAATAACATTCAGCCTAGGTCCCAGAGTGAGCAGCACTTCTGTGAGACCTCAGCATGTGTGAGCTGAAATTTCCAGATTTTCTTATTTTTTTTCCCACATACCCAAGCTCCTTCCTTCCTTCCTTCCCCTCGGAGAGATGCCAAAGGGCTCCAGGATGTCCCAGCCCCACGGACACAAAATCCAGAGCATGCAGCTGAGATTTCTTCCCATCCAAGTGATGCTGAGAGGATTCTCCTGGATGGCCCCAGGAGCCAGGATTTGGGCTGCTGCAAGGTGTTGGCTACGGGGGCCAGGAGATGGCCAGGAGGATGCAAGCAGCATGGGGATGGATGGAGGAAAGGAAATTCAGGGATGTCTTCCAGCTAACAGCAGACAGCAGCCCTGCTCAGTGCCAGTGTGTCCTTACCTGGCCCCTTCGGAAAAACCCTCCACTTCCCAGCTCAGAGGATGAAACCTGGAGCTGAGGGAAGGTGGCATCGGGACCATCGTGCCACCACATGGCCTGGCCCTCAGCCACCAGCACTGGTGGGAAAAGCAGGTGTGCCTGCTGCTCTCAGAGCCAGGCCCTGAAAAGATGATGCCCAGAAAAAGCTGATACCCAGAAAATATGGCATCTAGAAAATCTGACACCCTGGAAAGCTGGTACCCAGAAATGGTGATATACCCAGAAAAGGTGGTACCCAGAAAATCTGACACCCTGAAAAGGTGGTGCCCAGAAATGGTGATACCCAGAAAAGGTGGAACCCAGAAAATCTGACACCCTGAAAAGCTGGTACCCAGAAATGGTGATACCCAGAAAATGTGGTACCCAAAATGTGGTACCTAGAAAAGGTGGTGCCCAGAAAATCTGACACCCAGAAAAACTGGCACCCATAAAATCTGACTCTTACAAAAGTTGGTACCCAAGAAAGCTGAGGCCCAGAAATGTTGGTACTCAGAAAATCTGGTACCCAGCAAACCTGTCACCCAGAGAATCTGGCACCCCAAATTCCCCAAGCCAGCCCCCATCCCCATCCCCACCTCTCTCCCAGGCTGTGCATGGGGATTCCTCCAACCCCCACATGCAGGTGGCTCTCCTGGAGCCCTCCCAGGACCTTCCTCAGCTGCTTCCCAGGAGCTGCTGAGGTTTTTGGGAGGCTCAGGGAGCCCAGCAGCCCCCCCGGGATGGATGGCTGGATGGATGGCTGAGCTCCATCACCACCTGGCAGCTCTGCTCCAGGGGGATGTGTCAGGGCCCCCCCGCCCTGCTGATGGGCTGACAGAATATATCCAAGCCCCCCCAGGCTCTGGTGATGTTCTAATACAATTTATCAGCCCCCCCCTGGCTCTAATCCATTACAGCACCAGGGGCTGCTGATGTTGCTATTACCCCTCATCAAACTCCTGTCACTCCAGTGCTGTGCTCCATGCCACGGCCACTCAGAAGAGGGCAATAAAATTAAGCTTAATCCTCTAAGATTTATCTCTCTATCCATCTGGGGAGAGATATTGATTTAATACAGGTGAGGGACAGCACACAGATCCCCTGGGGAAAGGGGCTGACTGGTTAGGCTTCATATTTTAGAGCTTTTAAAACACAAAGGGAGCTTGAGTTGGGGTTTCTGGGGCTTCCCTCCCATGGCAGGCAGAAAGGAATGGGAAAATAAAAAAAAACAAACCCCAAACCTTCCTCTGCTTGGCAGCTGGGGGATTTCTGCAGAGCGCCCAGGGCAGTCGGTGCTTTGGGGAGTGAGGTGCTCTCTGTGCTGAAAACCCTTAAACCCAAGCAGAGCTGGGGCTTTTCCAGCAGCCTGGGTGCATCCTGGCTTCTCCATGTTTTCCTGTGGGTTTGGTTGGTTTGCTTGTTTTGAGTTGTTTGGGGTTTTTTGTTTTTTTTTTTCACCCTCAGAGGCTGAAGAGAGATTTGCTGGGGAGAATCCACCTCCCTGCCATGGGCACCAGGCAGCTTCCCAGCCTCTTCCCACTCCTGGGTGAGGACAGGCACTGCTGAAACCAGATGAGCAAAGACTAAAAGCCATTTAAAAAGACACAGAAATAAAAGGCAACGTTGCTTGTGAGGCTCCATCCCCAGCCCTCTGCAGCAAGGGGAGATTTGTTCACCTGAGGGTGCCCAGCACCCAGGTGCTGAACCCACCCCAGCCCCCTCCTCATCCAACCCCCAGCATCACCCACCCCACAAAAAGCTTTTATCAGCTCAGGGCTGAGAATCCCAAACAACAAACAAGGACAAAAAAAAAGGGGATAAGAGGTGTTCATCCCAGCTCTGCATCCCTCAGGGCTGGGATGCTGGAGCAGAGGGACGGGGACAGGGACAGGGACAGGGACAGGGACAGGGACAGGGACAGGGACAGGGACAGGCAGTGTCCTCTGAGCCTTCTCCTCACCCTTCCCCACCCCCAGGGCTCTGGTGGGGTCTTTGGGAGGTCGTGAAGACCCCCCTTGTCCATGCTGGGGGGTCCAGAATGTGTGGGGGTGCCCTGACCCCAGAGGTCCTGTCCCCCCTCAGCCCAAGCACCCATGGGTGGTCAGTGAGGGTGAGGGGTCTGGTCCCCAGCACCTGGCACTGGTTGCTGGGATGATGCAGGTGAGAAAGTGTCAGTAAAAGACCAGAATTTGGGGTTTTTTCCCCCTCTCCTCAAGCAGGGCTGGGGAGGAGCAGGGGGGAACCCATCCAGGGCTCCTCTGGGAACTGGGAGTTCTCCCAACCTCTCCCAAGGATCCGTGGAGCAGGGATGCTGCCTGCTGCCCACCAGCCACCCCCACCCGAGGGGCTCCGGGCCCGGGGCAGGATGGATCCATGGGGCCACATCCTGCCCCGGGCCCGGAGCCCCTCGGGTGGGGGTGGCTGGTGGGCAGCAGGCNCCTTCAACACTGCCAGGGATGGGGCAGCCACAGCTTCTGGGGGCACCCTGGGGCTCAGCACCCTCACACCACACAATTTCCCCCTCAGATTTCCCCCTCTCCCCTCTCTCAGTTCACAACCATCACCCCCTGGCCTCTCCCCAGGGCTGGGACCTGCTGGAACATCCCAGGGAGGAGATGCTGGAGGTACCCCCACCCTTCAGGACCAGCATCCCCAGCGTGCCAAACCCCCCCCAGGGCAAAGGGGGATGGCTCACCTGCTTCCTGGGCTTGGAGAACCCCTGGATTTGGAAGAAGGTCCTGGTGGAGGGGTTGGGGTGCCGGGTGCATCCTTCCCTCCTCTGGTTATTCCAGCGGCTCCGGGTGAGGAAAGGGAGGTTGGTGGCAGGCAGGGATGTTTGATCAGCTCCGTGTTGACTTTTGGAGCCACTGAACAAACAGGGCACTGTGGGGAAATTCAACAAACACCGGTTATAAAGTCCACATAATCAGCTTAAACTCAGAGGATAATTACCAGAGTCAAAATCGACAGCGTGGTGAAGATAGGAGTCAAGGACTGGCTCCAGCACATGACAGAAATATAAGTTGGCTGAGGCAGATAACCTTGTGAGCTGCAATTAACTCCGAGGCTTTGACAGTTACCGAAACCCTAAATGAAAATAGCCCAAGGAAAACAAATAGAAGGTTTGGCACAGCCGGAGAAATTCAAACCTAAACATACAAATTAAAAGCACCTCGAGAGGCAGGGTGGGATTCGTCACAGAATGGCTCCCAGTCACTTGGAAGTAATTGATGCACAATTAAAAAAAAAACAAAAAACCCAAACCAAAATAAAACCAAAGCAAAAAAACCCGACACACACACACACACAAAAAAAAACCCAACAAACCCCAACCTCAACCCTTTCTGTCTGCACAGGCACTGGGAAAACCCACTGTGGAAATCCAACCCTTCTCATGGAGAGGTTGGTTTGGTTGTGGGGTTTTTTCTTTTGTTTGTTTTTAGCAATGACCTGAACAGCAGGGAAAGAAAAAAATAAAAAAAAAGAAAAAAAAGAAAAAAAATAAAAAAAAGAAAAAAGAAAAACAGAAAAGAAAAAAAAGAAAAAAGGAAAAAAAAGAAAAAAAGGAGAAAAAAAAGAAAAAAAGGAAAAAAGGAAAAAAAAAGAAAAAAGGGAAAAAAAAAAAGCAAAAAATGTTCTCTTACGGCTTTTAACTTNCCCCCCAAAAAAAACCAGGGGATGATTTCCCAGCTCTGGCTCTCCTTGGGATGCCAGCCCAGGCTGTGGCCATCTGCCACCCCTTTGGTGGCCAAGGCTGGGGGAGAAGCTGCTCCCCCTCCCCTGGCCCCCACTGCTGGGATGCTTGGGATTCTGGCTGGGATGCTTGGGATGCTGCTTGGGATCCTGGTTGGGATTCTGGTTGGGATTCTGGTTGGGATTCTGGCTGGGATGCTGCTTGGGATGCTGCTTGGGATTCTGGTTGGGATTCTGGTTGGGATTCTGGTTGGGATTCTGGTTGGGATGCTGGTTGGGATTCTGGTTGGGATTCTGGTTGGGATTCTGGTTGGGATTCTGGTTGGGATGCTGCTTGGGATTCTGGTTGGGATGCTGCTTGGGATTCTGGCTGGGATGCTTCTTGGGATTCTGGCTGGGATTCTGGTTGGGATTCTGGCTGGGATGCTGCTTGGGATGCTGCTTGGAAAGCTCAGCAGGGAGAGGAAAGAAACCAACCTGCCACATCCCGTCGGAGGGAGCAGCAGGTTTGTCCTCCGAAGAGGGGGAAAACAAATTCCACAAATTCCCTTTTTGAACTCCAGACCAACAAACCACCAGCTCCGCCCCGCGCCGGGGTCCTGGGAGCTGTGGGGGGAGAAACGAGCTCATCAGAAAGTTTGGGGTTTTATTGTCACCTATTAACGGCCTTCTCCGAGAGGAGTTCCTCCTGCTTTACATTTTTTTTTGTTGTTTTTTTTTTTTCCCCCTTTTTCCCCCCAAGAATTCCCGGTCAGATTCCCGGCGCTGTTTCGCTTTTCCCATTGCCGGGAGGGAGCGCGGCCCCTGGGAAGGGGCAGGGCTGGGGCTGGGATGAGCATAATGAGGGCAGGAGGATCCAGGAAACTTCCTCCTGGCTCTTCTGGCTCAGATCCTGAGCGAGAAAAAGGTGTCAAGAGCTGCCGGCAATTTTTTTTGCAAATATTAAGGTAATGAAACAACTCGAAGCCGCTGAATTATTAAAGCCTCTCCTGCCTCCCTGATATTTTATTCCTTTTATTAAATGTGTAAGGGAAGTACCGGGGAGCCGGGCTGCTTGCCTTCTCCCACGCCTTTCCCAAAAAGCAGAGGAGGGGAAGGGAAGGCAGAGGAGCCCGAGAGCAGCCTGGGGATGGGTGGGCACCCAGGGGGATGGATGTGGCCAGCAGAAAGGACCAGCCCCGCTTTGGGCTGGAGGAGCCCCAACGTTTCCCAAGGTTTGGAAGGGCTGGAGGGAGAGGGGGATTTAATTCTCCCTTTTCCCAGAGAATTAACCCAAACACACTGCCTTAAAAGCTCTCTGAAAGGGGAGTCACATTCTAAGCTTAATTCTCATTTAAACACCCGAGGAACCCGAGGTTTCCAGCGTGTGCCCATCAGCCAGCAGCAAGCACCCTGTTTTCTAAACAAATCATTATTAACTTTAATATATTGCAGGCTTGTAAGCAGGCTGGATCCAATTTTAAGTGAAAATTAATGGCAAATTCTTGTAACCACATTAAGAGCCATCTTAGTTCATTTGAAATCAGTTAAACATGAAAACAATATGAAAGGCATCTTGTGTGCCTGGAATATAAATATTTGTCCTTACCCCTGCCAGAGCAGCAAGAAAAATTGAGAGAGGTTGGCATGTGAGCACTGCATAAACACCCTCACAAAGGGCCAACGTTTGATGGATTAAACTATTTGTCAATTTTTCCATTTCCTTCGTCGAAAAGTAATTAAACATTAAGCAGATGTCAGGATCTAATTGGCTGAAGAGAAGATTGCACAATGGGATTTATGGCAATTGTGAGGTTGGATTTCCATGTCTGTAAACAGGCAGCCGGGTGCCAGAAGATGCTGGTCACACAGCTCCTGCCTCTTCAGGAGCTGCAGAAGGATGGCTTTGGGGAAAAAAAAACACAAAAAACCCTTTACAGGCTCCAAAGCTCCCGAGCAGCCCAGGGAATTGGGGGGTGGGATGGGCTGGGATGCTCCTGGCTCCATCCCCCCCGTCAGCCAGGGCTGGGGGAGCAGAGTGGGGCAGGGACCCCCCCCACATCCCAGGCCCCTGCCAAGGAAATGAGAGGATTTCCTCTCCTTTGAATCCTTTTTCCCCTCTTTCCTCCACGGAAGAATGGTAGAGGAGGAAATAAATAGGAGAAAAACCTCCTCCTTCAGGTCACCTCTAGATTTTTTTTGTTTTCTCTTCCTGTTTTTTTTTAAACTGAGGGGAAACCCGATTACAAAAGGAGGAAAGACCCCCACTGGATTAGATGTGTTTAAATTTAGTGTCAAAACTGCTTTTTAAAATTTATTTATTTAATTTTTTTAAAATTTTCTCACCCCCACAGCCCCCTGGTCCCTGTCCTCCAGTGGGAACCAGGGCTGGGGGATGGAACCAGGGGCCCAAGGGGGCTCTTGAGCAATAACCCCCATGCTGTGGGTTTCCAGAGGGACTAACCAGGCAGCAAAGCAGCAAGGCAGCGATTTAATGCTGGGGTTCAGTCCCCCCCAGCCCAGCAGAGCCCCTTTCTGCAACCCCCCCAGCACTGCCAGGGCTGGGGATGATCCATCAGTTCTGGGAAGGATTCTCCTCACCCCTGGCTCACAGGACTTTGAGTTCAGCAGCACCAAAACCTGAGGTTTTCCCCCCAAAGCTCAGCCCAGAGCTGTGGTTGCCCCCAGCACCCACCTGCCAGTCTTTGTGGGGGAGATGGATGCCCCGTGGCTCTCCTGGGCATGGGATGTTTGCTCCTGGTCCTGCTCCAGGCCAAAGCCACCAGGGAAACATTCCTGTGTGAGCAACAGAGAGGGGAAAAAATTACAAAAAAAGAAAAAAAAGAAAAAAAAAGAAAAAAAAGAAAAAAAAAAGAAAAAAGAAGAAAAAAAAAGAAAAAAAAAAGAAAAAAGAAAAAGAAAGAAAAAAAGAAAAAAGAAAAAGAAAGAAAAAATAAAAAAGAAAAAAAAGAAAAAGAAAAAGAAAGAAAAAGAGAAAAAAAATAAAAAAAAGAAAAAGAAAAAAAATAAAATAAATAAATAAAAAAAAAAAGCAGACTCAAGAGAGCATCCCAGAAGCAGGAGAGGACTGGAGCTGCTCAGGCTGCCTGGAGCCCCAGGCCCAGCTCAGCCCCTTCCCCCTGGCCTGCCATAGAGGTTGTCTTAAAAAAAAAAAAAAAAAAAAAAAAAAAAAAAAAAAAAAAAAAAAANNNCCTCCTCTACCCTGAATAACCACTATTCCCTGCTTTGGGGAAAAAAAAAGAAAAAAGAAAAGAAAAAAGAAAAAAGAAAAAAGAAAAAAGAAAAAAAAAGGGAAAAAAAAGGAAAAAAAAAGGGATAAAAAAAGGAAAAACAAAAAGAAAAAAAAGAAAAAAAAAGGAAGAAAAAAGAGGAAAAAAAAAGAAGAAAAAAGAGGAAAAAAAGAAAAAAGAAAAAAAAAGAAGAAAAAAAAGAAGAAAAAAAAAAGAAGAAAAAAGAAAAAAAAGAAGAAAAAAAAGAAGAAAAAAGAAAGAAGAAAAAAAAAGAAGGAAAAAAAGAAGAAAAAAAGAAGAAGAAGAAGAAGAAGAAGAAAAAAAAAAAAAAAAAAAAAAAAGGCCCAAACCCCCAAACTACCAGACTTCTGTTTTGTGGTTGGTTTTTTTTTATTATTATTATTATTTCAAAGTACCCTGTTCAGCAGCAGAGCACACAAATACTCATAGCTACGCAAATAGCAACTCTTTATTTGCTGTGTTTGCTGTGTTAATATTGACTTTCCAGCCCAACAGTGCAGCTATTGAGTGGGGCTGTTGAGCAGCAGCAGAGCCCAGCCAGCCAGCACCCAGCCAGGGGGAGAGGGGAGGGTGGAGGAAAAAAAAAAATAAACCCAACCAACCTCTCTGCTTGTCCATTCAGCTCCTGAGGGTGAAGATGGTGATGCTGCTGGGCAGAGGAGAGCGATGGAGCAAAGCCAGGGGGATGGCACCTCTGAGGATGGCTTTGGATCTGAGGATGTCAGGCTGGGAGGGACCTCCAGGGTCACCTGCTCCAACCCTGCTCATCTCAGTGTTGATGTGAGATGTCCCAGCACCCACCCAGCTGAGACTTCAACCTTTCCCAAGTGGGGGAATCCCCCCTTCCCCTGGGAGACCATTCCAATCTCTGGCTGTCCTCAGGGGGAATCATTTTCCTCTTGTGTCCAACTGGAATCTCCCCAGGAGCAACTTGTGCCCATTGCCCTATGTCCCCAAAGAGTCTCCAGCTGCTTTGTGACCCCCTTTGAGTACTGGGACCCCAGAACCAGCTCTGTCCTGAGCCTTCTCTCTCCTCAAGGCAGGACAGACCCAGTTTCTCAGCCTCTCCTCACACGGCAGCTGATGCTCCAGTGCCCTGAGCATCACCTCCCCGACCATCCCTCCCAGGGGGGGCAAACCCAAGGCCCAGAGCCACCCGGGGCCTAAGGAGAAAAGAGAACAAAACAAAAAACAACCACAAAAAACCCACAAAAAAACAAACAAAAAAAAAACCCCCCCCAAACCCAAACAAAAAAACCCAAAAAAACCCCCAAACCCCAAACAAAAAAACATTAAATAAAAAAAATTAAAAACCCCACACAAAAACCCCACAAACAAACAAACAAACAAAAAACCACTCCAAAAACCACCCCACCCCCTGCATTTACTTTTCATGACCTGGAGCTCCCACTATCCTGGAATAAATCCAGGGAGGAAGAGGGGGGATGGAAGAGTCAATCCCCCCCATGTCCCCATCCTGGGATGGACCCAACAGTATTGCCCCAGACCATGGCACCCACAGATGGATGGAGAGGACCCCTCTGCAGGGGGAAAGGGGATAAGAAACCCTTTACACCCCAAAAAGGGTTTGTCAGGCCCTGGCCCAGGTGGAGTGCCCATCCCTGGAAAGGTTTCAAATCCCTGGAAACGTGGTGCTGAGGGACATGGGGCAGAGCTGGGTGGGCAGAGGGGACCTGGGCAGCCCATGCCAGGACCTGACACTGCTCAGGGAGGGGAGAGACCCTCATCATCCTCATCCTCCTTCCTCCAGCCAAGGGGAGGACAGCAGGGAGAGCCAAGTGCTTGGGAGGTGAGGATGTGAAGAGAGCAGGCAGAGAGGATTCCTGCTGCAGATCACCCAAAAGAAGGGAACAAAGAGGTGATTTTACTGCCCAGCTGCTCCAGGGCAGGGCACCCACTGCCTCTTGGCTTTGGCTGAATCATCCCCACCAAGAGGCACCCAGGTCCCTGCTCCGGGGGTCTGTGCTGGGAGAGGAGGCTCAGCCCTGGCTGAGGACCCCCCAGGGGAGGGGAAACTGAGTCCAGGCAGCAGCTGAGCAGCTCCACAGAATCACAGAATCAATCACAGAATGTTTGGGTTGGAAGAGACCTCCAAGGTCACCCACCCCAACTGAGTCTCCCTTTCCCAGGACAAAGATGCTCTGAGGCAGCAGAGCTGGATGCTTCCTGCAGGGAGAGGGGGTGATTGGAGAATGGTTGAGAATAATTGTCACTTGTCACCAGGATCTGTTCAGACACCATGATGAACCTCTCCTCCCCACTCACACCAGCCAGAGGAGCCACCTGGAAAGGGCAGGGGGAGGGGGGTCATTTTTTGGGGGGCACTTTCCCAGGAACCAGGGGATGGCACAAAGGTCTTTCCATCCCCAGGGACAGCACAGGGTGCTTGGGTCCCTGCACCCCACCTCGGGCTGGATCCATCCCCCTGGCCCCGCTCACATCCGAGGCACCAGCACCAGCACCAGCACCAGCACCAGCACCAGCCTGGCTCCCATTTCTTTTGGCTGCAGATGAAAAACATCTCCTGGTTTTATGGGACCAATTCTTGGCTGTCCATCCCAGCCTGGCAGTCCCTCCAGGAAAACATTTGGCCTCTTATTGTTCTGGTTTTTGTTTCAATCAATCAGGAATTCAGCCTTCCCTGGACTCCTCCCAGTACGTTTTTTTTTTTTTTTTTTTTTTTTTTGGTGTTGTTTCCCAGTCAGGTGTTTTCCACCCGATAACATCTCCCTGTTTGCCCCGAGATCACCTGCACAAACATGCTCTCAGCCCAAGGGCCAAGGTTCAAGAGTTGAAACCTGCACCGCCGGGTGCCCGTCGGAGCCTCGTTCTCCCTCCCCGTATTACCAGATAATAGCTGTACATTTAAGCAAATTATCTCAAATAAAAAGGGGACAATAATTACACTGTTTGTTTTTATATTTTTTTCCCCCCCCCCTTCCTTTCATTGCTGGAATTATTCTCTGTTTGCCCAGAGTTAAATATTAAGCCAGAACCTTTGGGCGCCGGCGTCTGCGCAGCCGCCTCTCGACTGTTGAAAAGCAGCAAAGAGTCAGTAAAAGTTTGGGCAAATATTGGATTTGGCAGCGTTTGCTGTCGGTATCAGGAAACCGATTGGTGGTATTGATTGACAGATGTGCCCAAATGTTTAGAAAGCCCGTCCTGGATTGGATTCTGCTAGGTGTTTCAGCAAACAGCCCTAATGCAAGGCAAACAGAGTTATTGGAAGAAGTGCCCGGGCTGTGTTAGCACAGCAAACGCAGAGCTCTGCAAACAGCTTAGGAAGAACCTGCCCACCTTCATATAACCTTTGATGTAGGTATTGATCCTTGGGAAGGTGGCAAAAAGTTGGGAGAGGGAGCAGATTGAGTGGGATCAGGGCTGGGCAAACAGCGTCAGAATGTAAATGTTGTCTTTAAGCTGGGGAAGGGATGGCTGCTGGGAACCAACTCCTGCCAGAGCCCTGGAGCCAGCCAGAGAGGAAAAAAAGTCCTGAAGCAGAGAGGAAACATCCTAAAGCAGAGAGGAAAGGTCCTGAAGCAGAGAGGAAACGTCCTATAGCAGAGAGGAAAGGTCCTATAGCAGAGAGGAAAAGCCCTAAGAAGTTTCCCAGGGGCTGCCTCCCGATCCTCCCCTGCTCCCCTGGGAGCTGCAGCACCAGGAGGGGTTCATTCTGCTGAGCACAGCCCAGGGAGATGGGGGGACACGGGGGGGACAGGGGG
>JAAWXA010000037.1:1026480-1057227 GCA_038090715.1 Florisuga fusca
CCGTGACTGGGGTGACAGCCCCACCATGCCAGGCCCCAGCACAACCTTCCCCATCCCCACCCCTGGAGAGCCTCCTGGGGGACAGCCCAGGGGATGGGATGCTCCTGGGATAACTGGTGTGGCCTCAGGAGGCAGCTCCAGGCTGGTGGAAGGAGAAGATGGGGGGAGGGAGGGGGTTCCTTCTCCCTGGGGGAGTGGGATGGGGCCATCCCAGGGGAGGACCCCCCAGGAAGGGGATTTGCCCTTATCCAGCATGCCAAGAGACAGCTGAGCCTTGGATTTACCTCGAAACTGTCCCTCAGGCTGGTGCTAGAGAGGAGGAGAGACAAATTGCCCCCCCATGCTGCGGGGTGCTGGTGCCCTGACCCCCTCCCTGGAGGCCTCTCTGGGCTGACTTCTCTCCCAGACATAAAGCAATGAGTTGTCACCAGCAGATTTTTCACTGACCTCATAAAAACCTCCAGTTGATGGTCATGGGGGAAGAGTTTATCCCCAACGGGTCCCAGGCTGAGGATGTGCCAAGGATCAGTCGTCAAGGTTGGAAAAGACCTTCAGGATCATCTGTTAAACACTGAGATCTACCAGGGGTGGGGTGCAGCCAAGTCAGCCCCAGCTGAGTTCCAGGGATTAAAAACCTCCTTTCAAGATGCTTTATCCCCAGGATGGGTTTGGGAAGGGGGTTGGATCCTGCTCCATCACCAGCTGCCCTTCCCATCTCTGGAGCTGTGCAGGAGGTGGCTCCAGGGCTGGAGGAAGGAGAATCCTCCCCTCAGGGGGGTTTTGTTTGTTTGTTTGGGGGTTTTTTGTATTTATTTTTTTTTTTTAGAACTAAACACCAAATTTCTACATGGGCTTTATCTTCAGGTGAACTTCACCAGCCCTCATTAACATTCCCAAGCCATCTCCAACATGATTTCTACCTCTGCTTGCCCCTGCCATGCTGGACTCGATGCTCTTTAAGGTCTGTTCCAGCCCCCAGGATTTGATGACTCCACACTACTAATTAGCAGCCTCCCCTGAATGGATGCAAAAGCCAATTTTTTTTCTCCCCAGGCTGTGATTTTTCCACCTCATCCACCTTTGCCTCACCACCACCACCTGCCCTCTCCTTGAACTTCCCCAAGCACCTTCTGGTGCAACTTCTCTCGAAGAAAAAAAGGAAAGAAAAAAAAAAAACAAACAAGGACCACAACAAAATTAAAAGCAGACCTGAAGAATTAGAAAGACCCTGTGGGAAGCTGGCAGGGATGAAGCTGCCTCAAGCCTGCCAGCTCTGCAGCCCCCAAGCCCCCCTGCTCACCAGCCCCTTTGCTCCACAGCATCCTGCAGCCCCAGCTGGGGTTTTGGGCTGGTTTATGGGAAGTTGGGTCCAGACCTGAAGCTTCAGCTCAGCTCCTGGCTCTCACATGGCCCAGTTCCACTACGGCTTCTCCTTTGGTTCTCACAACTTTTATTAGACCAGCAAAACCAGCTGAGGCTTGGAAAGCACCAGAGTGCTGACCACGGGCAGAGCTCAGGGGAGACCACACGTTCCCCAAGTTTACTTTTGACTGGAGCTTACAGCTCCAAAGCCAGAGCCTGGCCTTTTCCAGCATCATTTGCTGCCTTCTCACTGACCCAGTGAAAAACCCCTCTCACCTTTTTTTTTTTTTATGCCCCTTTTCTCCATTTCCAGCCTGGACCACTCCAACGTCACAGCCTGCAACCAGGGGGGATGCTGGGGTTGAGCCAGCACCTTGCTGGCCTCTCTTTATTGGCAAATAAAACCTGAAATCCCCCCCAGTGCCCCCCCTGCCATGGGCAGGGACCCCTCCCACCAGCCCAGGGTGCTCCCAGCCCCATCCAACCTTCAGCACTGCCAGGGATGGGGCAGCCACAGCTTCTGCCTCAGATGATGGGTGATGGAGATGATGGGTGCCTCAGATGATGGGTGCTGCAGGGACACTAGCTTCACCCCAGACCTGCAGGCTCCCTGCAAACCCCAGTGCTGGGGGGATCCCCCCCTGGGAACCCTCCCCACCCCAGTGGATCCCCCCCAGCAGCATTTCCCAGCTCCCTGCCCCTCCCAGCTCCCTGCCCATTTTCCAGCACTCAGGCACAGGATGGATCCAGGGATTCTCTTTGGCCCCAGGGGGGGGAACATTTTCCTTTTGGCATTTGAGCATCAGCAGCCGGGAGGTGATGCTGCTCCTGGGGCACTGCCCCCCCTGCCCAGGCTGGCTGGACACCCCCTGAGGTGGTTATTGTTAATAAAAGATTAAATTAACGAGGGGATCAGCGAGGCTTTCAAGAAACATATAACACTGTATTAATCCCAGCCATGCAGATTATTGCTGGATTTAAATATCAAATTGAAACTCGAGAAGGGGGAAAAAAAAATAAATAAAAATCCTGTGCAATATCTGAGCTATCCCAGTGTGCCCATCACCCAGAGAGGGAACAAACCCCCTCAGCCCCCAACGTCCTCAGTGCTGGAAGAGCAGGGAGAGCCCTTTGGCTGCCATCAGGCATTGATCCAGCCCATAATGAGGTCAACAGCAGGCTTCCCACAGGCTCCAGCAGCCTCTGGAACTGCTCCTTCCAAACAGCCCCCAAACCACAACCCTTAGACGAGCACAACCTCATTATGGGCTGGATCNTTTGAGACCTTTTGTGAACCAGGTTATTGAGACCACACATGGTGACACATAGTAAATTCAGTGCTGGTGACTTGGGGTCACAACCCCTCTGCTGATGAGGGGCTGCCTGCCCCCTGCCCCAAAGCAATTCATCCTTCCCCACACTTATTATTTCTATACCAAAGGGATGCTGAGGGAGTTTTCCTGACTTTTTATCAGAATTCCCTCCCTGGGCAGCCAGACAGGGTGCTGGGATTTACCAAAAGTGTCCCTGAGCCCCTTGGCCCGGGAGCTTTAAAGGAGAACCAGCATCTCCTGCTCCTCCAGAACCAGGACACCCCATTCCTCTCCCCTAAATTCCAGGCTGGGGGTTGGGGAGGGGAAAATCAAGCCCATAACTGAGCAGGGTTGGGGCCAGGGGGGGTCAGGCTCTGCTCCCCAGGAACAAGGGATGGGACAAGAGGAACGGCCTCGAGTTGTGCCAGGGGAGGTTTAGGTTGGAGCTGGGGGACAATTTCCCCCTGGAAAGGGTTGTCAGGGCCTGGCCCAGGGGGAGTCCCCATCCCTGGAGGGGGTTCCAGTCCCTGGAGATGTGGTGCTGAGGGACACGGTGGCTTTGGCAGGGGGATCTGGAGGTTCTTTTCCAACCCACAGCATTTGCTGATTCTCTGGCTCAGCTGCAGAGGGGGGGGCACAGCCCCAGCAGCCCCCCAGGAGCCATTCTGCCTCTCCCTGCCAGCTCTCCCCCCATCACCTCTGCCCTTCAGCTGCAACACTCCAGCATCTCCTGACACCCCCTGGGGACCACAAGCCAAACCCTGGGGACATCAGCACCAGAGCACCCAAACCCCAGCTGGCAGCACCTCCCCAGCCCTGACAGCACCCAGGAGCACCCCGAGGGACCCCACAGCCTCTGCCAGGGACCTGGCACCCAGGGCAGCCCAAGGAGGAGCCAGACACCCCTGTCCCCTCCAAAGGGGACACAAATCCCTGGGTGGGGACACACTCACGGGCTGGCAGTCCTTAGGGGGATGGGGCTGATCTCCTTCAGGCTCCTTTAAAGCACTGGGACTCGGAAGGGAGGCTTGAAATAAAAATGAAAAGGCAAACAGAAGCGGTGTCTGCACTTAAAAGCCCTCTCAAGGCTTGGAGATGATTAATGTGTTTAAACTATAAACTCTAGCTGGTTTAAGAGGAGATAAATAGGAGCTCAAGCCTTCTGGGCTACACAAACAGTGGGAGGGTGTAAGCAAACAGCCCTGACAAGTCCAGCTCTGGTGGAGTTCTGCAGGGGACACGTGTGTCCCGTGCCACCAGCACAGGGCTCCAAGGGGCTGGGACCCCAGAGAGGGACCTGCCAGGAAGGGTTTCCCCTTCACCAGCTGCCCCACAGGGAATGGGAGCACCCAGCTGGCCGGGGTCCTGGGGCTGTTTCCAGCCAGCAGCCAGCAGAAAAGCTCCTTAGGAAGGCTGAGGAGGGCTGGGGGCAGCTGCCCTCCCTGGGAAAGGGGCTGGGGACAAGGTGTGTGCCACCCCAGGGCTCTACCTGGAGGCAGGGAGTTCCTCTCCCAGCTCCCCGGGATGGGACAGGGCAGAACTTCACCACGAAGGCTCTGCTGCCCCTTCCCAGCTTCTCCTCCTCAGCCTGGTGAGCAGGAAATCCTCCTCCAGCTCTGGCAGGTGGCAAAAGTCTCCAGAGGGGGGAAGAACAGAGGTGATGGCAAAGCCACAGAGGAGTAAAGATCCTTCAAGAGGCTCCAGCTCCTCCAGGCTGGTTTCCAGCACTCCACCCCCCAGCTGGGACCTGACTCACCTGAGCAGCCCCAGCACCAGCCCCTGGACTGGACCCAGAACTGAGAGCTGAGCCCTGGGACCCCCAGGATTCCCACTCCTGCCTTGCTCAGTGTCCCAGAACATTTCATCCCTGGAGCCACCACCCTGAGCTCCTCACCCTCCCACCAGGAGCCCTCAGCACCTTCCCAGCTCCGGATTTCCCCTTCAGCATCCAGAGAACTCCTCATCCTCTCTTCCCCCCCTACAGCAGAGGCACCAGAGCCCCCCTCATCCCTCCCCACCCCTTGCAGCCACCCAAGCCTCACCCTTTGCTGGTCCCGGGTTCCCCACATCCAGGTTCTTCCCACATCCCTGCTCCAGGACAGAGCTGCAGGGCCGAGGGAACAGCAGGAAACACGGAGCCCAGGAGAGCAGGACATGGAGAAACTCCTTCCCCAGCTCCACCCTGAAGAGCGAGGAGCAAAAGGAGGTGGCAGAGCCCATAGTGGACACCCCCCAGCTGAGACCCCCCGTGTGCCACCCCCAGAGGAGACCCAGGGGTGCAGGAATCAGTGCAGGGGTGCAGGGATGAAGGGATGCAGGGGTACAGGGATGCAGGGATGCAGGGATGCAGAGATGCAGGGATGCAGGGATGCAGGGATGCAGGGATCAGTGCAGGGATGCAGGGGTGCAGGGATGAAGGGATGNTCCCCCCTGCCTTAGAGCTGCAGCCCCCAGGGTTTTTTCCCCCTGTTTTGGGGACCCTGGATGGTTTTCCCATTTGCCCTAAGCCTGTGCTGCTCCTGAGCAGTTTTAGTTCTTCCCCCAGACCCCCCCCCAGGCTGCTGGCTCTGAGCACCTCCAGCTGCTGGGGGGAGGATGTCCCAGGGAAGGGGCAGGGGAACAAACCTCCCCATTTCGGGAACCTCTCCTTCCCCATGGAGGTCACACAGGGGCCAAGAGCATCACTACCTGGGGGTCCCTCTGTGTCTGCAGGAGACCCCCAGAGCAGCATCAACACACCAGAATTTCACCCCAAATTCTTCTCAGGAGGAAAGAGCATTCAGGGACGGATTTTTTTGAGGGGGCAAGAAGCCCAGTGGATGAAAGTGCTGAAGACATTGGGGCAGGAGGGGGGAGCTGGGCACATCCATCCCCCTCCCCACCGCTGGGGAAAAAAGGAAAAAATAAAGAAAAAAAAAGCAAGCCGTGAGCTGTAAATGAGCTGAAACTTGGTGTCAGCCCAGAAGATGGTTTTCCATCCTTGGATTACTCCCCCAGCTCCCAAACCAGGCTGGGAACTCCGGGGCCACACTGACATCTTATGGAAAAAAGGATCTGGTGCAGCTGAGGAGCTGGGAGGCTCCCAGGAGAAAGGCACAAATGGGGCTGTTGCTCACCTGGTCCCAACAAACCCGGTCCTGGTCTGCCGTGGGAGAAGCTGGACGAGAATAAATAAATAAGTAGATAATAAATAAATAAGCAAACAATTCGATTTATCTGGAATTAAAGGAAAGGAAGTGAGGTCCTGAGGTCCTGCCCGGTGGGGCACAACCTGGAGGAGGTTGTGGGGCTGCAGACCTGGGGCTTCTCCTCCAGCCTTGCCTCTTTCCAGTCATTATTTATGTTTATATAAATATATAAAGGGAGTCTCGTGGTGCTCTGACCTCCGTAGCAAGGTACAAAATTCATTTGCTAGAAGTGAAGTTTTAGCTCCAGGGGATTTTTGCTGGGGAGCAGCAGTAACCTCAGGGATGAGGAAGCTCCTCTGACCCTCTCTGGATTATTCCAAGCAGGAATAATCCAGGAGATTTAGCAAAACTGCTCCAAAGAGCCCCCCCAGAGAGCAGCCACCCCGTTCACAGGTGAGAGGAGGGGGACGTGTCACCCCATCCCTGTCCCCTGCCATCCCCAGGGACCTGTGCCTGAGGCTGCTGCCCCTGCCCCAGTTTGGGGGGGGCTCTTTGGAGCAGTTTTGCTAAATCTCCTGGATTATTCCTGCTTGGAATAATCCAGAGAGGGTCAGAGGAGCTTCCTCATCCCTNCAGGGATGCAGGGATGCAGGGATGCAGGGATACAGGGATCAGTGCAGGGATACAGGGATCAGTGCAGGGATACAGGGGCGCAGGGATACAGGGATACAGGGGTGCAGGGATGAAGGGATGCAGGGATGAAGGGATGAAGGGATGAAGGGGTGCAGGGGTGCAGGGATGCAGGGATCAGTGCAGGAGTGGGATGGGGAGGAGGAGGAGGAGAAGCCAGGAGAGCTCAGGGAGGCAGAGGAAGCAAATCGCTGCCTCAGACTGGGTTGGGGTGGATCTGAAGGGCCCATTGAGCAGGTGACTGTCACTGCAAACGCCGCGGATTATCCCGACACCGGGAGACAAGCCCGGGTAATGCTGCTCCTAATCCTGGGGATGTTCAAACACTCTGAGGCTAGATAAATAGACTGTCTAATTAAACCAACAAGTCACCGTTTATTTTCACATCACAATAGGTTAAATGACTTTTTTTATTCCCATTTTCCATATCAACCCAGCAGACTGACTGGGGGTTTTTTACCTTTTTTTTTTTTTTTTTTTTTTTTTTTTTTTTGGTAATAAAAGCTGAACTCTAATTAACAGCTGGTGCGGTTGTACTTGGCAGCACTGTGAGTAATTCAGCACAAAGCAAACACATTTACTGTAAATGGCTTTTGATTGCAGAGCCCAAGGTAAGGGATGTTTTGCCTGCGGGTTCCAGGTCCCACCCCGGCACCGCTCCAGAGGACCAGGGGGAGGTCAGAGGGAAAGGAAGAGGGAAAAAGGGGCAAAGAGCAAAACCAGGGACACAGACAGGCCATGGGAGAGGGGGCAGCTCCCTCCCGGCACCTTTTTTTCATTCCAATTTTTTTTTTCCCCTTTCCAACCAGCAAGGAGCTGTTTGCTTATTCCAAGTGAGGAAAGGGCTTGGGATAATAAATGGGATCTGAGCAGCACCATCTCCAGGGCCCCCCAACAACCTCCTTACAACCCCCCCAGCCCTGAGCTTTATCCAGACAACAGGCTGGCAGTCACCTCTACCCCCCCGTGACACCTTTCTCGTGATTTATATTAAAATATTGACAACAGCTTGAAGTGCCCGGCCCTAAAAAAATATTGAAAATCGATCCCTCCTGCTTCACTTACCCCTTTCCCGTTTCACTGCTCTCCCCAGGGATTCAATCACCGAGTCCTCAGCCAGGGCCCCGTATCCACCTCCTGCTGGGGGGAGGGAGAGGGGCTGGAACCCCCCAGTCTGTCCCCCCTGAGGTGGCAGCTTCCCTGCAAAGAGGTTTGCACAGAGCAGAATGGAGGTGAGGTTTGTTGGGGGAAGTGTTTAACTAGATGGTCTCACAGGGGTTTTGACCTCCAGGCTGAGATCCAGGGATGGGATGGAGGGGGGGGATGGATGGATGGGATGGAGGGATGNCCCTCTTCTTTATAAAACCAGAGGTCTCAACCCCAGCCCTTGAGAGGAAGGTGGAAATCCAGGCTGGAATCCTAATGCTGCAGCCTGACCTCTTTGCCTGGACAATCCACCTCTGGAAATGCCATCAGCCTTTCCATTTCCACATCATTTAAAGGTGAAGCTTCACCTCGAATAAAAATTGAGGCTTTTGTGATCCCTGCCCTGCCTGGGGGCAGGCAGAGCCATCCCACCCCCTCCCCCTGGGCTCTCCCAACCCAAGGAGCCCCAAAATCCCAGGGTTTGGCCTCGGTTTGGGTTTTCCTCCCCATCCCCAGGCTCTGCCTTCTCCATAAAGGTGATGGTGGCACTTTGAGAGGAGCAGGAGCATCATTTTGAGAAAGTTAATTACTCATTATTCGGAATCCCATTTGCAGGGAAGGTTGGAATTCACCAAAAAGCAGATTTTTGTGGTTTTGTGCTTAAACCCGAGGTGTGTGTGTGGGGGGGGGGGTGGCTCTGCCCCAGCCCCCCTGTCAGAGGGTTTATTAACACAGGAGATGAAAGCATGAACCTGCCAGAGCTGAGAATTCCCACTGCAATAATGCATTGGGCTAGGCCAAGCTCCAACCAATATTTACTTTCTCTTATTTTTCAACCGAGTTTCTTGCAGCAGCTGAGGAGCTGCTCTCCTTGGCTCTGCTGGGGTTGTGAGCAGCCCCCCCCATCCTGCTCACCCTCATTTCAGTATCAGCATTATGGCTAAAATACTTCTATTACTGCAACTGGGTTGCTGGTTTGGTTTCTTCTGGGTTTTTTTTTCCTTTTTTCTTTTTTTTTTGTGTTCATTCCAAGCCCCAGCAGCTCACCCCTTGCAGCCAGCCCACCCTGCTTGCTTGAACCTCACCCTCCCACCATCCAACAGCCCCCAAAATCCCCCAAACCCCTGGATTTTAGCTCATCACAGGCAGAAAATAAAAGCCCAGACCTGCCAGCCCCTAATCCAGAGCCACAGCCACGTGCACCCATCTACTTCCCTCTGTCTAGAGACAAAAAAAAATCTTTCCCAGTGAACAAGTTTTCTTCCCAAACTCTCTGTCCCCTCCGTGTCCCATCTCCTCCTCACCCCAGCACTCACCAGTACTCCCAGTTTCTTGTGGAAGTGACACTGCTGCCACCCAACCCCTCCTTGGAGGGGCCAGGGGACTGTCACAGCATCATCCCCAGAGCTGGACCAGGGGAGGAGGAGGAGGAAGGAGGAGGAAGGAGGAGGAAGGAGGAGGAAGGAGGANCAGCCCTTCCCCAGAGCATCCCCAACACCCTCCATAAAAACCCTCCAGGATTTTGTTTTCAAAGCTGCATCCCCCAGCCCGGGGGTCCTGGGAGCGTTTTGCAGAGGGGCAGTGGTGGTGACAAGGTGACCAAGCACCAGATTTTCCCACCACTGCTCAGACATTGACCCGTGGCACCAGTGGGATGGAGCAGCAGCCCCCCAGGACCCCCTAAACCCACCCAGGACCCCCTAAACCCACCCAGGACCCCCTGAAGCTCAGGGGGGGGGAACACCCCACCCCTCTGCACCCCCCTGGCTGGGCAGAAGGAGTTGCCAGGACTGGGATCAGCACCAGGGAAAGGCTGGTCCAAGCCCAAGCAGTGGGCAAACAGCTCAGAACCGTTTCCAGGGGCAGCAGCAGAAGGGCCAAATCACCTGAAAAGGCAGCAGGACACAAGGGCTGCTGGGCAGAGCTGCTGCTGCTGCTGGAAAGGTGAAAGCTCCCTCAGCCAACATGGGGTTTAGGGGCTCTGCTGTGACCTGCTGCTGCTCCACAGGCTCATTTAATTTAATTTCTCTGGCTTTTGTCTGCAGAACACCTTCTCCCCCTTTCAACAGCAAAGAGCCAAAAGCCCAAAGCTAATATTTATGCCTTAGATCTCCTTGATGATGCAATCTAGCAACAAATCACTGCTTAAATAATCCAGCCATTTAATCATCCAGAAATGTGTAGAAATAAGAGGATTAGCCCTCTATCCCAGGGAATTGCATTTTACAGGCTCTAGGTTTTTTTCCCCTAATAAAACAACAAGAGCAGAGTGTGGTATTTGAAAAATAAATCCAAAGCTCCAGAGCAACCGAGCTGGTGGGGCAGGAGGAGGCTTCTCCCTTTCCAGCTACAGCTCCTGACTCCCCAGGTTCTGACCTGACCCCCAGGTTAACTGATGGCTTTAACCCTTGCACCTCCACTTCCCAGGAATTCTTTGCAGGGGCAAAGCAGGATTATCAGCCTGCTGCCTTTTTCCCTGGGAGACCCAAGTCAGTGGCTCCAGCCAAGGAGAAGGACAAACATCTTCCCTCCAGAAAGCAACTGCTGCTCCCCCCCCACCACCCCAGAACCCTTTTACTCCTCTTTTTATAGGCCCTTCGTCCACAAAGCTGACTATAATCAGAGACAATATAATTTTAGCAGGCGGGTGGATTATTTTTAACAGCATCTGAACTCAACATAAATCACGGCAGGCACTGGAGACAAATGCTATTTCTGGGAAGCAGGGAGCAGTTCGTTGGAAAAAAAAAAAAAAAAAAAAAAATTAAAATAAATCCTTACTTCTGTGTCACTGGGGCTGCCAGCCTGGGTCCTGCCTGAAGGAGGGTGGCCACCAGCACTGCTGGGAGGTGGCTTTTTTTCCTAAGGATGGACAAAGCCCCATCCCTGGGACAGGGGCACTGCTGCAGGGCTCTCCCAAACACCGTGGTGCAGGTCAGCTGCCCTCCCCAGCAAGGCAAACACTTTTGCCTGAAGGAGTGAGGTTCAAGGTGGGTTTTTTTGTCACCCACAAGCCCCAGGGACATCTGGTGCCCGGGCTTTGAGGGCTGCTCACACCTGCCAGGATTCTCACTTGTGGTTTTTCACGGTGTGCTGGGGACAGCGAAGGCACTGGGAGGGATGGTGACTCCCAGTTTAATTCCTTTGAGCAACCTAAAGCTTAGTCCTGCAGGTTCTTCAGAAGTAGCTTTCAGCCTTTGTAACCAGCCCCTAAATGGCCACGGGTGGTCCAAGGCTATGGATGTGGCTGGGGGGAGATGGAGGCCAAGGAGCCCCCAGCACAGCTCACAGGCTCTGGGACCAGCAGGAGAGGGGAGACCACAAAAGGCAGGGGAAGAGAGAAACCAGTTCACTGGGGAAAAAATGAAAAAAAGGAAAAAAAGGAGAAAGGAGAAAAAGGAGAAAAAGGAGAAAAAGGAGAAAAAGGAGAAAAAGGAGAAAAAGGAGAAAAAGGAAAAAAAGGAAAAAAAGGAAAAAAAGGAAAAAAAGGAAAAAAAGGAAAAAAAGGAAAAAAAGGAAAAAAAGGAAAAAAAGGAAACTAAAAGGAAAATTCATCTCTAAAACTGAGTGTGGCCCAAGCATCCAGCAGCAGGTGAGCCCTGATGCCAGCCTGCACTGGGGATGTGTTCAGAGCCACACAAACTCCCACAGCCCTGGCAGACACCAAGGGGGGGGTGATGGGGCTCGGGTCTGCATCCAGGAAGCCCAGGTCGGTATTCCCAGGAAGCCCAGGCTGGTATTCCCAGGAAGCCCAGGTTTGCTCTTCCCAGCAGCCTGTCCTGCCTCCCCATCACTGTGAGGAGGATGCAGACAGACCAAGTGCCCCTCTCAGCCCCCTGCCAGGGTGACCCCAGTGCCACCAGTCCAGCCCAGCCCATCCCATCCCATCCCAGACGTCCTGCGATGCCTTCGCAGCAGAAATCGAGACTTCCCCTCCAGCCAGCCTCCCCTACCCCTGAAACTCCGAGGTTTTTTTGCCTTTGCCTTTGATCCCTGGCTGCAAATAGCTTCCCCCGAGGCAGAGGGGAGGATCAGGAGAGTGACAGAGCCCGGGGCTGGGAGCAGCTGTAGCCAGGGGGGTCAGGGGGGAGCATGTCGGCACCAAGTGTGAAGCAGGCAGGGGAGCTGCCAGCTCCCAAAGCAAACAGCCTGCTCCCCCCCAGCCTTTCCCTCCCCTGCTCCCTGGCAGCCTGCCCGGCACACAGCCCGGCTCCAGCCACCACGCTTTGCACAGCAGCAGACACCTTTTTTCTTTTTTTTTTTTTTTTTTTTTTTTTCTTTTTTTTTCCCTCCTTTTTTTTGCAGAGCACTTGGCAGGAAGACCAGGCAGGCAGTAAACCTCCGTTAACTTCACTGGGAAGAGTTCAGCTAATCCTCCCCAGCTTCTGGTACTTGACATCCTTGACAGTGATTCCCTGCTGCATGCAGAGGGGCAGGACAGGACCTGGAGGAAGATTGGGGTCCTGAACTTTCCTACCCCCTCACCTCCCCTCCTTGACAGCAGGCTTTGGAACAGACCCACTTCCAGAGCAGCTCTGCTCCAGCTCCCTGTCTCTGCCATGTCAGGGCTGAGCCTGCATATTTTAATTCTGCTTTTCATGACTCAGCAGAGGCTGCAGCCAATTAATGCCAAGAACATCCAAGCAACGGAGGGAACAGAGTCCAGAGGCTTCACCTCTCCCCAGCAGGAAACTCTGACGACTCCGAGCTGGCAGGAGGATGGGACAGCATTAGCTGCAGCCTTCAGCCCATTGTGGTAGGAATTTGTTGCCTCAAAAGGTAAATATTAATTCAGTTCAGTCCTCCTGACAGACGCTGGCGTGCAGAGGAGCTGAAGGACACACACACTGCCCCAGGTTCCCCCCTGACACCAGGCAGAGCCCCCACTGCTCCCCAGCTCCCTTCCAGAGGGAAGCAGCTGACTGGAAGGGCTGAAATTCAGCTATCTGCACCAGAAATCACGGAAACAACAACAACAGAAAATGAAATCACTGAACAAACCACTGGCCTGCTTTCAGCAGCAGGCTCTGAGCCCCTGCGAGGCAGCAGGATGCATTCCAGTGGAGCACAGCGTGATCCTGCTGGCAGGGGCAGGAGGGCCTGCGAGGAGTCCTCTTTAAATGAAGCAAAGCACTAATTACAGAAACTAGCATGCCTTGGGTGACTGTTTCCATAACCCAGCTCTCCTCAGCAACGGGTTCCAGCATCCCAAGGGGAAGGCGAGCAGGCAGCTGCCTCTTCCCAGCCCAAACACAGCCCAAACAAACCTTCCTCCTGCTGACCAGGGGAGCAAGACCCTTGGGTTTACAGCCCATGGGCATTAACAAGTTCAGGGCTAAGCCCCAGAGCTCACCCCCCTCTAGAGATGAGAATTTTGAGGTGCTCCACAGGGCTGCTCCTTCACCCCCTCTCAGGTAAAGTGAGTTGCAAGTCGGTGCCCAAGGGGAGAGTCAAGGAAGGTAGAAAATGCACTGCAAAAGGAAAAAAACTAAAGAAAAAACCAAAAAAACAACCCGCTGAATTTCCAAAGATGAAAATTTTTCCCCAAAGCCCACTTGCTTCAGAAAGGCTTTCCCATCCTGGCTGACAGCAGGCTGGTTCAGCTGCTCCACAGGGGTTGGTGCAGGCAGCACTCCTCCTCCTCCTCCTCCTCCTCCTGTTTGGTTTAACGCTTCCCACCGAATGTCAGCAGAGACTGAGGAACGAAAAGTACCCAGAGATACCCACAATAAATGCCAGCCCTTGTTAGCTGAGCAAACTGTGCACTTAGCTGAGTCTTGGAGGAATCTTTGCAGAGCAAACACTGCCAGTACCACGGCTGAGAGTAAATATGTGAAGAAGAGGCAAAGACACGAAGAACAACTTCAGAGGAACCCGACGGAGTGGCACCCAACACAGCTCCACTGATGGAAAAACAAACAAACAAAAAAAAGTGTTGCCAGAGCCGGGCTGGGAAGCTGAGCCTGATGGACACAGGGGCTCATCCTGGGAGTCCAGCTGCCTCCTCCTTGCCCCACGCCAACAGACTCCAAACTCCCTCCCAAAGAGCCCCAGTCCCCCCCCAAGTCCTGTTTCTTTCCAAACACGGACCCAGGGCAGCTCAGAAAGCTCCTTCCCACTCACTGGGTTTCACTCTTTGGGCCCATCACAGGAGGTAATAAAGGCACAATTAATTAAAGGTGTCACTGCTGGGGAGGAAGGGGCTGCAGGGTGGCTGTGCTGGCTGAGCAGGGGGATGGCCAGGCAAGGCTTGGAGCCTGGTGGCACAGCCCAGCTTCCACCCTCCCTGAAATTCAGCTCCCAGGGCAGCACTGCTCCCTCAGCCACAGACCTCAAGGGCACTTCAGGCACCTGAAAAACAAATCCCAGCCTGGAGCCAAGCTGTTACCATGCTGCCACCTTCCTCACAGAGCCTGCAAGGACAGGTACCCAGCTCAGCAAGGGCTTCTGTTTGCTCTTTTGATTAACCTTTAATAGGACAAGGTGGCTGGAGCAACTGTTTTCTTTGTACTTAGCTGTACTTAGCTGCTTTCTCCTTCAAAACAAGAAATTTCCCAGCAAAGCTCTTGCAAAACACTGTGTGTCAAGACACAGAACTTGGCAAGGACTGGGAACCACACACTTTGGCTACCAGCAATATAAAAAAAACCCCAGTATTTTGGAAGCTAATGCAGAATTCTTTTCACACCACTCCTGAAGTGACCCAAACCAAGCCACGTTCTGTAGTTACATATTTTTCCTTCACAAATTTCTGAGTGCCAGTTCCTCGTGTCTCCTCCCAGGTTTCCTCAGTAACACTTCCAGTGACAGACACTGATGCTGGGATGACTGCATCCACATCCAAGAGATTATGTACTTGCCAGCTTGCTCAACATTAATAGTACATTAATTATTTTAGTTCATAACTAAACACCAGAAATAGGAGCACGAGCCTCACTTCAGTTTGTTATTTCTGTCACCCACACTTCTTATCCCTGTCCTCCCCCGGGGCTGCAGCAGGAAGAGGGTGATGCAGGGAACCCCCTGCCCAGGCTGGGGGTATTCCCGAGGCTCCAAGATGAGGAGAGGAGGAATTCCCTGTCCCCCAGGCTGGCAGCAGGGCAGGGGAGCCCCGGTGGTTATCTCGTACCACCTAGTGGCACTCACTCACCATGCAGCCCCAGCAGCTTCTCCAGCAATCCCCGTGGCTCTTCAGGCCGGTTCTTCCCCTCCTGGGTTTCCTTTCTGTTTCCCACCTCCAAGCTATGTTCCCAGGACACTGTGTTGAACTCACCAGGCAGTAAATAGTGGCAGATCTGTAGCTGAACCACCACCCCCTGGGGTGCCTGCTTTGGGAACCACAACATCTTCCTTCCCCCCAAGCCTCTGGGGGCACAAAGCACCAGCAATGCCTGCTCAAAAGAGAATAAAAATGTTCTGCCTCCTGCTTTCCCAGAGCCACTGGGACCCAGCCTGGTCTGGGTGAGGAGAACAAATTCACCAGAGAGGACAATGCCACTGTGGGCTGCTGCTGAGGGCCCCTGAGATGGGGTTTCTTTACAACAGAACCTTTCCTTGGACCACCTGAAAAGAAATTTGCTTATACCAGCTCTGAACAGGCTCTCACACCCAGCACTTTTTTCCTAAAAACAAAAAAAACCCCAAAATTTTAAAATGGCCTAGCTCTAAACTACTCAGTAAGAAAAGCTTTGCCATCTGCTGGAAAAAACTCCAAGCTTCAACATCTTCCAACAAAGCAATCCACTCACTCCAAATGGCACCAGCTGCCCTCCAAAGCAATTTGCAGACAAAAAGATAAACTTGTCCCAAAACAGGTCTTGGGATCCAAGTAGAAGCCTTGGTTCAAAGTTCAGAAATACCCCAAAAGACATGCTCAGTCCCAGCTTTTTGCACAAGACAGTCAAGATGCTGTGGTGTGTGCTGGGGTTTCTGTACCTTAGCAAACCTCCAAGTGACCAGAACACGGTTTGTAAGAGCTGTTGAATAAAAGTATTTATTTTAACATGTTTGCAGAGCCATGCATATAAAGTTCTCACCGTATCTGTGAGCAAAATACCCTTTTACCTCCTATCTACAGATGTAAAACATTTAATTATTTACTTGCACTACAAAACAAAGTGGGTCTGATGTCAAGCCACCATTACTCATCCTTATCAGGATTCTTTGCTTTGTCTCTATGAAAGTTTGAAGGTTGAAATTGTTTACACAAGCTGATTTGCATATTAAATAGTCAAAGATAGTAATCCTTCCAAGAAGAAATCAGTATTACCCAGGCTGTTGCTAGCTATGATACAATGTGAAATGGGATGGAGAGACTCTTAAAGTGCATTAACTGCATCGACAGAAATAGCAGCAGTGATGCCTCTGCAAAAGAGAGGAAGGGAGAGTGACCAGAAGGATTCTGCACTATAAAAAGCTGAAAAAATATGCAAGGCAAAAAAACCCTTGTGTCATTCAGTCTGTAAAGATACAGCTTCATAACCCAGCTTCATACACATGAGATAGGTGGTGGTGGTGGGCTCAAGTCCAGGTGACAGAGTGGCAGGAGCCCCAGACATCCAGTGCCAACATCCACACCTCCACTTCTTTGGAAAAAAAAAAAACAAAAAAACCCAAGTATCTCCCACTTAACCATTGCCTAGTGCAGGCCATGATGAAAAGGAGTTGGTGGAGCTTGTCACTGGCAGCAGCACACCTCAGTCTGTAACTCCAGGCTTCCCACACAGCGTGTTAGCCTCACGGCTTTCTTCGCCTAAAAGGAAAAGAAAAAAGCCACAAAAAGCTTCCAGATTTCACACAGCAGCACCCAACAGCCTCTTCAATCTATTCAGCTGTACACACGTCACATACCTCCTTTGCTAAGAAACTCTACAATTAACACAAGAAAACTAAAGAGGTTATTTATCTGGAACCAGAGTTCATACAATGATTTAACGAGTAAATCCAAGCTCCCCATCAATATGCAGGGAAAGTAAAGGATTTACTGCAATGCTACAAGGCTGTATCAAAGCTGCAAGAAGCAGCAGGGACCTTGAACAGGTCCCAGTGTCTAGTAAGAGAGGTAATAAAATGTGTGCTAGCATGATGAAAGGCTCACATTTATCACCTCATCTGAAAGGGGGATTACTCTCAAAAATACCCTTCCACCATAATTCCAGACTTGTTGGGTTCCAGATACAGTAAGTTGAGTTGATTTTGGCTTCACAGGAATCTCATGACATCTGCAGCCTGTGAACATTTTGTAAAACTACATCTTCCCTTCCCCTGAGCTGACCAGGTGACTTTCACAGCACTGCCAGCTCCTCTCTGCAAGAGGCCAAATCCGGACACTGAATTCTGGTCTGCACCACACAGTTTAACCAGATTATCTTACCTGAAGCATTTCTCTTGTCAGTGAAGAGTTCAGATGCTGGTAGGGAAGGGAACACAAGACCCCAGCTACAAAGGAGAGCTGCACTTACTTGGGCTGAGCATGATGCTGATATCCAGGTCCCAGAGCTGATCCTGCCCTCATCTCCACTGCCACGGAACACTGAGAAGACACAGAAAATCAGTCTCTACCCCCCAGCTATCAGCAATACCCCAAATCCTCAAGTGAGATCAAGTGTGAGGTGTCCCCTGGCTTCCTTTATAGCTTACTCTGGTTTCTACATCAGTCCATTCAGACTCTGCAGCATCCTCATGTGGCTCAGGGTGGGAAGGGGATGATCTTCGCTTCCGACTGAAAGAGGAGGGAGAAAAAAAAACCTGTTAAAAATGTCCCCTGTTTGGGCAGATTCTCCTCCACATGAATACATTTTATACTTTTTTAATAAATTCCCTGCTCTCAGCTACAGTATCTATGAAGCCCCAACTAGGTTACTTTTATATGACTGCAGGTTAGATGCAAGATGTTCAGCTGCAAGATGCCCAGAGGTGGTTCCTCAGGCACTCCTGGAGTCACCACACGCCCCCAGCACCATCAGAACCCAGAATTAAGCCCACAACTCACCCCGTTGGAGATTCTTGCTTCAGGGTCTCTATCTCTGTGAACTGCACAGCCTGTCCACCACCCCTGGTTTTGAAAACATCACCCTGGAAAGCAAGAAGTTAACAAGGTGCAGTTTTCTCAGGAAAACTTAACATCCCAAGTGTCATTTCTTGGCAGGTGAGTGGCCAGCAAGGCACACGTGCACAAAACCACTCTCCCCCATTACATATCTCCTCTTATTCTACACAAGACCATAAAGAATGAACACCATCTACCCTGAGGATCACACAAGACACCTGTCCAGCAGCCAGGGTGACAAAGATTCCTGTGTGATGCTGATGACCAATGCTAGGGAAATCATGTCACAGGCTTAGTGTCAATGGTCTCATTGCACAGGGTGAAGAACAGCTTTGCTCTCAGCTTCTGGAGCATCACCAGAGCCTACAAGGTTACCTTACAGCAGTGAGGGCCTTCTGAGAACTCAAGAAGAAAAAAAGACAATATTGGAAGGTCTGAGATTATGGGAAAAATGAGCCACAAGCTTCTTGCTGCAACTTCCAAAGAGCTCTCACTTTGCCTGAGGTGAGGTCCAGTCAGCTTCCTGGGACACAGGCACTGCAAGCATCCCAAGCCCAGCCTGGCTCACTAATTTGTCAGTTGGCTACTAAAATGTACATCCTGGAGCATCCAAGCACCCATCACCACAGCAAGCTTCCTCTGCTGGTGGAAATCAAATAGCACCACTCCAACAAGATTAGCTGCAGCCACAAGTCTGAGAAACTTTTCCTACTGAAGGATTATTGCAGAAGGAGCAAAAGACCCTTCAATAACTTCCAAGGAAAACCACGACCGAGATAAACCAGCTTGGAGTGGTTTGTATGAAGTTACAACAAACTTTCAGAGCAGCATTTTCAGACTTAAAAAGCACCAAATCCACCTGAACCAAACTTCCCAACCCAATTTCTCAGCAGAGGGGTGCCAAGCAGACCCTTCTGCAGAGCAGCCCCACGTTTCTGAGTTACCTTAATGAGCTTTGTCTCAATCTCCCCATCAGAGGCCAGCTCCTGGTGTGTCAGCATGTACTTGTCACACTTGGCTAGTGCCTTTTCACTGGCAGCTGCCACGGTGATGGCGTGGGGGACGTGGGGCTGCAGGACTGTCTCAGTGGGCAGGTTGGAAGGTGGTTTGTGATCAACCCATCTCTCCCCAGCCGAGCGAGAGCGTCTGTGGCGGAGGCGGACGGGGGGCGCGTTCTGCTCAGGGGGGGGTCAGAGAATCAGGGGAGAGAATCAGAGGAAATCAGCACACAGGAAATCCCTGGGGGGAGAGCAGCAGCAGAGAGGGGCTGGGCAGGGCTGGTTAAGGTGCATTCGTGTGAAGAGCAAAGCTTTGTTCCTCGAGTGCTTTCAGAGTGCAGCCTGAAAGCATCGCTGCCCCGTGTGGCATCACGGGTGGGTAATTTCTGTGCCAATTCCTCATTCTGGGAAGTTTGAGTCAAGTGTTATCCAACTTGTTGCATCCTGTACCTAGTAAAGGTTCCTCAAGGAAGACATCTCTCCCTTTGGTAATGCTCCTCCCGAGTTTCCAAATCAAACCAGATTCCCATGAATGTATTAACAAACCAGAAACAGAGGTTCCTGTCCCCATGGATGTGTTTGTGGATCAAAATGCATTTCTGAGGTAACAAAGCAAGCAGCCTGACTATGGATTTCCAGCACCTCTAAAAGATCCAAGGCCTCGTGGCACTTCTGAGCAAACAGAGCAAAGGAAACATCCCTTGTGCTGCTGCTATTGCTTCAGCTGCTGGAAATCCATCAGAAGGGACTCGGGTTGGGAGATTTTCATGGAATGATTTAATTTCATGGATGTTACTGTCAGTTGCTCAGGAAAATCAGGAAACCTGTTTAAAAACCTGGGACCTTTCAAGATTTTTGGATGGGATTTTGAAAGAGTGTTTGCAGGCTCTCTGTTCCATTTGCACACTAATTTCAGAGACTTCTGGATCCTGGTGAGGTTACACAACCCAAACCTGTGAATGCCAGTTGGTTCCACTGTATTTTCAGGCAATAAACAATAATTAGCATTTCTTTAACCTTGAGGCATGAGATTGGCTGTCCCCAGATAAACCTCTCCCAAGTCTAAGGCAGCTTTTCATTAAATGGAAACATGACATTCAGAAAAAAGTCTTCTATTAAAATACAAAACCCAAGAATTTCAATACTTTTCTCCCCCTCTTTTTGTGGGCAACTGCTTATTTCCATTGATTTTTTTTTTTTTTTTTAAAAATTCTGCCAAGCTGCCCTGGAGGTTATGTTCCAAGGACAGGGCATGCCACTACTGGTCCCATTTTACTGAGGCAGAGACCACATCCCTTATTCTGCTGACAGCAGTTCCTCTGTGCATTATTCACCAAAACAGCAGTTGCTTTAAAATATGTCCCTGCCTTCAAAGGGCCAGCAAGTGACAGAAATTTTGAGAACACTCTGAAAGACGAATGATAGCATGAGAAAATTTCCCTCCTGTAGAGAAGGTCTCTTGAGGGGCTGGGGTTGTGCACCTCTCTTTTATCTGATTTACCTGAGCCACTGTGACAGTTCTAGAACACCATGGAGACAGCACTGACACAAACATTTGCACAGTTTAGTGAGGAGAAAAAAAAGAAAAAAAAAAGCTTCCCACCTGTAAGCAAAGCCCCAGGCATGAAAATTAGGGAAGACTATTTTAAGAGAATTAAAATCAAGCCCCACAAGTGAGATGTTTGTCCAAGTACTGTTTCCAGTAGAGGTTTGCAGCCATGGCTCATAAAAGCACCTTTCAAGCTGCTCAAACAGCCTATGGTAAGTTGCAGGCTGCAAGACAGATTTGGAGAGACAGAGATGTTAGAACACAAGGATGTTCATAGCTAGAGAAAAAGTCTAGCCAGTTAGAGTCTACAAGTACTATGTATGCACCAGCAAGAAACACACACACAGCTTTGAAAGAGTCTCTAAACACCAAGCTAGGGGGTCAAAGAGAAGGAGCAGTGAGGCTGAGCCTTGGAACAGCACTGCTCTGTGGGAAACATGTTTAGGGGAAGACTCCAGTCTATGTTAGGGGAGCTCAGTGCAAGAGAGAAATTGTCATTTGTAACAAGCTTTTGAGCCTAAGCAACACTACATTCAGCTTTTGACAGGAGCAGCACTAACCCTGTGGCATTGATCCTCTTCTATTCCTAGCTCCTCTCTATGCTTGGGGACCTCAAGGACTCCAGTCCAGCACATCCCTCGCCTTCTGTCTGAGGTCTTAGAGCCTCTAGTTTGTTCTGGTTCTTGTTGTCTACTCCTGGCATTAGCAGTGGCACTGGGCTGGTTGCGTGAAGGGGTTTTCTGCTCCCATTCCATCACACAGGATGCCACAGAAATGCTGCTACAAGAATTAGAACGTCTGTGCACCTGGGGGGTGCTGGGCAGCCACTGGCTGCTAGGGACCTGACAGTTACTAGAAGGCTAGAGAGAAGGGGAAAGAAGTTAGTGAACACACAGAACAGTCATCAGGCAATAAAACAGTGAACACTGACAATGTGCAGAGCACCAATTCAGCTAGCCAAGCTTGACAGCATTAAGTATTCCCTCCATACAGGTAGCATCAGAAGGTAGGAGCACAAATAAAAGAGCACCAATAAAACCAGCAGGAGACAAAGAATCCCAAGCACATCTAAGTTATCCAAATTCTGAGCTTGGGAACTGTTTTCCAGACACTAAAAAGAACTGGTCTGCACTTGAAATAATTCTTAAAATATGCATTTCCCTAGATCAAGAAGTGACTTCAAGGCAACTTACAGGTACTGGTGAAGGAGACACTGATCTCTGAACAGGCTTCTCTCTGTCTCTCTCCCTTGAAGGCCTCTCTGGCTTTTCAGTTTTTGGTTCAGTGACAATAGCCTTTAGCTGTTTCAGTTTTTCATCTTTGACCCAAAGTTTGTTCTGCATCTCCAGCTGCTTTGCAGCCACACGCCGCTCCTACAGACAGGTGAGGGAACTGTGAAGGGCCTTCCACAACCCCCACTCCTGAGAAGTGCCACAAACCCCAAAGAACGAGTCCCAGACAGTGACATGAAGTGACACAGAGCTTAAGAGAGCTGCTGTAACTGCCCCAAAAGTCCTTGAGGGGTTTATTGTACCAAACTGCATTTATAAAGGTTCAGTTCCAAATGTCTGTTCAAGTCCATAATCAAAAGCCAAACACTTCTTAATTCTTAATACTACTACTACATTAAGAAAAAAGTCTCCCTCCAGCCCCATGACACATTTCTAATAATTATGGTAGTGTACTTACACACTCCTTCTCCCATTTCATGGTTGTTTCTGCCACCATGCCTTGCAGTCGTGCCTCCAACTTCCTCTTGTCAGAAGCCTGACGTTGCAATTTCTGGCTCTTGCTTTCTAGTTCTTGCTGGAGATTGCGTTTGTCTTCTTCATAAATTGTTGCAGTTTTCTCTAAAATCTCAATCTGGAAGGAGAGAGGAGGAAACAGTCTTAGAAGCATAACTATCTAAGCCCAGAACTTCTGGTTACATTTGATTGTTGAGATGTGCCAGATTATATTAGCCCCAAATATAGCCATAAATATATATAGCCAAATATATCCACGGGAAAAAGTTATAATTTGGTTATAATTTATCCACCTTAATGTATTAAGGAAAGCCTCACCTCACAAAAAAGCCAAAAAGAAGTTCACTGAAGTTCCCCACAAAATACATTTCATCTTTTTCTAGTATTCCTCTCATAACCAACTTCTGATGCCAAGAAGCTTGCCAAATGTTAGAGAGAAAATGCATGATGTGCTTAGCTTCAGACAATGAAAACCTGACCTTGTACTCCAAGGTTTTAATTTTCTTCTCCAGGCGCTCGAGTTCTGTTTTCTGTCCTGCTATTGTTTTCTCTTTTTCAGCCAGTTTTACTTGAATATAGTTTTCCTTGGATATAACACTGGAGTCAAATTCTTGCAGCATTGTTTTAAATGAAAGCACTGCAAAAGAACCAATATATTTATCTTCTTGCTGGAACTCCACAATATCAAAAGCAGTTTTGCTTTACTCCTGCCCATTTAACCCAACCAGCTATTTCATTACCTCACAAGAGTTGGTGTTTTTTTTTAAATTATCAATATGGACAAAGTATTTATTTTCTGTTTGTACAGAAGAGATCCCTTGGGTAGGCAAATAAGGGCACAAAACCCACGACCCCACACTGATATTCAAACTCTTACCATTTTTGGCAAACTCCTCTGATAACATTTGCCGTAGTTTATGGCGTTTTTCCAGGATTTCAATCAGCTTTGGAAGTGTTTGATCATCATTAATATCCAATAGCTCACATGAAGGCAAGGGAGGGAAGGTCTGCACGAACATTTCTGTATCAGATTGCTCATCTGCTTCTGTAAGAATTCAAGCCAAGAAAGTCTGTCAGCAAGCCACAGAACAGCAACATTCCCCCTGACAACACACAGCCAGGGATCACTCATCCCTCACTGGCATGAAGCAGACAGAACTTAGAATAATTAATGACAACTGGAAGTTTTCAGAAGAGATGATGGTGTTAAGATTAAATGTGACATTTCTCCATTCATCGCTTTGTAACACCCTCCAGGCAACTTCTGGATTTCTCAAGTAGGCCCTAAAAGCAGATGAAAACATGAAAGGATCATCCTGAGCACAATTTCCTTTCAGGAGCTGCAATAATGGGACCAGTAACAGAATTACTTGCATAACTGGGTTTATGCCACAAGTAGGACACAATGGAAACAGCAAGGGAAGGCTCACAACCAGCAAGTCAAGTTCCTCTTGCACTTCCAACACTCAAATAATAATTAAAAAACAAACCCCAAACCCTAGCCATACTAGTATTTACCTCCATTTATGGGGCCACCTCTCATCTCCAGCTTCCTTGAGAGCTCCTCCCTGAAGGCCTGGTTCCTGAAGCGCCGGCCGGGCGTTAGGCCACAGAGGGGTCTGTCCACAGGTCTGGCAACTTCAACCTCCTGGGTCATCTCTGCAAAGCGCATGACTTGCTACAAACCAACAGAGAGGGAGCTTAACAACACAGCCAGCCAGGAGCAGCTCAGTGTAAGCTGGAAAAGTGGTATTTTGAGGTCAAAGGATGAGAGGTGACATGATCAAGCTAGCAGCTCAAGGAGCTCCCTAGTGGAACACCCAGAAACCTTCCCATTAACACCCCCCAACCTCAGCCCCTGGGGAACTGTGAACTGACTGTGCATATCACTCAAGTTTTTGCAAGTGAGGATGAAGCCCCTAAATGTGGCTATTTGGACTTCTGTAAATAAGAGAAACCTTTCCCATTTCACATGCAAGTTGTCATTTTTAAGAGGGAAATTAATACCCGGAGGGCGCATTGGCCCGACATTATTATAGCTGATCACCTGAAGGGCACAAGCTACAAAAACTATCTTTCCTCTCATCTGCTCCAGGAACACAAGAATTTACTGACAGACACAAAAAAAAAGAGCAGGAGGGAATGAGGTAAAATGTGCAAGGAAGTTACCAAACTCTCCTCGTAGTCCTCAGCCTTAGGATTAACACACACAATCATTCGCACTTTTCCTTCACCATCAAAATAGTTCTTGAAGAGATGAGTCAGTTTGGAATCTCTGTATGGCACCATCTGAAAACAGGTATGAGAAAGATCTAGTAAGCTTCCCTTAGACCAGATCCTCATCAAATCAGGAGATAATTAGATCCAGGGTTGCTTACCTTATTTGTTCCATACATCTGGTTTTCCCGCAGAACTTCAATACATGTTCTTAATGTCATGAGTGACTGGTTAATATTGCCTCAAAAACAAGATAGGACAAAAAAACTCTGAAACCAGCCATTTGGATAATGTTCCCAAATTATCTAGCAGTTTAAGAATAAATGTTGTTGTATTTGTTACAGATAACAGCTCTAAATAACTGCAGTATCAGAATGAGTGCTGTAAATCAGCTGTAAATCAGAAGTAAAAACTTCTGGTTGCCAAACTGGAGGATTTAAGGTCATTGCATCAGAAAAATGAACATTGTAACAGAATGCTTCAATTCTTTGATGTCTTCACAGGGAGACAAGACTAATGTCTGCATACCTTAGCACATGACATTTCCAGGGAGGGTCAAGCTGGCACCTACCTGCTTCTCGTAACCTGTTCCCTTCAGCCCTTGTTCTGTTGGTTCTCTCACTCCCAGCCAGATCGACCAGAGACAGCTGGCTCAGTGTGATCTGCTCCTTCTCCTGCCACAGAAAACCACTTGTGTTAGGCTGATGATTAGCTCTACACTCCTCCTAACAGGGTGGGGGGAACACCCCACCCCCCCCAAACCTAAACCAGCATGCACAGTTCAGAAGAACACTTGTTGAATCTTTAAATAAAATCTGAGGGTGTTTTTACAGCCCTTAATGCAAGAAGCTGTGCACCACTAGCTTTCCTGGTGAAGGAGTTTAGAAGGTTCCTTCTGGTTTGGGACAGGTATTCATCACATTCCTTGTTCAAATCCTTTAACTTTTAAATTCTTACCAGTTGCTTGGCAGGTTCTTAGATTCATAACTAGTTTTGCTCAATAGAAGCACAGGGAATAAGCAGCTTGGCAATCCATTTTAATGTTCTGCTTTCACTACAAAAAGGAGGCTGAATCCTACAAAAAGAATTCTGTCTAGAAAAGTAATAAACTAGCAATTGCAGCAGGCTAGAAATGTAATAATTTTTATTGCCTGAATAATGAAATTGCTAACGAGCAAGATGCCCGTGCTCAAGACACAGGAACTGTTCCAGCAAGCCAGACTCCAAGGGTCACCCCCTTCCCTGAACCTACACATCCATGCAAACCTGCCCCAGAATTTTCACCTGTAGCACATTATCTCCATCTGCATCCAGGGGTGCCTGAGCCAACTTGATAATGAAAACACTGTGTGAGCGACTGGACTCCCGATTCAGCTGCGTGTTTGCAATCCGCCTCTTCTTCTGGCCTGGGCAGAAAAACAACAAAAACAGTCCCCCCAGAAAGCTGTTTTATTTAACAGACTTGCCACCTGGCAGAGCCAGTTCTGTTTTCAGCACGAGAGTGGTAAAGGGTGACACAATTGTACTGTGTTTTGAGAGGTTATAGTCAGATATTTACCTCTCCAAAACACTTCAAAAGCTTCTTCTGTGGATTTCACCTCGATTTCTGTGCAGCCTGTGACATACATGTTGTGATTCTGGTCCTCACGAAGCATTTTGGATTGTGGAGGTCTTGAGGACAGAGAGGAAACAGAACAAAATTTTAAAAAAATCCACACTGAAATGGAGTGGGGCTTTTTATGCACAGCAATACGTTCTGCCAGACAAATTTTCTTCTGTTT
This sequence comes from Florisuga fusca, assembly GCA_038090715.1. NCBI lineage: Eukaryota > Metazoa > Chordata > Aves > Apodiformes > Trochilidae > Florisuga > Florisuga fusca. The sequence goes on from JAAWXA010000037.1 coordinate 1,052,458, forward strand.
AAGCACAAAATTCAGACTCAGTCTGTCAATTACCCACACAGCAGATGGAAGAGGAAGGACAAGTACATGGACACACATTCAGCCAAGATTAGTTACACCTCAGCTACTGCTTTAATTTAGAAGCTACATTTAATTGCAGTTCTTAATCAGAGGGCTTTGGGGGCAGCTATGGTTTTTCTACAAGCATACAGAAGCAAGGTGGCTTCAGCAGCATTCTATGTTCACTAATGAAGCAAGAAGAGACAGGGAGTCAGCCTGAGTTTATTTTTCTGCTTCTACTAAAAGAAGTTGTTACTTTTCAGTATTGGGAATGATTTGCTTATGCACATACATAAAGTCACCATTTCTCACAGGAGTGTTGCAATTGTTCCACCTACCAAAAAAACAGGGTTAAAAAAAACAACATTAAATCATTCAGCTTGTGCCCCAAAAATCTCCTTATGTATAAATACACTTTCTTCCAGAAACAGAAATGGCCCAAGAGTTTTCCCAGGCTGATTGTTTGGACCTAAGCACAATTCTGAACCAAATAATTTTATTCTCCTTTTAAAAAGCATCCACAGACATTCCAACACTTCTCACACCAGTACCTGGAGACTGCTCTGGGTGTTTCAGAGCAATGGCTTGTTTTGCTCTAGTGGGTCTTTGTCAATCAGCAAGCTCTCTAATTAACATGTGTGCCAATTGGGAGGGGTAGAGTTTTCTTTAAAGGATTTCAAATTTTAAAAATATATTCCAAGTCCAATTTGCAGACTGCTGTTCCCAAGGTCTGAGGACTTATTGGTTTTTGAAATCAGCCAAGCCCTTCACAAAAATACCCAGAAATATATGAAACTCTTAATTTCTGTTTCCATGGAAATGATTGGCATCAAGTGAAATAATTATACATAAACTTGCATTAACTGTAAAGCAACAACTTTCACCTGGCACACTGTTTCCAGGAAAAAAACCCAAACAAACAAAAAAATCAGTTTACTCCTCAAGTTGCAGTAACAGTACCCAGAGAAAAGCATTAATAGACTTAGAATCCCAGTGGGATCCAGCACACTGCCTAATAAATTAAATATTCACCTTATTAATCTCCCATTGTAACAGGGAAGGGAGCACCAAGTCTTAGCTGCAACAGAACAACCTTGTGTACTTGGCACACTCAAATGTTGCCTGAACCCATTGGCTATCCCCTTTTTCATGTGATTTTTTACAAAGTGATTTCTATGAATTCAGCCAGGCTACAAAAATACAAGGTAGTTCCCCCAGAAGTGTAACTGGAGCAGGAATAGTGGTATTGTGAAAACTCACTTTGGTTTTATGGCCTCAAAAGGAACTTCCTCCAGGAGGTCATATATGTAGTTGTTGTAGATCTCAATGTAGGAGACAAAGACACTGTAGACATTATCTTCATCCACCTCCTCCACTTTGCAGTGATCCTGCACGTTGATCATGTCAGCAAACTCTGGGTCTATTTGTCTCCTGCAGAGCAGAGAGGGTCAGTGACTGAAGAGTTCAAGTGCAAGCCTGTTCCCAGTAATCCCAGTGTGGAACTGCTCACCCGAGCAGCTAGGGACAACACAGCCAAGTCACATGAGGTTTAAAAAAAGAAAAAAATATTCCCAAGTTCAACTTCACAGTATTCCTGATTGGTGAAGTCACAGCATTTTACTCAGGGGTTAACAGGTTTTAAAAAAAAATTAAAAAACAAACTTCTGTTGCCTGATTCTAAGTTTTCTAATCTAAATACTGAACTATGAAATGTACTAACTTCCCATTGATATTTTTCTTTCCTTTTTTTATCAAGGGAAGGGTGAAGAGACCAGGGTTAAGTTAAAACCACAGTAACAGAGTAACAGATTAAATTCACCCTGCATGGCAGAGCAGTTACTTACTTGCCAGATGGAGTTTTTGGAACAGGAGTGGCATCTCTTTTCTGCCTCTCTAACAGGGCATCCACCTCACACTGGACATCCACACCATTCTTGTCATCCAGCTTAAAAACCTGTGCAGTGTGTATGGGGTGTTAGACAACACAATGACAGACACAGGAGAACATGAGCTGTTGGCCAGGAAAAGAAATTATTCCATCAGCCTGTCTAGAAATACCATGCCCCTCACCAACCCTCACTCTGCTGGCTGATGTCAAGTAAATTGGACAAAAACAGGTATTTAAGATAAGAATTTTGCATAAAAGCTCCCAAGCTAGCATGGAAGAGCCTTCCAGTATTATTTCAAATATATTTTGATGCCAAAACTCCAGAAGTTGGACCACAAGAAAAGCTTTACATCATCTGCTTTGTTAATTTAAATGTTTCCTGCAGCTTCTTTATCTTGAGGCTGGATCTCATTCCATAACTCAGGAAGCTTCCTCTTCCCTTTTTTATCATTAAAAACAAAACAAAAAGTTAATTAAACAATGAGCAACAACTACAAGGATTAGCCAGACCATATATCTACATGAAATGTTTATCCCAGCTACTCAGCTGCCTCCTTTCCCCTGCTCTTCAGATCCCCCAGGAGAGGAGTTGAGGCCCAGGACTGCACACCTGGAACACCTCATGTAGTGTGTTCCCAGCCTCTTGCTAGTGTGGAGATTTCAACTCACAAATCTCTTGGCCTGGAATGGTCCAATGCTGTTGAAGATCATATCCAGACAGCGTGGGAGAAGTCCTCCATCACCTGGAGACCCTGTCATGGTGTGTGTTTTCCCACTGCCTGTCACACCATAGGTGAAAAGGAGACCTAGGAGGGGCAGGGAAGTTACACCATCACCCTTCCTGTCTCAAACAAACAGTTGTTATTATCCCACCTCCCACCTTGTGCAGGAAATCTATTGGGAAAAAAAGCAGGAGCCAGGATCAGAAGTAATGAGTCAAGAAGAGCTCCCAGGGATGTGGTGTCAGGGAGCTGAACCACAACTCTTCCTTTGCAAACAAAGGGGAAGTGTTTGCCTTGAAGGAACCTTGAGACACCTGAAATCACAGCAATGGAACCAAACCTGGAGTGTGGGCAGGGGGCAGTGGAAGGGAGGGAAGTCACTCACCATTCTTCCCCCGGATGAGATCCTCCACCAGAGGTTTGGCCACCACATCAAAAAGCTCCTTCTGGACCACCCGGGTGCCAAACACTTCTTTAAATGAATATTGTGTCTGCAGAGAAGGAGAAAACACCCTCCTAAACCTCCTGTTTCCCTGCCCACTGCTTCCCAGTGCTTCCCAGGTGCAAAGCTCAGCAGAGAGGCACAGGCTCTGCTCCAGGAGCTGCAGGGAAACCACCTGGGAACAAGCAGAGGAGGAGCTGCCCCTGGCTCAGCCCCACAGACCTCAGGGATCAGCAGAAGGATCACACTCCTCTCCCTCCCAGCAGCCAGGGAACCTCCCCAGTCACAGCTTCAGCCTCAGCCTCCTGCTGGAGCTCCCACCACCAGCAGCACAAGCACTGAGCCAAGTAACAGCCATTTAACCATTCTGGTTGGAGTTTGTCTTTTTCCCAGTGGAGCCCGAGTTTCCAGGCATAGTTTAATATTTTTATTTACATTTGTAACGAATCTGGTCACTTTTCAATCAAAACAGCTGCTCATGGAAACATTTGGAATGTGAGGGTTTGAGCAAAGGTTTCTTTAGCAAACCTCTATGTGTTCAGCAAACTTTTCATGATTCTTTGCCCATCTTGTTTAAGCCCCTGAAGATCACTGGATGGATTTCCTGGAAGAACTGCCCCTGCTGAAACCAGAAACAATGTATCCTGCATCCCAACCCACACTCATTGTTTGTTCTCTCAGAAACACCAGGATTTTGTCTCATTTGGAGTCCCTGTGACCCTGCAGGGAGCTGTTTCTCTACCAGATCATGGTCAGTGCTACAATACTCTGGCTCCTCATCCTGTAGAGCACTTAAACCCTTTTTCTAGGAACCTTTAGCACTGAGAAGTGACAACATTCCCTGCTCTCTGCCCTGCTGGCACTCCACCACTTTGTGCACATAAACCTCCAGCTTCCCCCACACACATTATAGGAACTTTGGGGGTTTACCCAACTTGAGTTGGAGGTAAATCAGCCATTGCTTTGTGTCTGGTTTAGCTCAGAGCTCTTTTCTCTCAGTCAGTCCTCCATGAAGAAGCCTTAAAGTCTAAACATTTGGCTGCTCTGCTTTTCTTTCACCCCTCTGCTCCACCCTCCAGAAGCCTTCCCACGTACAGGCTGATGGCTCAGGTGGCCTTTTGGCTCTGGATGGTTTTGGAAAGTCCCTTTTCTAAAAGCACCACCGGATTGGCACACTAGGAGCCAGCAGGGCACAGGGACAGCAGGGAAAACCCCTCCAGCTGAGCACAGCTCCAAGGTGGAGGGCACAGCTTTGCTTTCAGCTGGATGTTAGGAAATATTTTTTCCCTGAGAGGGCTGCCAGGCACTGGAATGGCCCAGGACAGTGGGGGAGGCACCATCCCTGGAGGGATTTAAGAGGCATTTGGACCTGGTCCTTAGGGACACGGGTTGGGAGTTGGATTATGGTGTTGGTCAATGGTTGGGCTGGATCCTCTCGGAGGTCTCTTCCCCTCTAACCACTCCATGATCCTGCCCAGCCCCTTACCTCCCGGTACTCCCCGTTGCGGAACACCCGGTACCCCTCGGGGGGGTGGATCTGGACCGTGGTCTCGTTGATCACCTCGATGCAGCATTCCTGCTCCGCCCGGCTGAGGGGCCGCACCCTGCAGTACACCTGGGCGAGGGAGAACACACACACCGGCCCTCAGAGCAGCCCCGAGGGGGGGGGGGGAACGGGC